>JAAOMT010000484.1:216620-373409 GCA_016748015.1 Geosiphon pyriformis | reverse complement strand
TTTTTTTTTTAGGCTAATAACAAGTGCAAACAAAAAGATTTAGGCAATACATTAGCCAGTTTTAAAAAATCATTTTAAGAAATGCAAAAATTAATAATAACTATATAAAAATTACACAAGAATAACATATACAATAAAAATAGTACATTATCAAAATTAATGAAAAATCAAGTTTTTTGGTTGCAACAAACAAAATAACAATGAAAAAAAGCAAAAATTTTTTCATTTATAATGTAAGAGAAAAATGCAAAAAATTCAAATGGGCTTTAGTAAAAAAGATACCATATGAAATGTTTAATTATATTACTTCAAATGCATTAAAAAACATTGAAATTTGACAATTTATTACCAAAAAAAAATAATTGCCAAAATTAAATAACACGATATTGATAGGACACATGCAAAGTTTAAAAAAGTTAAACATTGTGGCAGAAATAAAGGGTTTAGATGTAATGGATGGGAACTTGAGATTAATGAGGACTTAAAAGGTACCCTGGAAATTTTTCTCTGGGCATTGATTGGTGGATCGATTCAATCCATCAAAAAGTAATCTCAAATATCTTGTTTCTAAAATTTACTTGAGTTAATCCAACATCGATCAAATTAAAAAACGTAAAAATCCATGCAGAAAACTTTAGCCTATATTCATTTGGAGATTTTAACAGAGAAGTAATCAGGTCGGAAGTTGAAATACGAGATAAATAAAAAATCAAGAATCAGATGAACAAGAATTTAACGGCTTGTTTTAGATCATGGTCCGAAGGCTTTTTATTTTCCATGGTAAAGAGTTGTTTTATATTTGGTTTAGGGACAATTTCTGATTCATTTTTGACAAGTTTTTCCAGCGTGAATTTTTGATATCTCCTCGTCACTCGAATATTGGTTATGAATTTTATTTTACTCATAAACCTTTGCAATTTCTTCAGAGGAAGATATTTTCACAACCATTTTTACGGAAGTTTGCATTTCCAATTTTCGCCCAGGATTGACCCAAGAAACAAAGTATTTCGTTTCTTGTCCACTGCTGCAATAGAAATTCCAGCGAAATGACCAGAATCTTCTAATACTGTTGAAATCGTATACTTTTTGCCTAAATATTTGTCTTCAGCTGTGTTATTTGATACCTTAAGAATCTGGACCGGAGGTTTTGGTGCTTTGCGAGTAGTGTCTTTAAAGTATTTAGCTATCATAAGCGGCTTGGGTATTCCTATTAAGTTTATTTTGATGTTAGTTTAAAGTTTTATATGCTGAAAATGGATAAATCCCAAAACAGAAATTTTTTGATTATTTTTTCAAGAACATTACCTGCGGCGTATATTTCACCAGTCTCTTCATCGACAGAAATATTATCAATAACAATTCCACAGTTGACATTTTCAATTTCAATTAAACGATTATCTGATCGTCGTTCGAAAATAATGATCTTCCCGTTTATACCGGAGGCAACGTATAGCCTGGTGTGATCCCAATTCGATGCGATTCCGTTTGCATATGCTATGTTTCCGGCAACGATAGCTGTTGTGTTTGTAATCGAAGAATGAAAAACGACGTTTCCCCATGGTCTTCTGGTGTAAACTATATATGATAAAAACGGAAGGGCCATGTTTGAATAAAAATTTAGGTTCACACCTCTGTCTCAGTTACTAATTTAAAACTTACTCTCAAACTCTCGCATGATTCCAGGTTCTTTATAACCAAGATCGTTAGTCACATAGAATTCATTCGATGAGACAGGCACAACGTCATTAGGGGTGACGATGAGCTCATGGGAAACAGTTTCGCGATGGCTTAACTCCTTTGTCCCGATCGTGTGCTCAAATACCTCTATAACGCTCCCTGAACGTCGATGGTTCACTAAAAATAGATATAGTTTGGTAGGGTCGGCTGTTTCTTCATAAATGCCTAATCCATGAAGACTGAAATCCGTAGTTTCAGGAAAATTTTTCAGGGTCAAAGGAGAAAGTTCACTCGTCTAAAAAATGAGGTAAATCTTAAACTGAATATAAAAGTTGAATTCAATGAGTGACAATATTTTCAAATTCCTCACTTCAATATTGTATGACCAAACTTGATTACGAGGCTGAAAATTCATTTTATTATATAAACCAAGAGGAGGCCAATATTGGGCTGTTCGTTCGAGGTGAGAGGAGCAAGCCATGAAAGCATATCCACTCGGATGATGAATGACGATATCTTCACAAGCTTCTGTTCCTGAAAATTCAAGTTTCCTCGCATTGAATTAATCATCACTCCGATTTGAATTTGTGATAACATGGGTTTACCTGAAATTACTTCACAATTTTTATGACCATCATAAGCTGGAATTGTTCTAAATATTCCTATTAGCTGAGCAGTCTCTCGCAAAAAGGGAAAAAATAAAGAAATGAGTATGACGATAAATGTGAGGATTTTTACACTTAAGGATACCATATTTTTTAAGGGAGGAAAGAAATCTTAATTGGTTAAAAGGTTCTTTTTTATCTTTTTAGTGCGTGAGAATTATGATGTTCTAATTGAGAAAAATCTAGGGTATCTTTTATGTCGATCAGTTGATCGGAATGGTTCTTTGTGAAATTTCGACATGACTATACTACTATACTTAATACCATGTAAAATGAGCAACATAAAAGGCAACCTTGAGAAAAACTTTAGTATATTTTGCCATTGAAAACATGACAGTCAGTTCTTCGCGTTTTTCCAATTTAAGATTGCGTTTCGCCAGTTTTTTATTGATAAATTAATTAATTGAAGAATTTTGTTTAGACATCGCTCAACCTAGGAGTGAATGTTATTTGAGTTAAATAAAACCCTAATCCTCGCTAATTTTTTCAATCATTTTGTTAAGAAAATTTGGATTTTAATCATTTGTAAAAAAAAAATTTTGTTGTAATTCATAAAAATATTTTGAAAGCTTTGAATCATTTTTTAAACGTTATGAGTGTGTTGAACCATTTAAAAAACTTGAATAAAGAGATGAATAGGGAACAGTATAGTCTCATAAAGTATATTTCATGACTAAACTTTTTCGGATCAAGGGTTATTTTTTAGTGGTATAATTGATGTCCAATTCGGGGTATTTGAAAGAGTTCATACTTCTTTTTTATATCAAAAGAAAAGGAAGCATATCTTTTGAGCTTCACTCTGCATAATTAATTTTTATCTTCCAATGAGACTCTCTGAACTTGGCCATTTATGGATATTTTCCTATAAAGATTAACAGTTTAAGAGTTGGCGGCAAATTTCCATTGATTCTAACCTTTAAACATTAACGTGGCTTAATTAGAGAAAACACACCCCATAAATAAGCCCGCACATCTCTCGATACAAATAATTCGACTCATTTTTTGTTCAGAGTTTGTGATAAAAGAGTATAAAAAATGTATTTATTCAAATGAGAAAATGACATATTTTTACACGTCTTATTCTCTTTAACTATGCGACAATACCGTAATTCGCTAAAATCCCCCTTTTTACCAGCTCTTTTTAAAGATACTAAAATAAATTTCTTTTTCAGATTAAAAAACCTCTTTTACTCTTTTTAGAATATTTTGAATATTTAGGTAAATTTAATCTTTCTTATACGAGGGTCAATCAAAAAGAAAACTTTCTTTTTTGCCAAGTTTTAAATCTTTTACTCATAATTATATTGAACATTCTTTAACTGGTTAACTTTGTTTTTACTAAAAAACATAATAAAGTATAATTATAATTTTTCTTGGGAGATTTTTGATAACGAACAACAAAGCGAAAAGTCAAAATAACTGCAATCCGAAATAGATGTATTCATGAAATTTTATTGGTTAGGGTAGAATTTTTCTTGGCAATCCAAAATTTTGCGAATTGGAGTCTATATTTATTAGATATTGATGTAAAAAGAAGTGAACACTTTTTTATGAGATCAATAATTCTGAAAGTTTGATAGAGATTTTACTTAAAATGCTTTTAAACATTAGAAATGATAATTTTTTTTTAGTTTACATTTCTTTTTTTGCTTAAATATGTTTATTCTACGAAAATTATATTTTTAAATTGAAAATACAGTTACAAACCTTTTGTAGACTGAAAGCTACAGTATAATGAATTCATAATTTTAATAAAAGAATAGATTATAATCTAAAAATCCAAACGTCAAAGTTTCTTTCAAGATTGTCAGATTCAATTCCACGATTTAATGATATTTTACTCAAAAAAAAAGGTAGAGTTTATACCATTTGTGTTTTTTTACTTTTTGGTTGAAATAAATTGATTTTAGGGAAAAAAAGAAATGGCCCAAAATAAAATTTACCAATAATAAAAATTCTACTGGCGCAACTAGCGGCTAGTTTTATCTTTTTCCTATACACTTCTTTTGATCCATTTGAGCCTTCTTGTTTAAAACTACCACCTGAGGATTGGTAAATAATATATATATATATGAAAAGTATAAAATTTTCAAAGTTAAAATGATAAATCTACCTATTTCATTGGAAAAATTTCAGACAGACAAAATAAATAGAAAACTATGAATTTTAAAATCATAATTATTTCCTAATAATCATCACTTCTTAATTTCGGATCCTAAACACAAGCCTGTTATTATTGATAACTTAAAAAAGACTTGAATCATCGAAACTTAAAGGGAACAATATTAAATAAAATTCTTGGTTTATCAAATGATTGAAAATTTGGAGTTTCTCGAAAATATCACAAGAATTATGTTTGCTTCCTAAGAAACTGCAGGAAAAAAATAAAGTTTTAATCATTATTTATTTTTAAAATTTACAAAAATCTTTTGTGTATATTTTTGCTTTACTACATTTATTTATCTCCAGTAAATAACGAGAATAAGACTTATTCGTTTTGATTTTTAAATTGGACCAATCTTTTTCTGTGTATCAGTCGATATAGATTGAATGGTAGATTGACAAATGAATGAAACTCCAAAAGATATCCGTTGTAATATTTGTTACAATTGTTATATATCATTAAGAATGGTAAATCTAGTTTAGTTATTGTCTGTCTTTTCAATTTTGGTACGTAAAAGGTGGTGTTAAATGATAGATAATTGAATTCAATTCAAAATACCTTTATATTTATGGACAAGCTATGAATTTCAATGTTTAAAAGGCCTTTATTGATTATTAGCGCTTCAATTTCATGTTCCTTAATTGATAAACTTAACTTGACCAAGATTCTATGAGAAAACTTTTTAAATTCAAAAAATTTTATATACTTCACCCTTGATAATCTAAAATAATTAACAATCAAGAAACCTCTGCAAAAATCTTTTGAACACATCTTACAAATCTTGTACATCTATTAAGATCGAAATGTGTCAAAAAAATTTACTTTATCAAGGAGAATAATATATTTATTGCATCTTATCGTAGATCCTTAAAGATTTTTATTAAACCTGCTTTTTAAAGCCATTGGGGAGAAGTGTTTCTATTCAAGGGAATTAGCAAAAGCAATGATTGTTTATATTAGGTTTTTGGTGATGGCTAACAAATAACACAATTTTTTAAAAGAGTATAATTAAAGGCTAATCTTTAACAATTATAGAAAGCTCCATAATATCAAATATTTAGAAAAGGAGTAATCGCAACTCGTCACACCACATCATTAAACAATCGATCATGAAACAAAGAATTTAACGCTCTATTGGGAAGATGTTTGAAGATCGTTAGAAGAAAAGGTAATTGATTGAAAAAGCCTTTTGTGAAATCTGGACTGACCGAAAGAAGTAGAAGAGAAAAAAGTAAATCATTAAAAAATTTAAATATATTTTTGATGATTAGAAAAACACATTTCTATATGAATGAGACAAATACACGACATGTTATTTCGAGAAAAAATCATTAATAAAGATCAACCGAGAGTTATTTTTTCTATAACTTGTTGAAAAAAAGAAAACCATTGGAGAACTCTATTACTTAATAAATACTAAAACGTGATATATATTATCAAATTCGAATTTGAAAGTTTCTCAGCAATCTTGCAAAAAAATCTTAATGTAAAAATGTAACCATATTTTAAAAAAGAGACCAATAGAAAGACTTTTATTAAATCTTGCCTATAGAAATTCTTTTTAGAATTTTATTATACAAAGGAAAAAACCTTATAAAACAAAGTAATTTTTAGAAAAAAGAAAAAATTTAAAAAATATTTGTTATTACGAACAAAGTGATCACAATATTCTTAATTAAACAATACAAAGAGATGGATGATAATAAGAGTTGACTAGAAAATCGATTAAAAATTCTAATTTTAATATTTTATTACACAAACAATGAAAATTTTATATTTATTTATGGTAATATTGTTTCATGATTCATTAGTAATTTTTAATGATTATATAAAAAATTAAAAATTTTCCAAAGTTTTTTATTTTTTAAGAATGAAAAACTTTATTTATGATTTTCAATTGGAAATCATTTTTAAAATATTTACTTTATTTTATTTTATTTTATTTTATTTTTTAAAATTTATATGTATCTATTTTTAAAAGAATTATTATTTTTTAAAAGAATTAATTACAATTCTTTCATTGTACCGATCTACATAATAAAAATTTTCAAAGAATTAAATGAAAAAAAATATTTTTAGCTTTTATTGGAATAGTTTGTTATTTATATATTCCAAAAAGAATTATGCAATTAATAAAAATTTTTTGTTTCAATTTTTAAAAAAATATATAATATTAATGTTGTGCTAATCAGCATGGCATACATTTTAAAAATAATTTCTTTTTATTATCGGTAAAAACCTTCTTCTTTCATCATTCATCCTTTGTTATTCTTTCTTTTTTTTGTTATTCCTGTCATAAGTTAGAATATTAACTTAATCATTCATATTTCATTGATTACATTATTATAGCTTTTCATTTAAAATTTCATTAATTAAATTCACAGATGTAAACAATCTTAGTTTGTTAAATTTAACTTTATGAAAATCAAATTCATTTTAAAGGTATTTACCATAATAAAGATGACTATTGGCATATAAAACTTTGTTAATAAATAAATAAATGCTGCTCTGTTTACTGTTTACTATAAAATTTTTCGTTTATTATCCCGATTTAAAAATCCATTTAAAGCACGTGTTCTGCTTTTAGGATAAAAAAAATGTCGATTAATATTTTTGCAAAATCTTTCAAGCTTCTTTGTGTTCATAAGTAGAAAGGTGATATATTGTAAAAATTTTCTTGCCATGCATTTTATTGCAAATCACTTGATTTCATGATTTTTTTATCAAAACAATGTATATGAAACATCAACAAAATAGAAATATTTAGCAGATATTACAATAATATTATCCTTATTGGTTTTTGTTACTCAACTTGAAACAGTTTAAAGTGGGAAAAAAATTAAAAATAAGCTTAATAATAATAATAATAATAATAATAATAATAATAATAATAATAATAATAATAATAATAAAATCTTTTCTTACCTTGCTTAAATGTTATAATTTTTACTCTAGTCAACCCGGATTGTATATGAACCTAGCACACACATATTAATCTTCATCTAAATATGGATAGTCTTACATTCGGTTTCCTAGTTTGGTTAAGAAATGAAATTGCTATAGGCTGAAAGAAATTCCACATGTTGATGTTGTTGAAGAATAGAACAAAAAAAACTAGAAATGATAAATAATTGTAATCTTAATCGTATCAACTAATGCGAACAAATATTTATTGCCTAACTTCTTATGATTCATGAAACGTAACATTTTGGAAATAGTAACAATTTTTCGGATATGTTTATTCCAATTTCTAAATTTTAATTTATTTAACACATCAAATTTTTTCAAAAAACGACCATTACAAAGATTTTCAACAAAGTTTATCCTTTGCTTTCCTTTAAGCTATTTTTAGAATTGAAAAGCAACCCAAAAAATATCCTTGATATTCTCTTTTTTGATTAAAATACTTATGAAAGATAAAAACAAAAACCTTTGTTTCAAAATTTTGGAATAAGCATAATAATAATAATAATAATAATAATAATACCTAATTCTCATAATAGGAAAATTATGATTCTAATAAAATTTTTAGATAACTTTTTCAAATTTGTTTTTCTCGTTAAAGTTTTTTCAAATATGTTGGGTGGTGATGATGATGATGATAAAAGGCAAATTTTTTGTTGACCCGAATTTTGTGTTGTTGGGTTCCTCGTTTTTAAAAAAGTATCTTATTCTCGGTTCTTAAATTCCTTAATAAGAAAATATTATAGCAATTAAGAAATTGATAAAGACAATAACTATCAAGGAAAAATAAAAATAAAACAAACAAAGAACCATTTTACTCATGTCAAGAAATGCATGCATGCAAAATTACCATGATTCTAGCTTTTCACTTATGATAAGCCTCTCGAGTCACTTCTCTTTCTTTTCAGGTTACACACTTGTTGTTGTTGTTGTTCTTCCCCCCGATCTGTTCCATTCTGTTTGAAATTTATCATATTTTTTTCTCTTGTCGTTTAAACGTTATGTAAAAAAGGTATTTATGAAATATTAAACTTACCTTTCCTTCAATTGTTCCCATTTCTACTATTCCTATTATGGGCATCGTGTATCCAGCAGTAAAACCCGAAACAAGGTTGGGGAAATGAAATATGTATGACGATACTAACATGCATTTGTGAAATGTTTTGGTGGTTTGACTGGTTCAATTCAATTGCAAATCTAATAAAGTTTTATTGTTTTATTTATGCTCCTAAATCCTTGTCCGAAAAAACGTTGTTAATTCATCACAATGATTTTTTTTTTAAAATTTACTCTGATAGATCGACTTCCATATTTCTCTAATAAAGCAAAAAATTTGTATATATAGAAAGTGCTTGGATGGTTTCGTTTCTTCACTCAGCGAATTTTCTTTTTATCTTGTATTCGATTACAAAAATTTCGTTTCTCCCTTTTTCGGTTAATAAAAGAGCTTAACCCTGGAGAAACTAAAAAAAATTATTAATCCCCCTTTCCTCTAATCTCTTTTTCATATTCTCATTTTAAAAAAAGTAACACTCTGGAGTGTTTTCTAGACAAAATCTCTCATCACGAGCATTTAATCAAAAATTATAGACTTTACATTTAAAATATCATTAATTCTACCCTATTTAATACTTTTTTTTTTTTTTTTTTTGTAAAAAATTTTTTTCTAAAATTTCTCTACACTCTTCTTCTAATATATCTAATCTTCTTAATCATGAATAACGGAATCATGGCACTCGAAATTTTTCCAGAACACGATAATGTGTTTATGTATGGAGCACCAGATAAAGACTCTACTTACCGTGTTGCTGGTAAACTAAGACTCATTTTGTCGAGACCTCTAAAGGTTAAACAGGTTTCGATAAAGTTGAAAGGAAAGTCCGAATATTCTGATTGGATAAATCAATTTTCAGCCTTAAATTTATTGAAGCTGGATCACGTGATTTGCCAGAAACGTCTTTTACCACGAGGTGTTATCGATTTAGACTATGAATTTCACGTGGGCGGGAATTTACCACAAACTTATGTCACATCTTTCGGTTTCATTCGATACAAACTCGTTGCTGTTGTGCAACCAAGCTCACTTCTACTCAAGGATGAAGAGACCGATCTTAGTATTTCTTTTCAACGTCATTATTTACCATGCAATCGAGATTTGTTGCCGGCACCACCAACAAAAGTTTATCGTGGAGAACGTAAAGACATCTTAAAATATGAAATAGATATACCCACAATCGTTGGTGAAAAAGAGAAAGGAATGTTGGTTAGAATTAGGTTATTGCCAATGTGCGATCAAGGCCGAGTGAAAAAAATTAAGTTTGATTTGGTGCAATTGGAAAACTACAGGTTAGCATCTTTGATTTTTGACGTGTCTTATTCAATGGAATCCATATATGTTTTTTCTCATCCCCCCCCTCCCCAAAAACTAATCGAATCTTCATATATAAATTTCTAGAGTTTTACCTGATCAACAAGAATTGCAGGAATTTGGTATTGATGCCTCTCATATAGATGCAACTGTACAATTGAATCGTTCCTCGCCGCCGACGAAAAAGAAACGTACTCACCCAATAAAACCAACCTCTCTCACGATCTCCCGTGATGAAGATGCTTGGAATAATCCATTGACTTATAACCTTCCATTTGTTCAAGGTCGGAATGGCACTGAAAAGAATCGTCTGAGATCAACTATAAAAAGTCCTTTGATTAGTGTTCGACATCGTCTTCAGATTATCATGTCATTTGAAGATGAGACAGAAAAGAAACTCGATCTACCTTTCCCATTAATTGTAACTTCCATTCCTGATGGAGCTTCGCTAAATGGCGCCGCGAGATTCGACAGTGGCCTTCCATCATATGATGATGTCATGAGAAATAGTAATTCGGAAGAAAATCCATCGGTTGAAGTAAGCGATGATTCTCGTCGATCAGCTAATGCAGATATCAGCGAATCAGATATCGGTGAATCCACCAACAGTATACCTTTACCATTCTCCGTGTCGAATTCTCGGTCCAGCACCCCTCAATCAACAACTAATGATCATCCATCATATTCACCTTTTGATTCGCAAATAACAAGTTCTAGTCAGGAGCAAATAGGTGAAGAGATGCCAACTCCTACTCTTCGTCACAAAAGAAGTCAACTTTTGGCACAAACTTTTAATCGATTATTAAGTCGCCCTTATCAGACTACTTCAAGGCCAAATAGTCCTTCCCCATCTTCGAATGATTCTGATTCATCGATTCCATCCGTAAAAAAACCTATCACTTCAACTTCACCTGTAAACAAAAACAAATGCCCTCAATTAAACGCCATTCAAACAACTACCCAATCGATCGATTTATTTGGGTCTTCTTCGCATACTGATGAAAGTTTGACACATCCTGGTCGTCTTGGTTGGCATTTAAACATTGTCAATGATGATAATTCACAAATTATTTCCGAAATTCATTCAGCTCCATCAAGCCCACGTCAATTGATTCCAAATTTCTCACCTAAATTTGACACGATTTCTGATTCGGAAGGGCTTAATTATCATTCTGATAATGACTCCAAGATAAGGAGAGAGACTTTTCGAATATCTGCTTCGTTCGATGCAGTAATTGTTAATACTGTCGATTCTGCAGATTTTGTATCAACATTAAATAAAAGAAGGAGTCCTATCGTGACCGGATTTAGTCGAATTTTGAGACGAGGATCTAGCCAATATTCGTGTTGACCTATGATGATTAATACGAAGATCACAAGTGACCAAAACGACCCCTTACGTTGTAAATAGATTAGAAAATTACCTAACATAGAATTTTAATTTTAATTTGGACATTTTTAATTTATAAACCAAAATATGCGCATAGAAATTCTAAATTCTGCGCCAAAATCGCCTTTATTCTCACTGGCTGATTTAACGAGTACTATCTTTAACATCCAAGTTGAAATATCTTGAAATTAAACCACACAAAGTAACAACGCTATATAGACACCTTTCCCTCCTTAAATATGATGTTAAGCAACCCAAAAATTTTTTAAGATTTCTCAATCACACACCTTTACCTAATTTAGTTTTACAAATCCCAGTTATATGTCAATTGGTATTTTCAACTATATCAAAATTTTTAATCTAAAATATATTAGATAAAACAAAATTTAATTTTTCGAAGCAATCTTCAGGAAGATGTTTTATTTTTGAAATAAATCGCTGTCCTTAATTTTTACAAAGAATGAATTCGCTCGGGATTTAAAAATTGAATTTAAATCTGACAAGTAAAAAATGTCTGGGAAAAATTGGTTTGAGAATCGACGCTATGAAAGAAATCATTAAATGCCGATAAGTGACTAATCAATATATTTAATAGAGTATAAAAACACCATAAAAAATTCAGTTAAATTTTTTATAAAACTTTTAATCAGAATATCATAAAACATTTTATCCAGAATTTTAGGTTTCAAAAAAACTTTAATTCAACAAGTTAATTTATGATCAATTTTTTAAAATTTCCCCTTTTTTGAAGTGTTAATATTCCAAGATCATTTTTTAAAGCCAAATCGAAAAGATTTTAGAAAAAATTTTAGTCTTATAACAAAAGATATCAAAATAAAGAAATTGTACTTTTAGTTGAGTTTATTAAATTTTAAAAAATTCTAAAAATAAAAAAAATCATTTTAACCTAAGATATATTGATTTTAATAATAATAATAATAATAGGAAAAAGAATATAAGAAACTAATCAAATTTTAAAAATCTAATTTTTGATTTTCATTGAATTGAATTGGCTTTCAAAGAATTGTAAAACCTTCAATATTCACAAAAATTACTAAATTGCGAGGGTAGAACTCCCATGAAGTCCAGTAGACAGCAGATCATGGGCACTCCTCGTTAGCACATAAATCACTAACTATACCTTCTTTTCATAACAGTTTGGGCTAATCTCTTTTACTACTCAGTTAAAGCAGCAGAACCAAGTACTGTTAAGTAGTGTCCAGTCATCGAAAAATGACGGCGAATTAATGATGATATCACAATGGAGCCTCAAGAAATCGGTATAAGACCAGTCTGTATGCTCCTTCAGATAAGTAACAAGAGGTAAAAAATCATTGAAAGTTAGAAGAAATAAAATAAAATAATTTTCCAAACTGCCATTCCATAAGACTTACCAGTATAACCAAAATAATAAGGAAAAAAACAGTTGCTGGCACAGCAGAATGAGCAAGGCCAAAACAAGACACACGTATAAATTTTCTTTTGTAAGACTGTTGATCAAAAATATTTTCACTGTCATCTGATGTCTTACAAAAGAAAATTTCTACGTCATTCAAATGAATGTCTTGTTCTTTTATTTGTGCCACCAACTGTTTTTCCTATGTCAAATGTTGTTTTGTTTTGGTTTTACGCTTCAATTGACCACACGTAGGTTAAATTTTCTATTATTTTGGTTATACTGGTAAGTCTTTATGGGATGGCAGTTTGGAAAATTATTTTATTTTATTTCTTCTAACTTTCAATGATTGTTTAGCTCTTGTCACTATATTTTGGAGGTTAATTTGTTCATGACAATAACCATACCAACTGCCCGCAGGCCCACGAGTTTCTGACAGCTCCATTGGTAATACTGAGATCCAAGTATGGGAAGGCCTGCTACACCCGCCCAATCAATCAATGCCCCAATAACAGGAGTACTAAGGGTACCAATAGGCTAACAAAGTCAAGGACTCCAAAAGTAGTACTTTCATCCCATTTGGTTGGAGCAAAACTCATGAGGTTAAAATATACGATTGCTTTACCCTAAGTACTCCATTTGAGTCCTAGCCAAACATGGGGGGGGGGGGGGGTGGTAGAAATGTCCTCTTACAAAGTGCTTAAGGTTATTAATATGCATATTTTAGGAAAACGTCAAGTACACAATCAAAATCAAGTATTTTTAGAAAATCTAAAAAGTTGGTTCGACTGAACATTAGTAATCAATTTCAAAGTTTATGATATTGTCTTTCTAGAAACTCAATATAGAATATTTTAACAATTAATAATGCAAATTTAATCTAAATTTTTTTGATTAGAAATAAATCAGAAAAGTATTTAACTTTTCAAAACAAAACGTCGACTTTGATAGCTTAATAACCCGAATTCCTTTATAGCGAATTGACTCAATTTTTCAAATGAGCTAGAATGAAATAACAAAGCCTCAAAACATCAGTTTTTGTGAAATAAAAAGTGATAATATTGAACTTTTACGTTATATCCAATGAAAGTCTATTGATTGCGGAATACCATAGAAACTTATATTCGCTAAGGTTCCCTTGGAAGTAAATTGTGTCCATTGGACAACCTTGTCCTTTCGTACTTGATAATCCATGGATGAATGGCAATTTTGGCAAGAGAAAAGCGTTTGTTAAGGTCATGTTACAATAAATAATGTAGCAATTGATTATATTATAGAATTTTAAAAGAAAAAGCATTTTTAAACTCTTTGGATTTATTCTCAACTCACCTATACAATTATATCTTGAGCTTCTGGTGAAATATGATCTGGTATTTTGAGATCAACATTTGCAATACATTTGTACGTTTCCGCTAATCCAGCCATATCTTCGAAAGGGAAAACACCGAATAAGAACTCATAGCATAAAACATCAAGTGATCATAAATCAACTTTTAGCATCATAATCTCCCCATCGACCATTTCAGGGGGTAAATAATCTAATGTACAACATAAAAGCTTTACGCCTCAAAAAGTAAAGAATTACTTATGATAATCTTCAGGAGTTGGATAGAAAAAAAGTGAATTGAGAATTTTCCACTTTACTAACTTGAATTAGGTGTGACCAAAATCTGCAATGTTCAATGGAGTAAATTTGATTAGAAATCTTGATATGTGCATTTTGCATTATTAAAAGTTAATTTGCAGAAAAACTTTACATTTTTTTATGCTTCAAAAATAGGTGCTTTACTATTATACATAACCCCAATATTAAAATATAAAAATTCTTAATTAAACTTTAAATTATCATGTAAATTCAATTTAGATAATATAAAAGTTTTATAAGGAAGTAAACTACTGCGTTGGTTTAACCAAACCTGTTTTTAGTAAGATAACAAAAAAGAATGTTACATGCATCATTAATATTCCTATTGAGCTCTGTTTTGCATTGTAAAAAGTGAAACACTTTTAGATTAACTCAGATTATGGTGGATATAGCTGTAAAACCCACAAGTTTTGCTTACATATTTTTTGTGGAAATAATTATTTGAAATTATGAATATCTATATACCTTATGGATTAAATGCTAGCAAAAACAAAAATGTGATCATGTAAACATAACTCAAAAAATCTTGGAATCAATCCATTATTATTCATGTTTAATAATTCTTTGAGTGTAAAATTTGAATAATATTATTATATTATAGTTACCATAAAAATATTAAACTAGTTTATGATGATAATCATCATCTAATGAACAACAAAATCTTTTGTAGAGACATAAAAATAAAATTTATAATCTATAATTAACTTATTGAATTCATAAATTAACCAATATTATTAATTTTTATTTAAAACGATCATTTTTAATATTTACTTTTTTCTTTACATTATGCATTAAAAACAGCTCAAACAACTTTAATGCGGTTGAGGTCTGGGCTATATGTGTCCATGGCAACACATGACGTAGAAGTCCTGCTTTGAAGATCATTACATATTTATTAGAAGTGTGCTTTGATCATTATCCTGCTGTAATACCCATTGATGCCCATGCTTTCTTGCTTTATTGTCATGAAGGTGGTTATTTAATGTTTCATTATAGATACGACTATTTAAATTCTTTCTGAATTTGTAGAAACCAATCTTGTCGTCGCCGCTCAAAAATACAGCTTTAAGAGATAATCCATCATTGGTGCTATAAGTTGCCCATGAGACCATGACAAAAAAGTGTTTCTGGTTTGACTTCGGCTGCTATAACCAAATAATTTTGTGTGAACGATTTTACCAATCTGGCCACAACTTAATTTCGGTTGGGCAACCAGGACGATGAATATACAGAATTCAGCCATTTTTGTAAACTATAGCAACGTAATGTTAACAGGAAAGCAGTCAATTTTGGTAATTTCAATTGCTGTTACCACAAAAGTATTTACAGAGTTGGGAATGTGAAAAAATGGATAAATTAAAAGATTGGAAATAAATAAGTGATTGTACTACATCATAAGTAAGCAAAAATAGCACGGCATAAATTTCGCGAAAAACATTTTGCGTCATTAATTTTCTGCCAGGACTATTAGGCGCCAAAAACCAATATTTTTCATTGGGTAAAAAGTTAAATGAATTAAGGTTTTATAGTAATCTCGATTTATTTTTTGGAAATCTTGGGTCACCAATATGGAAGGCCAATAATCTTCATGCTTACAAAATCCAAGAATAGCAATTTTGACAATAAAAAAAACAGATGATGGAATATTTATTTTAGGTATCTCAATAGCACTTTCTTCATTATAAATAAATATTATTATGCAAGTTATAAATGATATGTAAAACCTTCCTTTCATAATTTGAGTTGTTCTACAATGACGGAATATTTATTTTGGCGGTACATATTCTAGATGGATACTCTCCATCTTGTGATCAATAATTGAAAGAAAAGTATAAATACCATATCTAAAAAACGAACAAAAGAGCAAAAAATATTAATTAATCAAAATACATTGAAAAATGGAATTCAATAAAAATTACAGAAAAATTTCAAGTCGACCAGTATCTTACCTCATCAATCAACGAGAAAATTGTCCACGAAAGGAAACGTACCCAGAACAGGACGAGTTTGTTGAATCACGATTTATGACGATCATTAAAACCTTATGTTGCAGATTACGAAAATATAAATAAAAGAAATTCAATAAACTCACCATCATGATTTCTGGGAATGGAAAATTCCCAAACGAACAATCTTTCCACTTGGACGATCTTTTTACTTGAAAGATTTTTTTCATATAGTAAAAATTTCAAAAAAAACTGATCATATGATTGATTAAAATATTTTATTCTTAATTAGCGTCTGTGTTTCTTAAATAGGCAATAGCGTTAAATAATTTGATATACAAAAATATGATCTAGAAAAATATTATGATAAAGAAAAATAGGAGAGCAATGATTTTTATTATCAAAATTCCCAAATTCAATTGACTTATTTCTTTTTATAAAAGCTGAAATTTTAATTTCAAGTTAAAAAAAAAAAAATTTTAAAAGTCAAAAATAAATTAATAAATTAAAATTAGCAGAAAATCAAATATTCTCGTTAATTTTTCACAGGCAAGGATGCCAACCAACTCTGAGATAAAATAATTCTAATGTTTTTGAAAACTATTCCTTTTTTTAAATTATTACCTTGAATAAAATGAAAATTTGGTCTTTTTAAATATTTTCGTTGTCAATGCTTATGCTAACTTCTAATAAAACAATGAGTTTCAAAAAAAAATATATATAAATTTTCAAAGGCTTAAATCGGATGCCAAACAAAAATCATTTGAATTGTTTGGGAGAGAAATGACATTTCTGTAACTATAGAAATTTTAGGCATTCACTCTTGGTCTTTAATTTATTTATTAATAGATTGCTTTAAGGTTTAGATCACCAAGATTCTCTAATTCTCTTGTTTTTAATTTTGTTATCTTATCTTAAAATATCTTTGGACTGTTTGGCTCGTCACATAAAAATAAATATTAAACTTCAAAAAGAACTTTATCCTCAATTTATTTTTTGGACAATATCATAAATGGTATTAAATAGTTGATGTAGTGATTTTTTCTTTTAGCAAACTTTGTTTAAAAATTTTCAAAGTAATGAAAATATTGAGCATGAGAAAAATGTGTTAGAGGATTTTTTTTTAACTTATTATATGAAAACGAAAATTTCATATTCCTCTAATATTTTAATTAATCAAAAAAACAAAAACCACTTTTACGTGAAAAGGTTACATATGTAGATGTTTGAAATCGATAAGCTAGCTTATCGATTAGAAATACATATTGCATCAATATATCCAAAGCAAACCTTTTTTTAAAAGTTCAATTAAAACGTTCTTCAATCTTATTATTTTATCGTGAAATTATATATACAACGTGAAAGATTATATTTTATACTTGTGATGTTTTACTAAAAAAAAAATTGTATTCTAAAATTCAAATATTCACAGCATCAGGATCTCAAATTAAATTATAACATTTTATTTACCTTTTAGACTATCTCCTTAAAATCCCTTAAAAAGATCCTGCTCGAAATAAATTTTTTTGGCCCAAAAACGATGCGTTTTCGAAAAAACTTTTCCATTGTCAATTTCATTGAATCCCTTATTTAACAGCTCTTTATATTCGTGTTCGGTGAAACCCATATTTCTTGATATAAATTCTGCTAAAATCTCAGCACCCCATTTGACCACCTCTAGGTTTGCTTTTCCAATATCACCGCCCCATTTTCCTAAGGGAGCCAACCTTTCGTTCTGTTGTACAGTAGAAAGTTGTCCTGTTGTACTCATCATTTGAGAAATGTGTGGGCTTATTATTGGCTCGATATTGCACTGTTGACGTATTGAGTCGACGACTTTATAAAAAGAATGTTTGTTTAATAAGATACTTTTTCAATCTCTTGATTAAAATGAAGAAAACTTTATGACAATAGATACAAACTTTGATTTCGAATAGTGGTTGTAATGATCCCCTCATTGTACCACATTATATCACCTTCCATAATTTCTAACCAACCTCCTGATTTTGTAACTCGTATTAATTCCGGGATAACTTGTTCTTCCCAGTCTCTCATTGTGAAAACAAACATCATGTCCCGACAATGTACAAAGTCAAAAGTGTTATCTATAATAAAAGTTCAAAGTTTGATTTATTTAAAAGAAACTTTTTGTTTAAAATCATAAAGCGAGTCCAAGAATTTTACCCAAAAAAAAAAATTTTTTTACCTGGAAATGGTAGACCATCGAGGATATTTACCCTGCAAAATTCAGTATTTGGGGGTTTTATATCTTGTGGGTACACCGATGCTACATCTATCCCGGTGAATGTAGCATTTTCATATTCAACAGCATTTTCTAATATCCATGTTCCCGGTCCACATCTAGATTTAAGTATTTCAGGAAATTTTAAAATGAAAAAGTTATTTCAACATTTAAAAAAAAATTTGATAAATAATAATAATAATTTAATAATTTTACAAACCCAATATCAAGCACCCGAGCATTCTGATTCCGCATTAACTCCTCAACAGGTGCTGAAAAATTTGTTTCCCAAATCTCTTGATATAAATAATGTCTCATTTGCATTAAGCTCACTTCATTCTCGCTAACGGGGAACATATATTTTTGATGGCGATCTCCTGAAATCTTTAGCCTTGAAAAATTATCCTTTGTGATCTTAGTCGACGACGACGATGATGATGATGATGATGATGATGATGATGAATGAGATAAATTATATGGTATTATTGCTGTATTTCGTAATAAAAATTGAAAAGCCCTTCGTCTTTTTTCCCCACGGGATGTACGGTTGTGTTTTGAGTGAGATTTTCCCATCCTTTTGAGGCTAATAGAATGATTAATAATAATTTTGGTTATAATGATGAGTATTTTGAATTAAAAGGCTGTATGCTTGATCGAATGAACTCTATTAATTTAAAGATTTATTTTTGTCAGAAGGCATCCATAAAATCAAGAAGTAACTTATATAAATAAGCAGAATTAAAACAACACCACAAAATTAATTTAAGCCCCTTTTCCCCTAAACTTTTTACTCGTATCATAAGACCCTGACTACATAAACCCTCTTCGTTTATGATAATTATATCGGCTTTCTCGAACAATACAGGATTTCGCTTTTCGAACCTAATTTTGGTAAAGATCATCATCTATATGCACGCCTAATCACGAACTCAAAAATTCTGGGTGGAGGAATAATAATGTGTGAAATCTCATTTGCTTGATTTTGTGGCCTAATGAGGGATAAAAAAGGAACAATTGTGAACACATGAAATACTTGAAATTGTTGTACAATGTAAAAATTTGATAGATTTATTTAATTCAAGTATTGAGGTATGAAATTAGGAAACAATGAGTTTCAGTTGCATTGCTTGAAGAATGATAAACCAAATCAATATCCGATTTAAGGATCTTTGAATACAGTATCAATAGCGTGGGCTAACAGAAAGACGCCCCAATTTTTTTTAAAGAATAATTCAATTAAAGAAATTTTATCTTGAAGAATAATTTTGGAAGGTTTGAAACTTAATGTCTCAGTCGTATGCTAGATCTTCGTACATTAAATTAATGCATACGTTAACCCTTAGACTAATAGCTTCCAGAAAAGGAATATAAAGCATGTTTTTTCTTCTGACAACACATTTTGTTGGTTAAACAAAAAGAAATTTTAAAATTTTAACAAGATATCGGCATAAAAATTGAGTGCAACAAAAGGTAAAAAGTTTAAGGATGAGATCCCAATGCTTAGTTCTGTATTACAATATTTTTTGGGAAAGGAATAATAGGATTCCGGAGGGTTTTCTATAAAATCTCAATAAAAAAACCTGTAGAATACTAGTAAGAAAGATCATGAACATTTTTTTTTTTAGCACTCCTTGTCAATCCCTATTTATTCATTTCAAAAACAAGCTTAATAAAATATCAAATGATATTAAAATATTTTACGCTTCATTTTTGCCATTTCTAAATCATAGTACTCAAACTCAGTTTTTAAATTCTTAAAATCTTTATTTGATTCTTGCTTTTCAATATTAATTTAGTTCTCGCTTTTCCATCAGTAATGGAATGAAAATTTGTGATTGAAATAACCATGTCGGAACATTTTAATAAATTTCTAGAAAAGCTTTCTAAATTTCAGTTTTATGAACAGATACCATATTAAATGGTCACTCTCTCGTTAATCGGACGTTTTATGGTGCTTCGGATTAACTCTACTTTAGTGTACAGTTTTTAAATCACGTAATAATCAATGTAACGATTAAAAAGGAGTGATCTTCGGATCATTAATATTGTCGCTATCAGAAATTATATTATTGTTGTTATTGAATGTGTATTATAATAGAAATTTTCATCCTAATTCTTATTTTAAAAAAAAACTTTTATAAAAGAAAATTATTAAAATAATTAAAGAATAATATTAATATTAATTAAACTCGATAAAAAAATATAAAATGAAAAAATAAAACTATTTGAAACTAATTCATTTATCTCTTTTTAAAAATTCATATACTATTATTAAGATTAGATAATTTTTTTTCTCCTGTTCAATATATGTAAGTATAATATCTAAACCAAAAAATTTATGTTCTTTTATTATGTTCTCAACATCAGATGGTTAAAAATAAGTTATTGTATTTGTAAGAAGATAATAAAGTTTAATATTAATAAAAGAAATTTATTTTTCAAGTCTATAAAATCTAGTATTATCCAAAAGTAACAAAAAAAGTTTTTTTTTTTAAAATTTTGCATTTTAATATTGCATTTATGCAATATTACTTGTATAATAATGTAAAAATATAGTTTTATCAACTTTTTTCATAAAATTTTGGATTTTTAAATTTATGAATAAAAAGAAATAATTTTTAAAATTCTTTTAATATTACAAAAACAAAAAATTGTAAATCTGTTTTTCGTTTCTTGTACTAGAAATAGAATATTTTGAAAGAATTTTTAACTTCCAATAAAGAGCTGTTTGATCACAATTATAATATTATCTAGATTATATTTAATAAAAGATTTGAAATTGTGATAAATTATTTTTTTTAAAAAAAAAAAAAACCACTGTTTTTTTCTCCACATTTTTTTGAAACCAGATAATTATTCTTGAGTTTGTAAGGAATTTATAATGTGTTCAATAGGTGAAATCTTTCTTTTAATATTTAAGATATTAAGTTGTTTTATTATATTATAATTATAATTATAAAAATAAATGGTTGAAGAATGTTGGCTTAATTGATTTTTTACAACTATTTAATAAACAGTTTATTAAAGTAAATAATTTTTATGGATATTTCAAGTCAAAAATTAATATAATAAATGATGGTAAGTATGATTATCAAAAACTTTGATTATCCGCCAATTATAGTAAGAATTTTTTTTAATAATCCCAAAGTTCATTGCCTATTTCAATTATTCACCAATCATTTCATTACGTTTGAATATCGCGTTCACTTATATGTTCTAAAAATGTCGAGACGAAAATCAGAAGATCAATTTTCATTTTGAATTGAAATAAGCAAATGCCAATTGCGATTAAAGCTTTTTTTGGTGATAGTTCCCAATATACCCAACGCTGATTGTGGATAATGGACGATACACCAAAACTAATGATCGAGATTTTCTTTGCAGACCTTTTACCTTAGAAATATATATTATTCAGCCGTGAACCCTAAAAAAAACAACCCTTATATCCATGTATTTTAGTGCTTTGATAGGTTGAGTGAGTTTTTCGCCCACGCTCAACTAAAATTTTCTATAATGAGTTATCTTTGTTAAAAATATAGTAACAGGTCTTCCTTTTTCATATTCTGGAAAAGTAATAAATTAACCACAATCTAGTTCCTCGATTGAACTTTGCTCCATAAGGTTTAATTGAAAAACATTCTCTTAGTTTCTCGCTTACTAATAAAATAAAATAAATTCAGCTCTTTAAATGATGAGTATAAGTTAGAGTTTGTGGAGGTCACGTTATTTATAATAAACCTCTATGAGAGACTTTTAAACAAATCATTATTACATAGAAAATGGAACTGTTTAGTGAGATGCCTCGATTTTTAACTTACCATTTCTTTTAAGGATAGAATAACAAGCAATATCATTCCAATTATTTCATGCATGGAAAAAAGTAGCTATTCTTGCTGTGTGCACTATTTTTCTATATGATTGTTTTACGCTTTTGAAATTTAGATCGCCAAATTTGTTTTTTGTACACAAAAATTACTTTATAAATCATTCTCCTTATTCAATTGCTTTCAATTAGTTGTAATTGGTCTAGCTGGTTCGCAAAATTACCTTTGCCTGTGACCTTATACAATCAATGTATTTTAGCAGATGACCCAATTTTAAAATTCCAAATTTTTACGCTAATACTGACAATTTTTCCATAATTAACTTTGATTTAGTTTTATCCATATAAAATATTACCAAATTCCATTAATAATATCTTGATAAGATTATATCTGAATCGAACTTTATTGAAATTTAAACATATAAAAAATAAACACAAAAATACATTTTTTTTTCAGAATATTATAAAAATTTTAATCAATTACACAGCCTAATCTAGAGAGTTCATTTTTAAATTTACAACTTGGTTTTCTAAATAAGAAATTTCCCTAGCGTCATTTAATATGACCAGGGTGATGGAACATCAGGGACGAAAAAATCTCTAAAATTATTATTTCCATTGTTATTGCCGTTTAATGAGCCAATGTTATTGTTTCCATTGCCATTTCCATTAAAGAAACCATTGTTGGCGTTGCCATTATTGTTACCATTTCCAAAGCCAATGTTATTGTTTCCATTAAGGTTTCCGTTGAATGAGCTTGAAGCCCAGTTCCCAAAATAATTGCCAAATAAATAATCACCATTTTTGTTACCATCAAAACTATGCCAGACATTATTATCATTCCAAGCAGCCTTTTTATCCCCAATATTATAATTGCCATTGCTGTTTCCGTTATTTGAACCAACATTATTGTTTCCATTTACATTTCCGTTTCCATTCCCAATATTTTTATTTCCGTTATCATTACCATTATTAGCACCAGTGTTATTATTTCCATTATTATTGCCATTATTGGATCCTAGGTTGTTATTTCCGTTGTTATTTCCGTTATTTAAGCCGGCATTATTGTTTCCGTTATCATTTCCATTGTTATTTCCAACATTTCCATTGCCATTGTCATTTCCGTTTCCTTTTCCAATGCCATTACGTTTAATCCATCGGTTGTATCCATTTGCATTCCCGTTGTTGTTTCCATTAAAAGACCCGAAATTTTTGTTTCCATTGTTATTTCCATTATTAGAGGCACCATAATAGCCTCTATAAGGAAAATTAGGGTAGAGCCATGAGAAACCATTTCCATTGCCATTGTTGTTTCCATTGCCAAAACCAATATTATTGTTGCCATTATTATTCCCGTTATTTGAGCCAGCATTATTGTTGCCGTTATTATTTCCATTATTGGATCCTACGTTATTATTTCCATTGTTATTTCCGTTATTTGAGCCGACATTATTGTTTCCGTTATTATTTCCATTGTTATTTCCAATATTTCCATTGCCATTTCCGTTTCCATTACCATCACGTTTAGTTAGAACCCATGGGTAATATCCATTTGCATTCCCGTTGTTGTTTCCATTATAAGACCCGAAATTGTTGTTTCCATTGTTATTTCCATTATTAGAGGCACCATAATAACCTCTATAAGGAAAATTAGGGTAGAGCCATGAGAAACCATTTTCATTGCCATTGTTGTTTCCATTGCCAAAACCAATATTATTGTTGCCATTATTATTCCCGTTATTTGAGCCAGCATTATTGTTGCCGTTATTATTTCCATTATTGGATCCTACGTTATTATTTCCATTATTATTTCCGTTATTTGAGCCGACATTATTGTTTCCGTTATTGTTTCCATTGTTATTTCCAATATTTCCATTTCCGTTGCCATTACCATTTCCGTTACTTCTCTTTTCGAGGGTGAAGGGATGGGATGTGACAAGAGTAGATAAAAGAAGAATGGCTAAGGAGATGCTTGTGATTGAGATTTTTTGCATTTCGATGAATTTAAGAATTTTATAGACTCGGTAATTGAAATTTTCAAAGTTATTGGCAAGTTGTGTTTTAAATCACTAGAGATATTTTTTATCAAGATGGAAGAAAATTGGGATGGTTAACTAGGGAATTCTTTTTGATTTTTAGAGTTATTGGATGAAGAACTTTTTTAAACTGGTAAATCTCGCTCTCTTTTTATACCATTTTTCCCCTTCATCTTTAATATCTTTGAAGGATGATATTAATAGTTATTAACAATCAAATAATAGCCCAAAAAAGTTTCCTTGATAATCAGAATTAGCTCAAGGTATTTTTGGATCGATCATTTATTTGAAAGAGCAGATCTGCTAAAATCCAAAAAAAGAAAATAATGATTCGTTAGCTAATAATAGTTTTTCAAGGCTAAACCTTACCTAGTCATCAAATTGAGGCTTACTCTGTTTTTGATAGTAAAATCGTCATAAAAAGATAATTCCCTAGTTTATTTAAAGCTTGAATCCAGTATTATTCTTTGTTGGGAAAATGGTTATAAAGAAATAAAATTAGGCAAAGAAATTGTGAAACTTGGATATTTACGGAGAGTTTAAACCCCAAACCCATTTTTCTATGAAAAAAATTGGTGCTTACCTGATTGTATTTGACCATTTGTAAAATAAATTCAAAGATTATTTTGAGTTTATGCCTTCTAAAAATTATAAGAGATTTACATTGCATATGCTCACATTGACGTTACCCATCCCAATTGAAATAAATCTCATTAATCTGATAAAATTTCTAATATTAGCAAAAAAATAAGATTTGATTATATAATATAATGTAACAATCTTATTTTGTAATCTTCACTAAAAACTTTTAACTCTTTATTTAATCCAGAATTTCATCTAAACATAAATGAGACTGATTGTTTCGAAATATTAAATTTTCACTAGCTTTATCTGAAAATGATTCTCATACAATTATGATACTTTGTGATTGTTTGACTGAACAAAATTTCGATTCTTTTCAAATTTTGGGACACTTTGCATGAATTTAGAAAAGTTTGAATAGACTTTAAATCCTATGATAAACTAATAATAAGACGAATATCAATTCTAGGTTCAGTTTCCCTTTTTATCAGCCGTGATTAAAATTAAAAAGTCTGTCTTTAAAGTTCTGATATATTATACCTAAAAAAATAACCTAATTGATATTGATACCTGATAAAGCTTTAACGGGTAATATCAATGAAAATACATTAGGAAGAAAAAAATTTGCCCTTTATTATTAGGGAATTGCTAAATCGACCCACCCGCAACACGTGATATCATTTTACGTCATAGTTTCGTATTCAACTATATATAGGAACATATTAACGAATATTATGGTTGTCCACAAAAAAGTGTTTTTAATTATAAAACACTATAAATTACTTAAGGCATAATAAAAAATTAAATATATAATCTATATTCAATTTTATATAAGAAAAAATTATTTTTTATTTTTAATTTATTAGAATTACTAATAAATAAATATTAAAATTCTATATATATTAATATCACGTGTTGCGGGTGGGTCGATTTAGCAATTCCCTATTATTATTACAATAATTTGTTACATAATGATAATCATCTTGCAGATTTTATTACAGCGCCGCAAAAGTATCCGACCCCAATAACTTTTTTGTAGAATCAAATTTGGATAGATCTGTATTTGATAATCATCAAGTTGCCGTCAGAAAATGTTTTCTCCACTTTAATTTGAATCGAAGGAAAGATCAACTCCGATCATTTTCTTTGATCTTACTGTAACTCAAAAGTTGACGATTTAACCAACGACTGCAATATAAGGACCGCCTGTGCGGATGGCTTAAGAAGGGTTTGCCCAAATTAATCCCTTCAGAACCTGCTAAAGAGTTTTTCAATTTCTCTTTTTCCTTCTCAATTATTCAAATTTTTTAGCATGAATTTAGAAAAGTTTGAATAGACTTAAATTCTATGATAAACTAATAATAAGACTAATGTCAATTCTAGGTCCAGTTTCCCTTTTTGTCAGCCGTGATTAAAATTAAAGAGTCTGTCTTTAAAGTTCTGATATATTATACCTAAAAAAATAACCTAATTGATATTGATACCTGATAAAGCTTTAACTGGTAATATCAATGAAAATACTTTTGTAGAATTAAATTTGGATAGATCTGTATTTGATAATCATCAAGTTGCCGTTTTCTCCACTTTAATTAATACTTCAACTCCAATCATTTTCTTTAACTCAAAAGTTGACGATTTAACCAACGACTGCAATATAAGGACCGCCTGTGCGGATGGCTTAAGAAGGATTTGTGTTGGTTCATAGGCCCAAATTAATCCCTTCAGAACCTGCTAAAGAGTTTTTCAATTTCTCTTTTTCCTTCTCAATTATTCAAATTTTTTAGCAATAAATTAGCTCTCATATCATCTAAGGCAACTCAATTTTAAAAATGCATTTTAATCGAATTTTTCGAAACCATCGTTCTAGTGAACCCATACAACTGGTCGTTTTTCGTGCATTTATAATGGTACTCTTTTTAGGCCTGATGCTGGGTTTCGTTTCCATTTTGTTGATTGATATTATCGGAGATAACCCAGTTCTGAAACAATCAACGAGGCTGGTTGATTACTTGCCGATTCCAGGTAATTTTTACTTTAGAATCTGGAGTTTATATTATTAAAAAGTCGCTAATGAAAAAGCATAATTTGGCAGATATGTACTTTCGTTTAGAATACCCCTTCAAACTTACTTGTGAATTTGTATTTTTAAGTAAGCAGCACCATACTCTTCACTTTTTATTATTTGAATGTTTAACGAGTTTCAAATATTAATTTTCCTTTTTTTGATTTTTTATTGAAAAAGATGGCAGTCCTGGAAATTCTTGTCAAGATTACATTAGTTACGATAATTCAGACCGTTATAGCGGAATGTTTGTTAATCCCGAAGGAAGTTTAAAAGCATACCCACTAACTCGAAAAGACCAAATTTATGGCATCCAATTTGGGGTGACTGTTACTTCTTCTAAATTTGACGCAAATAGCCCTGGAGTTTTGTTATTTCAAGCATATGATGGAGGTATGTTCTTTGACTGTCAAAGACTTCCCAGATTGTTATCTCGAATTCGAATCTAATTTTGATTTCTGTAAAAATAATTTGAAGAATTGAAAAATTCGATATCTTCATATAAAAACGATTCAGTTTATTTGTTATCTCTTTTTGCGATGAATACATTTCCATTAGCTGTAGGTATTTTTGACTTTAACTCATTTTGATGTGGGGGGTTTTTTTTTGAATATACGCAGTAAATGTATTAATCAACTTTAATGGTGATCACAATTTTTTTAGTATCGTTCAGTAAGTATTAAAAATCAAAAGCTCGGATATATGCATATATACGTAAAAAAAAATCTTAATCGACTTTTGCGTTACTTCGTTGCCATATTAAGAATACAATGGTTGAATTCACAAGGTCATTAAAAGAAATTATCCAACCTAGTGCTCTAAATTCTTTGGGTATTCCACCAAAACGCAAAACCGAGCCTTGGGTTAACACTGTACTTAGTAAGTTTTAAAGAATTCATGATTTCAACTAAAATGCCCCTATTCAATGTGAATTGATCGGCAATATTAATGACTCATGTTCAATGAATTAGTCACCTCGCCCTTATCAATAAATGATACATCGGCCTATGGAACGGTAAATCTTCTTCCGCAGAGCTTTTTAGTCAAAGTTGAAACAGAGCAGAGGTAAGTTATCAAGCAAGCAAGCATATTTTCAGAAATTTGGGTAACTTTAAAGATATTTTGAATGGTTCTAATCCTGTTTTACGTGAAAACTTTGTTTTAATTTAATTGGACAGATCAAAAACTGTGAGCATTCTTTTTAATATCTTTCTTTCATATAACCGTTTTAAGTTTCTAGTCAATAAAATATTAGCTCACCAGGGATCATTTTAAAAAATGTGTTTTTTCTAAAAATCTAGGCTCTGAGTGCTTTTGCCTTGTTTGGGGGAGCATGGAGCATAGCAGCTGCGGCTTACACAGCGATTTTCGGTTGGTTATTTACAAAACTTAAAAATAAAAAAAAGTTATTTTCTCGACTAACTAGTTTTATATTATTATTCGTACCTTAATTTTACACAAATCAAAGGTACTGACGCATTACGTCCTTTTGGATGTGCACAAATATTTTGCTGCGTATTCGCTCGAAAATCATCGGCCCACCTTCGGAAAACATTCCCTATAATTCCACTGGTGAGTCAAGCAAAATTTGCATCCTCTCATAATACTCCACAATCACAAGATCCAGCATTTAGACATCTAGAAGCTAGATTTAATGTGTTGGAAATGTTCCTACGCGAATACATTGTTGATTATTCTCATTTAAAAAAATTGCGGAATCTTGCCGCTAAAGAAGAGAAATCAAATACAGACCAAGTACCAAATATTGTGGAACTCCCATACCATAATTCAGATTATTCAACGTCACCTCATTTATTACCTCCGATAGATGAAACAGGTGAAACAGATTTACAAAATTATAATATTTACCCCTAAAAATGATGTTGGAATTTATTAAACATGTACTTATTAATAAATACACTAAAATTAAATAATTTTGTCTCAACTTATTTAAATTTATTCTTTAACGAAGTAATGATAGTTTTTATTTCAATTCTTTATTAATAAACTGTATATATAATCTATAGAAAGTTAAATTAACTTGCTAGTATTAAAAATTTATTATTCAAAATTATATTTATTCTGAAGCTTTTATCTTGGTTGATTCTAATATTTTAATCATTAAACTTTTGTATAATTTATAGCATTATTATAATCAAAAATATTTTGTTTAATCAGTTTTTATGGATTGTTTAATTAATTTTTTAAACAATTCAGCTCATTACTTAACAAGTTCAATTATTAATTTATCAAGCTTTAATTAATTTTGAATACTTAAAAAAATTTTTAAAACACAACTTCTTTTTTTTATCATTACAAAAACAAAAACCAATAACTATCATTTAATTAAATTTAATATTAATTGCTTAAGTCACTAATTACCAATACTATTCAAGATTTTTGTTAATAATGTTTTGTAAACCTTTGTAATAATTGTAATCTTGTTAATTGTTTTTGTTTTTTCTATTATATCAAATTGTTTGTCGTATTGTTTATACTTTTAATATCGCACATAAAAATTTTTTATATTTGATTGTTTATAAAAAAAATTGGTATGCAACAAAACAAATTCTGCGAGAATTAATTTTTATCAGTAATTTTTTAAATCACCTTTTTTATATTTTTAATATTTATTAATATTAAAAAATATGTTTGATTAATTATTAATAATTATGTTGTTTATTTTTATAAAAACTTTATTAATTATAATATTAACAACAATAATAAAAACTTTAACAAATTTATTGATTTAATTAGTAATTTTTTCTTATATTATTTAATAACTTTACAGAAAAAATCAAAATTTTAACATTTGGTTTTTAAGCTATTATAAAATTAACAATTGACAAACTTGCAATTTGAGATTATATTTAATGAACAAAAAAAAAACTGAAAAGCAACAAGAATTTTTTTTACATGCAAACATTATTAATAAAATAATTTTGGTAATCAAAAGTATTTATTTAATTTTTAATTTTTAATTAATGTTAGTAAATTTAGCTATTTATTTCTTAAATGCTTTTTATTATAGTAATAAGTTTCAAATTTTTTAAATTTTGTTGTCGCTTTTTGTTTAATAAAGTTATTACTTTTTTTAAACAGTGTTTAATTGTGAAATGGTTTAAACAAAAGAATTTTTTTTTAATAAATTGTATTTATTTCAAGTATTAAAATATTAAAAATTAAAAATAATTTTTATCCTCAAATTTTAATTTGTTAACAGTATACAAATTTTATATTAAAATTTAAAATAATACTGTTAATTTAATTGAAAAATTTTTTGTTTAACTTAATGTAAATAATTTTTTTTTTTGATTTTAAAAAATAAAATTCTTCTAGAATCTTTAATATTATTTAAAATAAATTATTTTTACTTGATGAGTTTTTTTTTTTCTAACAGCAGAATATTTAATATTTAAAACAAAATTTTCTCAGCTTAATAAAAATAAAAATAATTTTTTTTAATATTAAAATAAAATTGGCAATAAATACTAAAGTATTTTAAGATTTAATTTAAATAGCGATAATAATAATAATAATAATAATAATAGTAATAATACCGATTTCTAGTTTTATAAATTTGAATATTTTTATTTTTATTTTTATTTTAAATATTTTTACTAATTTTATTTTAAAATACATTGATTGTAAAATTATAATTTTAATTCAGACATAAAAAATAATAATAATATAATTATTTAATATAAAATTAAAATTAAAAGATGATTATTAAAAAATTAATATATTTATTTATTTATTTATTTTTTAATAGATTTTTTTAACAAAAAATAAATAAATTGGTTTAAACTTAATAAATTATATAATATTTAATTTCATTTTTAAATTTTTATAATTAATTAATCAATTAAAATTATCAAATGTTATTTAATTTTATTTATAAAAACAATCGCAAAAAAAAAATATAAAAATTATAAATAATTTAGGTTAATAATAATAAATAAATAAATAAAGTTAAATATATTAAAAAATAATTTAATTTAATTGATAATAAAAATTTCAAAAATAATTTATGTTAATAAAAATTTCAAAAATAAATATAACAAAATATAATAACAGTAAAAAAAAGACTAATTTTAAATTACAACAGGTTTAAAAATTTAAATATATATAATGAAAAAATAAATTATCAAGCTTAATTTCAAGAAATACAAACTTTATAAAAAAACAGTTTTATATTGTTTTTATTTAAAATTAACAAAACTAAACAACAATTAAAATACATAATTAGAAATAATTATATTAAATAATACAAATTAAATTTTAGATTATTTTCAAGTTAAATAGTTTATGTTTTTATTAAATATTATAATTTTAAAGAATAAGAAATGTTTTTTTATTCAAGTGAAGAAATTATTTAGTTATTATTTAATATTAATTTAAAAAAAAAACAAAAATAATATTTAAAGATACATAATTATTTTTGAAATCCAAATTAAAAAAAAAAATAATATCATAATTTTCATTTTAAATTTTGAAGGCTTTATAAATTCATTTAATTTTTTCATCAATTGGATCAATTATTTCGGACTTTGAAACTCAAAAGTTTTATTAATAGCTTTAACGGAAATTAATAATCCCCCCTATGGAGCAAGAATGATTGATAACAAAAATAATCAATGATCTAGATGATGAGCTTTCCCCCCGCCCTCCCCCCCCCCCAAAAAAAAAAATAATAATTCAAGCTCAATTTCAAATATATTTACGTCATTTGGAAATATATATATTTTTTTTCCAAATTCTGGTGAATCTTTTTTGTTTACTATGAGGTGATATTAATAAAGATAGAATGGATGAACTGGTAAAGCTTTGAATGTTCTAATGAGTGGTTCTACTAGAATTCTATGATATTAATTGTGATAATTTCTAAATATTATTAAAGAGCATTAGCTAAATTTACAATAAAGATGAAAAGTGATTCTAAAAAATGCAATAGGTATTCAAAACAGAAAACTATTAATTAAAAATCAACCGGGTCTTTCTCTCTGGTGAAATTATAAAATTACAAGGATTAAGTAGATTTAATTAATTATATTCTAATTAGTTGATAAAGTCAATTTCTCGAGAGTTAACACCACAACCTTTCCTCTTCACAATATTTTTCCTCTGTTTCCCAATCAATAGGATTTCCCGACCTCTTAAATTCAAATGTCATGCCATTATCCCGTTTATCAAAACTATAAATCAAAGTTTCCTCCGACCGTTTCTGAATAAAGTCACGAAGCGTTAGAGCGGCTATAGTGGGATTTGTTTTTCGGTTTTCATCGGCTTGTTGTGCGGGTGTAATTGTGATTGGGGATGAGTTTACAAAGAGGGTAGATGTTATTAAAAGTATTGTGAAGATTAGAATAGCGGTGAAGAGACAGTGAGTCATTTTTGTGTTTTGTTGCATGTTTTGAGATTATGTTTCAATCAATGTATTCAAAGATTAGTTTGATTTTTAGTTGGTGGTAGGTTCGTGGAAAGGAAAGGAAAGGAAAGTAAAGTAAAGTAAAGTAAAGTAAAGTAAAGTAAAGTAAAGGAAGGGAAGGAAAGTGGAAATTTTCAAAAAAAAAATCAAGGTAAAAAGTACCAATATTTTTCACGCACTACTCATTCCAGTCCGCAATTTATACTTGATTGCTTTTTGATCTTCACCTTCTTTTATTAGTCATTCGAATTTATGCATTTAATGTGGTCTCGCAGATTAGTCTTTGGGGTAAACTGATATGAAATAAAGTTTTGTTTATTCTATTTAGAATGAAACATGGGCGTACCAATTACTTTATTCGATAATGAAATGACGATCAGAAAAATGTGATATTCCAAAGAGCCAATAAGTTTCATATTTTAATATTCTTTTTTGATTTTCTGTACATTTTGTCGTAGAAAGGAAAAACAGAGTGGCAAATATTTGTTTAACTTGTGGCTAGGAAAGCTTGTAATGTTTTGACATGCCAAGTAACAACGGTCAAAAAAATCTAAAAATAATCAACATGTCATGCTGAACAAGAAATCTCTTTTTCCCAATTCTATTCTATTTAGAACAAATTTCATGGTCATTTCGTGGTAGTAAATTTTTTTGATGAAAAAGTTTTTTTTTTTTTGATAAAGATTCGCAATTATAGAACTCTTGATATTTTTTCATATTAAATAAATTGACTTCTTAAAAGGTTTTCTAAATTTCGAGGTTAACAATTAATTAAGAATGTTTAATTAATAAAACTGACTTTCTAGAAGATAATGATAATAATAAAAAATTATTTCTAATTAACTATGTAATCAAAAATTAAAAAGTAAATTTTTTAAAATTATAAAAAATTATAAAAAATATGGTTGGTTCATTAAATCTTTGGTACACAACTTTTGTCCTTTATAAAGAAAAATTTAATTAACTCACAATTAATGTTCAATTTTTTCGAAACACAAGCTACACATATTTCATTAGTTTTGTGGTTAATTAATAGTCAAAATATTGGCTTGAGATAAGAATTTGACCGTATTTATAAATTATTATTATTATTATTATTATTATTATTATTATTTTTATTTTTATTATTATTATTATTTTTATTATTATTTTTTCTTTTCTTTTCATATATAAAAACATTTTTTAAGCTCATATTAAGATATATAAGAAAAAGAATGATCAAAAGCTTTTTCCTCGTAATATATCATTTTCAGTACGTCTCACTACGGTAATTAAATGAAAATATGAGCCAGAAAACTTCCCAAAGACTTGATTTAATAGAGCTAAAGAAAAAAAAAAGTTTTAAATAAATCAACACATTTTTACTGTAAAAAGACTAATTTTCCCAAGATCCTGTATGATTATCATAAAAAGTCACAAAATATCCTATGAGACTGCTCAACCTTTTCCTATTTGATCATCTTTGACGTAACCTCTCATTCCAAACTTTCTTCTATCAAGCTATGTAGATAGTCTCTGTTTTTAAAAAGAATAACATATCATCATCTCAGCTTTCTTTGAAACTATACTGAATTTAACTAATGTCTTCCAACGACTATATATTCCACAACGTTCTGAAGAAATATTTTGGCCAAAAAAAGACCATATGACCCAAATATACACAAAATTATTTATTGTAAATGAATTTCAAAAAAGCATTCTCACAGCAGGTTGGTTGGTTGGTTGGTTGGTTGGTTTTCAAAGGTAAATAGTTTGTTGATCATATTAACATAATATTATAATCTTTATTTAGTCAATAAAGAATTTCTTTCAAATGGCTTATAAGATTATTATTAGTATTATCTTTATTTTTTTGTAATAGGTTAGCAACATACTTCATTCAAAAAAAAAGGTGAAAGGTTCTGGACTCGGTTGAACAATCAAAAAAAAAAAAAATTTCAAACCTTTATCTTTGATATCTTCTTATATTATGGTCTTCCAATAAATGTGAATATATTGAAAAAAAAAAAAAGTTCCAAGAGTATCTTCCTTGGCTTTATAATATCGCTATCACCTTTGAGAAACATTTACAATTCAAACGCAACCGAGTCTTTATGATTCTTCTCTTCGTCACATCTTTATCGCTATAGATAATGATGGTCTGGCTGTTCTTTATAAAAGATCAAAAAAAGTAGTATAGTGATCAGACGCTTTGTGGAATAGGGCATTTGTATTTAATGCACAATCAAAGATTTTTTGCATTTCGTATAATCCTAGATTAGTACAAAATGCAAGTTATAGAAGAGGAAAGAAAAAAAAATAAGTTTTGTGATCCAGTTGTAAAACCGTGGACTCGCAATATGCTCACATCGAAGAAGCACCATTCATGTCTATCCCCCTACGTCATCTTTAATCTTTAAGAAGGCTTGGTTTTTTAGTCAACAACAGCAGGGATGACTGCTGTGGAAAATTTACATTCAAAGACAAAACTCATTGCATAAGTTCTGCATGCGACTCGCCAAAGGAGCTCAAATACTGTAATCGCATTTGGGAATGCATTTCAAGGTGTGTACGATTGTTCCACTATACTGGACATTGATTAATATCGTACTAGCATAGGAACGTGTGCAGGCGTTACAATTATTATAAACTCAAAGGTAGTCAATAAGGTACAATGGCGGCGAATATCTCCAGCTAATTATGTTTATTTCCGATTTGGAAACAGATGTACTACATAAATTTTTATTGAAGATATTATTCATGGTAAGCTAATCTTCACAAAATCAAAAGTAATAAATATTTTCAAACTTCTAAATCAGGACACTAGATTAAATAAATGACAATAAAACAATCTCGTATTAGAGATATCACAAACTTGTCATTTTCAAAACACTAAAATAACATTTTTGTATATTAGTTCTTTTAATATTTTGTCTTTAAGAAGAATTCTCAAACTTTCACACTTCTGTTTGTGTTTTCTTTTGAAACAGATCCTGGATATCTTTTTCTAAATATTTCAAATTCTTAGATGTTTGAATACATTTTTCACCTTTATTATGTAAGTGATATTCTTTTTTTTTTGATAATAAAATTAGTAAACTTCAATAAAATAAAACAATTAGTAATTTTTAAATTATTAAAATTTTGAATTTAAAGTCAAATTATAAACATTGACGAAAGATAAGTGAATTTTAATTATTTTTATTAATAATAAGAATTGTAATAAATAATAATTTTTATTTTAAAGTAGAATTAATTTTTTTAATGAAATTTTATTAAAAAAATAGTAATCTGAAAAAAGATAAATTTAATAAAAAAAATTTTTTTCAAGTTAAAAACTATTTTATATATATACATATTTTAAAAATAATACAAAAAAAATTATTATTAATTTAATTATATTATAATTATTTGTTTATTGAAAACCATTTTTTGGGTTTTAAAAAAACAAATTTTTAAGTAATTGTATATTATATTATTATATTTTATTAATTTATTGTTTATACTATATTATTATAATTTATTATTTTATCATTTATATTATATTATTATAATTTATTATTTTATCGTTTATAATTTATTATTTTATTGTTTATATTATATTATTATAATTTATTATTTTATTGTTTATATTATATTATTATAATTTATTATTATATTATTATTATAATTATTTATTAATTTTTGTTGAATAATATTAATTAATAAAAAAAAAATTAACAGATTCAAAATTTTTAAACTAAACAAAAACATATTATTAAAAGCCAATAAACTTTAACTTAACAACTAGATTTTACCAAATATTTTAAAAACATTCTTAAAAATTAACAAGTTTGATTTTAATAAAATATGTTGTTGTTGTTATTGTTTTAAATTTACATAAAATTCATATAATTTGGTATTGATAATTAAAAAACTAAAGAGAAAAAATATTAAATTTTAAAGTAATTGCAAATACAAATAATTTAAAAAAACTTTAATAATAATCTAAAAAAAATAAATTGCTAAAAAAAATTAAAACCTTAAAAAAATTTCAATTACAATTAAAAATTAAATAATTTTTAATATTTAAAAGAAAAACAAAAAAACATTTTTGATGATAATAATTTTAAAAAAAAAATTTATAATTAAATCAAAAATTTTTCATTACAAAATAAATTTAATTTTGAAAAGTATTTATAATTTTTAAGAAATTTTAAAAACTACAATTTTTATAAAAAAAAATTATAACAATAAAAAATATTAATAATTAATTTTGAATTAATTAAATTTTGAATAAATAATAATAAAATTTTATTTTATTTAAAATTCATATTTTAAAATATATATATATATATATATTCAAATATTAATAATAATTGAAATAAGTAAAAAATATTAAAGTAATATAATGTGGAAAAGATAGAATATTTAAATTGGTAAGACTTATTAGAGGAATAATATTGTATGCGAAGGTATTTCGATGATAAGTAACCTATTTGAAAATAATTATATGAGATATTTAATCCTAATCAAGCATTAAAAATTTCATTTAGTTAAAAAGTACCTGAATTATTACATAATAATAATAATAATTTTTTTTTGAGATAAGAAATTTGTCATCCTGGATATTACTTATTACTGACTTGTCACCTGTACCTAATTCTATACCACTAGATAAAGCGTCATGCATTATCAATATTATTTTTTGTTTTTAAAATTAAAAAATTTTTATAAATAAAGAGTTATTTAGAGTTAAAAAGATATTTTACTCTTATCTCCATAATTTTTTTCTTCGTTTATAGACAATTGACCATTAGGTGTAAGCTTAAAGTATGCGTTATAATGATAATCTAAAACTTGACATTCTAGCATAATTATTCCATCTTGATGGAAATGGAATATGTTATGACCGAAATAAAGTCTCTTTGAATTAATTGGGTATACCGTTTAATTCATTGATGAACTCTTTATAAGTAAAATAAAAAAAGATAAAAATATTGAAATAATCAAGAGGTAATGATTAAAATAAACGGCTGAGAAAAGCTACATCATTTTTTTAAAAAAAATTAAATTTTCTTTCCAGAGTAATTTTTTTTTGATTGGGTTGGTTTTTTATTTTACCCAAAATTTTTTTTTCTTATTCTATCATCGGAAAATTTAAAATCAAATATAGTTAAGATTATATTCCCATATCATGCTAACTATTTTTTAAAAGAAAAAAATTACTGGGAAGGATCGTTATCAAGTCTAGAAATACTAATTCTTTGATATTTCCTTTTGAAGTTAGCCAAGACCTGGGTTAAAGTTTATGAAAATTCTGCCTAATTAAGTGAATTGAATCAACCCCACCCAGCTAAAATTGTAAACATAACTATTTATATAAATATTTAAAGCTTAATAATGAAAATATAATTATAATTAAAATTTGATTATTCAAAAACAAAATTTTTAATCATTAAAACTAAATTAATATTATTTAAAGTATTTGACAATCTCCTTTTAAAAAGACTCTTGCTGCGGGCTTTAATTCATAATCGGGATCTTTTCATTTGAAGATATATGTGATGTGTGTTTCAAATAATTTTTGATTCTTTAAATTTCTTTGACAAATATCTCGCCTAAGGCCGTAATTAACATTATTATTGGCTTGTAACTTGATAGTTTTTCGATTCTATATCCTTTTTGTTGAAGTCAGAGCAAATCAGTCAGATATATCAATAAAAATATTTATCACACATAACGTTATGGTAAATTTAGATTCCATTCAAGCGAAAAAACTCTTTTATAATTTTTCAAATTGGCTTAATGTTAGCCTAAAACTTTATTTTTGTTATTTGATGTTGAAACTTGCATTTCTAAAAACTAATGATTATTTTACCAGCTACTCGAATCAACGAATAGTACAAAGATGATTTAGTCTAGGTGAAAAAATGCTGAAATCACTGGCTAAAGATGAATATAAATGTCTAAATGTCAATTATTACACTATCTTCTATTAACCTCGGTTCTATTAGATCTAATACCCAATGTCCATTGGCAAAGGTATATCCTTAAAGCCAGCTGTGTCTAATATTCTGATTTCTATTAGTGATTCTTGCTTTTATCATTAGATGATGACACATGACCATTATAACCATTATAACCATTATAACCATTGGCATGGTTCGCATTAGGGTTATACGCGCCATAACCATTTGGAACGTTGTACAAAAGGTGACCTGGGGTCAAGAAGGAAGCGTATGAATTACAGAAACTATCAATTTGCCATTGACCCCAAGTACCAGTGTAGCCATGATTTCTTGCGTAATTGGAATCCCAGGTCGACCCTGATGATGGATGTGGTGATGAAGCTGGTGATGAAGCTGGTGGTAAGCTGGTAATAGATGATGGGCTAGACCCATTTGGTGGAATGATTACGGTGGGAACTGCAGAAGCTGTTTTAGTTGTGGAAATGATAATTGGGGTGACAATTGTAGTTGAAGGATTCGCATTTGAGACTACAGTTGTAGTTGAAGGATTCGCATTTGAGACTACAGTTGTAGTTGAAGGATTCGCATTTGGGACTACAGTTGTCGTTTTAGTTGAAGTAGTCCCATTTGAGACCACAGTGATCGTTTTGGTTGAGGGAGCACCATTTGAAGTCACAGTTATCGTTCTGGTTGAAGTAGTCCCATTTATAACCACAGTTGTCGTTTTAGTTGAAGGAGTTCCATTTGAAATCACAGTTGTCGTTTGAGTTGAAGGAGTACCATTTGAAGTCACAGTTATCGTTCTAGTTGAAGTAGTCCCATTTATAACCACAGTTGTCGTTTGAGTCGAAGGAGCTCCATTTGAAGTCACAGTTATCGTTCTAGTTGAAGTAGTCCCATTTATAACCACAGTTGTCGTTTGAGTTGCAGGAGTCACATTTGAGATCACAGTTGCTGTTTTCGTTGTAGGAGTTACACTTGAGATTACAGTTGCTGTTTTAGTTGTAGGAGTTACACTTGAGATTACAGTTGCTGTTTTAGTTGTAGGAGTTACACTTGAGATTACAGTTGCTGTTTTAGTTGTAGGAACGGAAATAGGAGTTAAAGTTGAGGTAAATGTGGTAGATGTGGTTTTGGTGGTGGCCGGTATTGTCTTTGTGGAAGTTGATGTTACTGATGAGACAATCGGTGTTTTAGTAGTGGTTGGGGTAACTATAACGATACTAGATCCACTATTTCCATTTCCATTGGCATTACCATTTCCGGATCCAATGTTGCCATTTCCATTAGCATTACCGTTTCCTGATCCGATGTTGCCATTTCCATTGACATTACCGTTTGCTGACCCGATATTATCATTTCCATTGGCGTTACCGTTTCCTGATCCGATGTTACCATTTCCATTAGCATTACCGTTTAGTGACCCGATATTATCATTTCCATTGGCATTACCGTTTCCTGATCCGATGTTACCATTTCCATTAGCATTACCGTTTAGTGACCCGATATTGTCATTTCCATTGGCATTACCGTTTGCTGACCCGATATTGTCATTTCCATTGGCATTACCGTTTCCTGATCCGATGTTGCCATTTCCATTGACATTACCGTTTAGTGACCCGATATTATCATTTCCATTGCCATTACCGTTTAATGACCCGATGTTGTCATTTCCATTCCCATTACCGTTTAGTGACCCAATGTTGTCATTTCCATTGGCATTACCGTTTCCTGATCCGATGTTGCCATTTCCATTGGCATTACCGTTTAATGACCCGATGTTATCATTTCCATTGGCATTACCGTTTCCTGATCCGATGTTGCCATTTCCATTGTCATTGCCGTTTCCTGAGCCAATGTTTCCGTTGCCATTGCCATTACCATTACCGGAAGATGAAGAAATTACGGTGGTTTTTGGTGCTGCTGTGCTAGAGCTGGAAGAGCTTGTTTTTGTGCCGATCACAATGACTGTTCCAGTTGGAGCGGATGCTTTGGTGGTGGTCTTTTTGGTGGTTGTTTCAATTGGAGAATTGCCTGACACAGTGGTAAAGGTAGTACTGCCAGTAGTGAATATTCCATTCAAATTTCCGTTCAAATTTCCGTTTCCGCCGCCAATGTTGAGGTTACCATTGCCGTTTCCATTTAGTGAACCATCGTTAGCATTACCATTGAGATTTCCATTGTCGGAGCCAATGTTGAGGTTACCATTGCCGTTTCCATTGGCGGTACCATCGTTTTGGTTACCATTGATATTTCCATTGTTGGAGCCAATGTTGAAGTTACCATTGCCGTTTCCATTTAGTGAACCATCGTTAGCATTACCATTGAGATTTCCATTGTTGGAGCCAATATTTCCATTGCCATTGCCGTTTCCATTACCAATGGATCCGATACCAAATGAAGGGATTTGGAAGGACCCATCAGTGGTACTTTTGGTCTCTGATTTGGAGGGATCTACTTTTGGAATATCAGGGACGGTAGAAGTGGTTTTGACGACGCCAGAACTCTGGGATGAGGAACTAGAGCTACCAGAACTCTTGGAGCCATCTTGACCAGAAACTGATGTCCAGCCGGAATTCAAATTTCCATTCCCAATACCATTATATGAGCCAATATTTCCCAAACCATTGTAATTTCCGTTAAAATCTCCAATATTTCCGTTGCCATTGAGGTTTCCATTTGAGGACCCAATATTATTGTCACCGTTCGAGTTTCCATTAAAGTTACCGATGTTGAAATTACCATTTAAATTACCATTGTCTGACCCCACATTTGAATTACCATTTGAATTACCATTACCAACACCGCTGTCGAAATGGCCGTTCAAAAGTCCATTAGTGGATTTAGATCCCTCCTCTTTATTATTTTTACCGTTACTTTTACCGCTGTCCGTACCCCACTCATATGAGGATGCCCCGTTAAAGTTTCCACTGGCATTACCGTTACTTGATCCCCAGTTATAATTTCCATTGTCGTTTCCATTCAAGCTACCGAGGTTTGCGTTTCCATTTGAATTACCATTCAAACTCCCGAAGTTTGCGTTACCATTTTCGTTTCCATTCAAGCTACCGATATTTGCATTGCCATTGGAATTACCGTTCAAGTCACCAAAGTTGTTGTTTCCATTTTTATTACCATTAAAATCCCCCAAGTTAAAGTTACCGTTATCGTTTCCATTTCCTGATCCAATGTTTCCGTTTCCGTTACCATTCCCGTTAAAACTTGAAACTGGGATGGAGGTGATCAAGAGGGCTTTGTTGATGAGAAGAGCGAGGAGAAAAAGCCTTGAAGAACGGCTGAAAAAATTTTGTTTATTCATTTGTGGTTTGATTCCGAATATTGATTAATGTGATGTGTGATAGGATGCAATTTTTTGGATGAAAGATGTAAAACGAGTTTTGTTATAAAAAATAAAAATAAAAAACTAGATAGTAAAATGAGTTTTTAAAGACCAAATCTTCGATTTTTCTTTTGATGATTCTCTTGGTGTGTTAAAGAGATCTAATGAATAATTCGTATTATACGAAAGGAATGAAGAAACAACTTTCACTCGATGTCCTTTTATACATTGTTTTTTAACTTTCAGACGAAAATAGATTGATTTCTTTTTTTAATAAACTTTGTCTTAATTTCATGAAGAGAGAAAATTCTGCATGCATGAAAAACTTTCAAATTTTTAGTGATTTGCAAATATGAAAGAAAAATTTTCATTAACATACAAGTTTTGATTAATTTAAACGAAATGTTAATCATTACGTTAGGAATGGGCGTTCGAACAAATTTGTTAATGATCAACTCCACATTAAACTCATTTTGTCAATCAAGAAGTTTCAGTTTTTTTTTGAAATTGGAATTCATAAAGAATCTGCAAGGGGTAATGTTCACTGCGAACACAGAATAATCTGTAAGGAGCGAAACGTTTAAATTGCATTAATGCAAGAAACAAATTTGGTAATATTCTGGTATTTGAGGCTGTGACATAAAAAGGTAGCTCATTTCAGATTTATCATTATTGAGTTTTCGTGAACACGAAATTGGGATTGTTGGGTTATTGTTCACAATTTTTACAAAGGTAAAAAGTTTGACTTTGAAACATTAGGAGAAATTAATCGAGTTTCTATGCATTAAAAAAAGCTTTGTATAATTTTTGTATTCTTAGAGAATTACGCATAAAAGGTATTTTCGAAAAAGATTTCTTATTATCAAATGAGCGTTATACCAAAATTTAGGAAGTTCTTTAATTAAAAAACTTTAAATATTTCTTTCAATTCATCTAAAATTATCTCATAAAATTGAAATGTTTGTATGTGGTTTAACTCTTTTAAGAAAGGTAGATGCAGGTAGTTCAATCATTTCAGAAAAAGAAAAGGTTTTTGATTGGTGCACCAGTTTCTAATGTATATTTTTCGATTCAAGAATCGAAAATTCTACCTGTTGACCTGTTGCAAAAGGAGTGCTTAGGAAGTATAATATGAATATAACTGTCTTATGTGTTTAATAGACTGGCCTAAGATCCAAGAACGGTTAGATATATTTTCAATAGGGATCCAACTATTCAACATATGAAGCATGATCAATCTATCTATCTATCTATCTATCTATCTATATATCTATCTATATATCTATCTATCGATAATTAACTAGAAAAATTAAATTATGAGATATATTAATTTCTAGTTATAGTGAGAAGGAAAGGAAAGGAAAGGGAAGGAAAGAAAAGAAAACTTTGAAAGATTTTTCGAAAATTTTAGATTTTACTCCTTGTTTCATTCCTATTTTACTTTCACGAAGGCTTTGGTATCTACATAGTATGGAGGTTTCAAAAGATTGTGTGTGTTATTACACAAAGCCAAATGATCTAAAATTTAAGATTATTTTCAAAAAAAAAAAAATTAAAATTAAAACTTCATCTTTCAATGCTAAATTAATTTTTCATAGAATTTTAATTTCAATCAAAAGACTTTTCTGTTAATATTTTGAGGTCATAAAATTGTCGTACAAATCTTACATAACTTGTACACCAAGTTATCTGAAACGTTTCTCATCAGTATCTTTAAACTATGAACTTTTGTTGATATTTTATTCAATTATTTAATGAACAAAAAGCTTTTCGTTTAACAATGTACAGATTATTACTTGTGATCAGATTTCACGTGGACACTAAAAAGGTTTTTTATGAAAAAAAAAAAAAAAAAGTTTAAACCGAATATTTGAGCTAAAAAAATTAAGTAAATAACAAAAATTTACCGAGATGAACTTTAATGTTAAATTCGAGTTCTATCAAGCAATTCTTAGTGGATTTTCGTATCAATAGCAAAAGAATAATTCTTTTTGCCCTTTTAGTAATTAATGCTCTAAAAATAGAACCTAGAAGAAAAGGAAATTATTACATATTTGATTATAATATGTAAAGGGTTTTTAATCGAAATTTATTATTATTTTTCTTTGTGTCTTGTTTAATTATTTTCATTTAAAAAATGGTTAATAATTAACTAAAAATAGATGCTGTGGTTTTAATCAATATTTACTTTAGATAAAAAAAATTATGTTTAAATGACGATTTGTTACCAGGCTTTGACTGATTTAGATACTAACTTGAGAAATGGTTTGTAAGCTGGTGATTCACTGATCAAACAATTTTTTTTATTTTTAATCAGCATATTACATGTCACTGCATGAAAGATAAATTAAATAGTAAATAAACCCTAAAAAGTCGCGTTTTTAAAAGTTCAAAAAAACTATGTTTAAAACAGACCCTTATCCCGAGAGTAAATCTTGACTTAAACGCCACGTGGAATGGAAAGAAAAAACATTTATTAGTCTATGATAACTAAGTCCAAACGGTTCCCAGACCATTGAATTTTCCTCTACCGAATGATGCAAGTTCTTTTCGAGCTAGAACTATATTAAATTATCGATCATCATTAAGAGAACAAGATGTAAAAGTACTAAATTGGGTTATATATTTTTCTTTTGATTTAACGAAATCAATAAAACCCGAATATCATGAACTCCGATCTTCATCTAGAATTAATTACTCTTGTTAATTTTTTTTCAAAGACAAAATGAAATTTTTAATAATAATGATAATAATTTCTAAGAATTCTTTAATGTTTCTATCTAGCTTGTGTATGTTTGAGATATCAATTATTAAATTTTTCGATTGGTTCCGAAAAAAATTAGTCAAAGAAAATTCTGTGAAAATTATTTTAATGAAACAGAATATTTATTAAAGTTCATATTTAGGATCATTAAAAAATTTAAATAACTTCACCGAAGAAAATGTCGATATATTATCAAGTTGACTGATTAAATTTTCACATTCTAATTTTGTCGGGTAAATTTTTTTCACCGAATTCGAAGAATATGTTTTATGAATACTTAAATCTTTAACTTTTGGCAACTGATCTTGATAAACCCTGAAAGTTAATCTTCACAAGGTCCTACTTGAGAAATTTCAAAGGTCAATCAACCATTCTTCATGTACCCCTGGCAGATGTTAACACTGGGGGTTGGATGATCTAAAGACTTGCTGTTAATCATCAGCTGTTAATCATATCAATAAAAGATTTTCATATTTGTTAAAAAAAAAAAAAACCAAAATTCCTAACAGCAAAGTGATACAAATGAGAAATTTCTTGTTTTGCTAAAGTAGATAGTGCAGGTACCTGCAGAAATTTTCTGTTCCCACTGTACTACTATATATTCAAATAAAGAAAATTGAGGAAGTAACAAAATGTTTTATCACAATAAAGAATTATTCAAAATTAGAGACAAAAAGTCGCAAAACAAAGGAAATAATAGTTCATTTCATTTTGAATAATCCTTTTCACAGGCTTTAAAGACCCTAGTAACAGAAATTTTTTTTTGATTATACTTTTATCCCACATTCTTGTCGTGCCAAGAAAAATATCTGATTGTTTATCTTGTTTAAAAACCGATTGAGGTGCATTTATTTTTAAAATAATGACTTTTTGTAGAATAACCAGCTTGAAAGTGGCTGATACTGTGATCTTAGAACTGCTTTTGACATGCAGCGCGTTGTTACAAAATAGTGTCGCATATTTTATAAAAAAATTTTTAAAATTATTATTATTATGCGAGTGTCATATCATTTTTTGTGAAAACCAGCGATAATTCTTTGGCAAAGGAATTTACGCCCTATACCGTAGTGTGAAAGGGGCAAGATGACAATGTTACGAAACTTTTACAGAATCACCATGTTCAAACTTAAGTACGATCCGCTTTTTAATCTGCAATGCAAGTTTTAAAACTTAAAATTTACAAATAGGATCATTTTGATTTGTCCCTATCATCATCATCATCATCATCATTAAAAAAATTTTTATTCTGAGAATGATTAATTAATTATTCGTAAAATTTTAATCAACAGAATTATAAATTTTTATTGGAAAAATCACATATTTCCTCATAACAAATGAGTAATTTACAGAATTTTAATATCTGTCAAATTCATCCTTGGAATGATTACAACTCTCAAGAAAAGCAAATGTGAATCCCATCAAAAAACATGATATGGTTCACGACAAAATTTTTAAGATCAAAGAAGTTACAATAATAATAATAATAATAATAATAATAATAATAATAACTAACTCCCTAAATAGATATTGTCAATCCTTCTAAACTTTCAACTGAAAAAATTATTGAGAATATGAAACTTTAAAGCCCTTGAAAAATTCGTCAATGTGTAATTCGTAATTTCGAAAATAATTCATTTGAAAGTTTTCAGCGCTTCGCGATATCGGCCAACCCTGGATCCTCAATGTCACAAAGTACACTATATAATAAACGTGGATGCGATCTTGAATCAAAACCTTTATTGTTCAATAATTGAGCTTTCCATGTTTTATAATATGAGGAATTATATCTTTGGAGTCATCTTATGATGAGAACCAACTACCGTTTCGTCCTCTGATTCTTTTCCAGTTAATGACTATCGTCTACTGGGCAATATATGTTGAAGCAAATTCCTTTTAGCTTTCTCGGGTGATAGTATCTTCTCTCTTTTGTTCGTTTTGGATAGGTCTAAATTCAAATTCAATAATTGTTTCATTTAATAGCTGCCACAGATCCATCCAGAGAGCTAAATCCAACCTTAAATGATAATCTGAGGACCACATACCGAGTTTTACAAGATAACTTGTGTCCTCTGAAAATAATTTTTCAAGAGCTCTTTTAAAATAAATGCTATATTTTTCTTAAGCTTTAATGTCAGATGGATTGTATTAGGTACTAAGCATTCCTAAATAAGATTACTATTTCCCGCATAATCCTCAGGAGAGAATTAAAGCTTCGTCAAGCAATGCCCGGAGGAGAATCCCAGAACGCCATTTTCATCTCTGTCCATTACCGCCAGCAATTGCACAATTCAGATCCTCAGATGCTATTATATTACCACTGACTGCAAGTTTGGATAGATTTTGAATGACAAAACGAATTCCCAATTCATCGGCCTTGACCAGCAGATGTTTATCGAAATGGTAAGGTGCCCAACAGCATTTTCCGGGTCATGTCCGACATCTCAAACGGCGGGATGACAATTGAGTCAAACTCGCGGGTGAAGAACAAGATTCCTTTTCTGTAGATGTCACTCTACAGAAATACAAACCTTTTTCGCATGTGTGAGACTACCTTGTAGAGTCGTCTGATCCTGCGTTTTTACAATTTGAAGTGGAGACAGTCAGTTTTATTTTTTCGAATAAAAACATCCATATACCAGTACGTCTTTAGAGAGGGAATACCAAGTGAAGGGTAAAATCAATAAAGATTGCATAAATAGAGCTTTCCGCTTGGGTTTTGTGCCTCATAGGCCCCAGGAAAACTTCTATTTATTGGTCTGTCAAGAATATATAAGTTTGCCGGCTTGTGTGGATAGAATCACTTATTGTTTCTGCTTAACTTCATAACGGAAGGCCATAGCACGCATTTACCTTTTTATAAAAAAATTAAAAAATGTAGTCTTCAAAATCTTTTCAAGTAGATAAAAACTTTATCTTGTGTAGATAGACATGCATTGACAAAGTGCGAAAACAAACCGATTTACGATGATGTGTTGGTACACAATATTTTTACCACGTATTACGTTTAATAACCTCGTCTCGTTCTGTCAGCATATTGGCAGAAGCCAAACCTAAACAATCTCGTAGGAGCATGCCGATACAGACAAAAGCTCTAGAAGACTTTTTCTTGAACAACACAACGCCATTTGTTCCACCCCATTACGTCATCTCACTAAACCATCCATCGCTTCAAGAGCTGCTTTGACCAGCAACGTGCGGTTGAAAATTCTCCCAAGTGTATTTTTTGTTGCATGGTGCCGTTTTCCTGGTTTCTGTCTTGCACTTTTTACTTGTTCTGACGCTATCTACTGTATTTAGCTGCTCACCATCCTTAGATTTTGCAGATTAAGACAGTGTCGATAGGAAGAATATCCTGGAAAAACTCGTGCTCGTCGGGAATTTTATCGTCAAAGAAATCCACTAATTTTATAGAATGGAAATCCTTCCGTAACTGGTCCGTTCTAATAGGGCTTTAAGTCCCTGAGTCAATATCGCTGACGCTAGAGACACGGGCGTAGATGAAACCTTTCTTAATAAGGTAATGGTTGCATCTTGTGATGTTAGTTCGGAAAAAATGCAATACATGACAAAAAAATGTGAGAGCAAAAAAGGTGGAGATATTTATTGTCACAATTTTGAACCTGATATGCATTATCAAGCTACTCTTTAGTATTTTTATTTTAGGCATTGGTCACGATTTTTTAGAATTGAAACCTTTTTAGGAAAATTAAAATTTATTTGTTAAGAAAAACTGAATCTTAGCAGAATTTGAAATATTCAAATTTTTATTTTTGCAAAGCAAAAGCTGTCAAAATCTAATAAAATTTTTTGAATTTTATCGTTGGGTCAAAAAACTTTAATTTGATTACTGATTTTAGTGAAAAAAAAGAACTTGTGGCACGTTGATTCTTTAAATATTACTAGCGAAATTTTTTATAAAAATCTATAATCTCAAGCTGGTATAAGATATGTTGCAACAGAACCAGACAACAAAGAATTCTATTTATTCTTCTTGAATAAAGTCACAAGAAATTAACTCTGATGTCATAATATAAAAAAATTGGTTGCAAAATGGTATTTTGTATGATTGGTATTACAGCAAATAATAATAATAATAATAATAAAGACTTCAGAAAAATTCTTTTTTCAATGGTGTTATTAATTTCTTTCCTGGCTTTGAAGATTGTTATACAAATAACAAAAGAACATTTACCTTTTTATTGGCTTATTAAAATAACGAAGAAAATAGAAATGAAAAATAAATGAAAAATAAAAAATATGTAAATATATAAAGTAGGATCACATAACCAATATGAAAAGTGCTAAATTAATTTGGAACATTTCAAAATAATCTGTTATTAAATATCAAAAATAGCTTTGTAATGTTAAAATAATTATAAATACAATAATAATGCCTTGTTAATTTAATAAAACATAGATAATATTTGTGTACCATCAAAATTAGATAACACGTAATATTATTAATAACATTATAATTATAATTAATTAAGATAGTAATAATTTATTATGCAAAATATGTATAATTTATAGTTTAAAAAAAAACATTATTGCAAAAAAACAGCCATTTAATTTTTAGTTTTTTAGTTTTTTTATTTAATATTATAACTGTTTCTTTTTTCTGTATTTTTATAACCACATTCACAGCAAAAAGTAAAAAAAAAAAGCAAATCTTTTTCTTTTATTATTGTAAAAAGTTTCAAGATTTTTAAGAAAAAACTAGTAGTTAAGCTACTTTTCTTTTATAAAAAATTTTATTACTGCTTAAATAACCAAAAAAGCAAAAAAACAACTCTTTTTTCTCTTAACTTAAAACAATCAACTTTTTTGAAAAATATTTGTTTTGGTGTTTTTTAAAATAGCACTTTAATTTAAAGTCTATGAAAAATAAAACATTGGCTTTTTTTAGTTTTTTGGTATTTATATTAATTTTGTCATAACTGTACTAATTATAATGTTCAATCTTAATTTGGCTGTAAACAACAGTATTTTTTAGATAATAACAATAACAATAACAATATATTTACCAAAGCTAATTCTAATTTATACATAGTTAAATTGCTTAATACATTAAATTTTGATTAATTATTACCAATTTTAAAAGCAAAAAAATTCATGCTTTTATGTATAAATTACTTAATTTTAAAATTAAATTAATAAAATAGATATTAAACCATATTTTTGTTTTTAAAAAACAATTACCAGTTATTAAAGTTTTTTGAATAAATGGCCTTTATTTTGGTTTTTGGTAGAATTGCAAATATTAAGTTGGCTTAAATTAAGATTGTTTTTTAGTTTCTAAATAGTTTTATTGATTTAAAGTTGGTTTTAAAAACAATATTAAACTTTTTTGTATAAAGTTTGTTTTTTAAGTTTCTTTAAATACTGTTATTAAAATTAAGTTAGCTGAATTTTTTTATTATTTTTAAGATTGTAAAAAAATTTTTGATATTTTTTTCTGTTTTTGCTTTTATTATTATAATTTTACATAATATCTCTTTGGGTGTTTTTTAATAAAATTAAAAATGTTTTTGGTATTATTAGTAAAGTTTTTAATATTAAGCTAAAGTTTGTTGGTTTGTAATAATATGATATTAAGTATTTTAAATTCTTTAATATTATTAAAACTGTTTTTGGTTGTTAATTAGTTTTAGTAATAAAAAATAATATTAGAATTTATTTGTTAATCAAAATAAATTATTGCTTTTTAAAATATTTTTAAATTCAAGTTGATTAATCTTTTTTCTGGCTATATAGTTTTTTAAAATTAATAATTTGATTTTTTAAATTGGTGATTAAACTTATTTTATTTTTGATTTTTATACATTAATAATAATAATAATTATACATATTTTTAAAGTTCAATGCTTCGTAAAAATTTAAATAAAATCAGTTATAATGCACATATGTTTGTAATAAAATAAAATCAATTGATTGTAATAATATAAATAAGTTATTGATTTTATTAACAGAACTAATTTGAATAATTACGTTTCTTATGTTTTAGTTTCGAATTTTTCACATTGGAATTACATCATCCAATCAGTATTATAGACTCGGATCTATTACAGTATATTAGTAATGTATATTTTTATTTATATTATAAATTAAACCACTTTAAATTACAATATAATTTATTAATAGAATTTTTTTTACCATTAATAAAACTTTTTAATTTAATTAATACCAGTTATTATTTTTTACTTATTTGTAATTTATATTTTTTCAAATGCTATCAGTTTATTTTATTGCAGGTTTTTTTTTGTTTAAATTTGTATTTTTGAAAAAAAAATTATTTTTATTTTATTTTAATTGAAATACTATTTTATATAATTTAAACAAAAAACAAGAAATTTTTTTGTTTAATCTTAAAACCTAAAAACATATTACAAACAAAAAATAAAATTTGTGAAAATTTTTAATAAATTTAAACATTTTATAAAAGTTTAATTAAATATGTTAATAATACAACTTTAATCTAAAAATACTTAATTAAATAAATTTTAATTTAAAATTATTAAAAAAACAGCTTTTGCTTATTTGCTTTTTTGTTCTTATTTTTAAGTATTTATTAAAATTTTAAAGATATTAATAAAATTTCAATGTTTGCAAGCAAATTAAAAAATTTACAATAATGATCAAGACCTATTTTTGTATATATATTTAACATTAAACAATTGATTTGTAATTTATTAAAAAAAAAACAATTTAATTAATTATAAATTAATTTAATATGGCTTTTGTTGTATTATTATTTAGTTATTTTGAACTTTGTTAATTAATAATAAAATTTGTTGCCATTAATCAAAAAACAAAAAATATTTTATTTCAAAATTAATTTTTATTCAATGCAATTAATTATACCCATAAAAATTAAATATAAATGGCAATTTTTTCAAAAATTATTGATCAAACTGCAATCAATATAGTATTTATTAAAGTTGAATCATTTTTTTAAAATGTTAACCAAAATTTTTTATTTATTTTTTATGTATTACTTATTTAAACTCCGAGTTAAAAACAATATTACTTTTAGATAAATACAAAAATTTATAAATATTTTTGATATTTACAGAGTTTTATTTAAATATTAATTATATAATTGTTTTATTAACTTAATAAATAATATTTGCTTCTTGTTTGGACCGATTTATGAACTTTTTGTGCCAAAATTAAGAATAAATTGATGAAAATTTGCTTAAAGATTCTATTTAATACTTTGAATTATTTGCTAAAACTCTTATTTTATTTATTATTGGGCTGGTTTTTATATAAAATTAAATGAGTTTAAAAAAATAGCAAATAATTAAAACCAATTAATAAAAAACTTTCGAATATTGATAAGAATAGTATTATTTATTTATATAATATACATCTATTAAACAAACATTATTTTTTTGAAAATTATTATTATTATTATTATTATTATTATTATTTTTAATTTAATATACAAATTTTTTACATTATTTATTTGTAGCTGTAATCTATTATTTAAGAATTGAAAAATGTTCAATTCAAATACAAAAAATTGATTGATCAAATTAACAAAATCTTTCTGATATTAAACTCAGTGATTTATTTTGACTTTTTTATTGCAAAATTTATACCACTCCATTTTTAAAAAAATTGTACTTTTTTAAAATTAAATTCATATTTAAAATATTATTTTACCATAACAAATTTTACTATCACTATTTATTATTTTTTAAAATAAAATAAATATGAAGTGACCGAAATACTTAACTTAAAATTTGGTTTACTATTTGATAAATTGAATGAGTTATGATGCTAGCAAATACTTTTAAAATTTTATTGAAAATTTTAATTATATAAAATTAATTGATTGATTTTAAAACAAATTTCAAAGAAAAAAAATTTTACTAATTGTTAAATTCTAGTTAAATTTTTTCAAAATTTGCTTTCAAGACTTTTTTTGTTTTGTTATAATTAGTAATTAATTAAATATTTTTTAGTTAATAATTCTTTCAATTAATTCTCTTTTTTTGAATTATATTATTAGTATTTTAAATTTTTTTAATTTGCTATGACAAAATGAGGTCTACTATCTATTCTAGATACAACAAAGGCAACTATAAATGTGGATTATGCGCTTTCAAAATTACCATTTCACCGACAAATTCTACTTTGTAACAACTTGTTTTTAAAAAAATAAAAGATCAAAATTGTATAACAAAATTAAAAAACAATAATACATAATTTTAAGCGTACTTTAATAACTTTAAATCACTTAGTCAGTTCGAAATTAAAAATTGAATCAAGTAAGACAGTTAATTATATTGCTATTAAAAGTATTTTGTAGTTTATAATAAACAATAAAAATCTTTTTAGTGTTATTAGAATGTTTTTTGTTATAGTATTTTTAAATATTATTTATGTTTTAGAGACTTGAAATTTGATTTTACATGTATTAATTCAAAATTAATAACTAATTAACTTTTAAATTATTAAATTTTATTTTAATTAAACTTACTTCTTATAAAATTTCAACCAAAAAATTTTTATTAATTAAATTCAAACTGGACTTATCAGTACTATTACAAATTAGAATAATAAGTTAACAAATAACAAAAAATAACAATATAAATTTAATTAAAAGCAAATTAAATACATAAGTAATTTAATAACAAATATTAATTACTTTTTAATAGTTGTTTTTTAAACTAATTTTAATAAATAAAAATTCAAAAAAAAGAAAAAATTAAATTGAAACCAATAATTTTTACAGATTTTGTTTTATAATTACAAAAATAAAAAAACTATAAGCATTATAATATTTGAATTTATTAGTAGTATTTCACCAAAAATACACTTATAGTTGTAAAAACTACTTGATAGCATTATGTAAAAGTATTTTTCTTAAATAATGTTATTGTAAACCAGTTTTTTATTAATTTTAAAACACTTTTTTTGGCTTTAAATAAAAAATTTTTTTCTTTCAAAGTAATATATTAAAAATAGGTTTAATGTAATTACTACTATCTTAAAAAAATTTTTGATTTTTAATTATAAACTGATATTTAAACTGTTATTTTTTTTACAATTTTTTTCTAATTGCTTAAATAATAAGAAAAACTATTATAATAAAAAAGCAATTTTTTTTAAGTTTTTAATATTTTTCTAATTTTTTCAGCAGTATTTTAATTATATTAAAGTCGATTTTTTCTGTTTTTTTTGGCTTTTTCTTAGTTTTACAATATTATTATTAATTATAATATTTAGTTTTATTATAACTATTAATAGTAATCAATTGTCTGTTTTGAATAATATTAAAAACATATTAACCAAATTTTAATTTAATTAATATTTGGTTTTATTCTCTAATATATTAAATTTTAATTAATTATTATTAATTTTAAAAGCTAAATAAATTATGTTTTTATATGCAATTTTAATTAATTAACCTATTAAATTACTTTATTTTAAGAATTAAGCCAATTAAATATAAACTAAAGCATTTTTTTCTGTTTTCTATAATTGTTGTATTTATTGGTATTTAAAAATTATTACAAGTTATTAAAGATTTTTTAAATAAATAATTTTTACTTTAGTGTTTAATAAAACTACTAAAATTAAATTAATTTATATTAAACCTGTTTTTAGTTTTTACATTTTTTTAATTTGAAATTAATTACTAAGAACAATATTAAGTTTTTTTGTATAGAATTTGTATTCTAAATTACCGTAAACTCCCGTAAATAAGCAATCCCTGTGAATAAGCAACCCTCCCTTTTTAAGTCTAAAAGTCTTAGAAAAGTTGAATAAGCAACCCTTTTATATATACCAAAATAAATTTTTATTTATTTATCTAATTCTAATTTTTCAGCAGAAATATTATCTTCATTTACTATTTCATTTAAATCATCAATTTGATTACTAATTTCTGTATCAGAACTATATAATAAATCATCCTCAATTCCATCTAATGCATTAGAAATTCCACATTTTTTAAATGATTTAATAATCATTTCTAAAGGAATATCTTTCCCTACCTCTAAAATCCACTGGCAAATCAAATTATATTGTGGTTTTTTTAAATTTCCACCTTTAGTCAATTGAAAATCTCCGTGACTCATCCATAATCGCCATTTTTCTCTTAATCTGTCTTTAAATGGTTTGTTTATACATACATCCAAAGGTTGAATAATTGATGTTAAACCGCCAGGAATAATTGCCACATGAGTATTATTAACATTGCATTTTTGGCGTACTGATTCAGTTTTGTGCCCTTCAAATGAATCCATAGCAAGTAAAGAGGTAGGTTTGGATGCTGTTGATATTCCAGGACGTTTGTTCCAAATTTGATCTATCCATTCACACATCAAATCTTCATCTATCCAAGCTTTTTCATGCATATATACGACAACGCCTTTGGGAAGATTAGGAGGAGTTCATACACCTTTGAAAATTATCATAGGAGGGAGTTTGCCGCCATCTGCTGTTATAGCCAAGACACAAGTAAACCGATTTTTGTCATTACCAGTTGTTCGAATTTGAATAGTTTTGGCTCCTTTTACATTGATTGTAGTAGAACCTGCCATGTCAAAATAAATGGGAGTTTCATCCATATTGACTATTTGAGAAAGATTATACTGGTATGCTAGTCGAGATCGGATTATAAATCTTTGAAATTCGATGATTTTTTCATTCAAATCGTTGCCTAATGGCACTAAACCAGTCGAAATTCTTATTGATAATTCTGCTACAGTAATTTAATGGGAACAAGTGCCAAAAATTAGACGAATACGTCAAATCACATGTTTAGGATACAAAGAGCTTACGTGATCACAAATGAGAAATCCTTTGGAATTAATATAGTATATTGATCAAATAGAAATTTGTAAAGATTCTGAGTCTCATAACAATAGTATCCAATTTCCAATTCGAAACTCAACTTGATAATTTTTGCTACAATGAACCCAAGTTTCTTAAGATCAACATTACAAGTGCTACAGTATATACTGCTCGAAATCATGCCTCATCCAAAGGTATTATTTTTGTGTTGTTGCATTTCACACAAGTATCTATTTCACCACATTTATAATAATCAAAATATCAGCTTCTAATACTAACGAAATGGCTCAACCAGATGGTCAATAAATTAGCGACGCGATTGAAATTCGTAATAGATATATGCACAGTGAATAATTTAACCATTGGACCAATAGGCATTAAGTATTCAAAAAGTCTCGTGAATAAGCAACCCCCCTAAAAAATCGATCCAAAATTGATGATGTAAGGGGGTGCTATTTCACGGGAGTTTACGGTATCTTAAATACTATTTTATAGATTAAACTTATTAAATTATTATTTTTTTGTTTTTAATATTGTTAAGTTTTTTGTAGTTTTTGTATTATTTCTGTTTTTGTTATTATAACTTTATGTAATATTCTTTTGAACATTTTTTTAACATAATTAAAAATGTTTTAAATGGTTTTAATAAAATTATAAGTATTAAACTAAAGTTTGTTAGCTTGTAATAATATTTTATTATGTATTTTAAGTTTTTTAAAACTGTTAATACTGTTTTATTTGCTAGTTAATTTTAATAATAAATAATAATATTAAAAAAATTTTCTTGTTAATTAAAAAAAATTATTGTTTTTTATAATATTTTTATGACCAAATTAATTAATTAATCTTTTTTTAATTATACATTTTTTAAAATTAGCAATTTAGATTTTTAGATAAATAATTAAACCTGTTTTATATTTTGGTTTTTTAATATTAATTATTAATTAATTTACTAAATTTTTGTTTCATGTTAAGATTATTGTTTTTTTAATAATATTTGCTTTGATTATTTTAGTTGGTTTGTAAAAATACATATAAATTTAAATAATCTTTTTAAAATTTAAGTTGTAAGATTTGTTTGTTGTTATTAAATTTATAGTTGTAAAAATTAGTTTTTTAGTAAATTTAGTTGCCTTTTTTTGGCTGTTAAATTTAATTTTAATATAAATATCAATAATTATTTTGTTTTTTTTTAAAGCTTAAATTAAATGTATTATTAATTTAATTATTATTGTGCTTAAAAATTTTAATTAGTTTAAAAATAAAAAAACTTTTTTATTTAATATAAATAGTTTTAAAAATTATAAATTAATTGTTATTAATTATAAAAAAATATAATTTGTATTTTATAATAGTAAATAAAATTAATTTAATAAAAATACAATTAAAAAATAATTGCACAAATTTATTAAGAATAAACAGACTTTTATTAAGTACTTTAATAAAATTAAAACATTAAATATTTTTGATTTATTAAATAATTAATTATATATAAAACATAAGCCAAATTTGTAGTTTAATATTTAAGAATAAAAACAACATAATTTTTAGTAAAATTATATTTAATTAAAAAAAATAAAATAAAAATAATTAAATAATAATTAATTGATATTTAATATTAAATTTTTTCTGTTAACTCCTTGACCATGACAAAAACATTTGTACTACTGAAAATTTAGCTTTTCCTTTCTCCATTCTCTCTTGTTATCTTTAGTTATTTCTTTTGACATATTCATTTTTGTTGCAATAAAACCAGTGGACTCCTTTGCTGGTGGTTCTAGTTCTGTTTTGGCTGGGTTGGAATTCTGGTCTGTTGCTAAAAAAAAAGCATGCATTGAAAATGTCTACTCTCAGGGTCCCTCTTACAAAAAATTAAAAAAACCTGATGTTACTGGTGTTGTTGTAGATTCATCAGCTGGATCTTTTCCTGGCCACATTTTACAGACTGACTGTGGTAAATGTAAGATGTCTTGGGATAATGAGGTGGAAAGTAAGAATACCAGCATCAGTGGGATGTCCAACATAGAAAACATAAACAACATAGTGGCTGAAGAGACAAGTTACATAGATTCTAACACTTCTGAGACTGATGACATAGTAGACAATGTAACTCCTAAAAAAACACAAATGAGAATCTACATTTTGGAACAGCTGCCGAAAACACCATTTTTCAAAAACTTGAGTAATGATGATGCTGAAATTGTGCTTCCTAATTCTAAATTTGTTGGGTCCAATCAGCTGTTATTAGCCAAATTATGTGTCTTGGAAAAACATAGCTTTGGACCAGTTAGATTATTCACATTGGACATGGAGTTGGCTGTTGTGTCTGGAAAAACCAATAGTAATAAAATAATTTCAATCAAAAAATTTTTTATAGAATCAATGATTTTAAAAGAGCTTTTACTTTCTCAAAATTCCCAAGGATCATCAAATCTTCATTTACTTCTGAATCTAGCATAAATAAGATGAAAGAATTGGCAATCTGTGAAAAAATTGTGGTAAATAATGATCTTAAAAAGGTTAACAGCCATTCAGATAAAAAAATTATTGTCAAAAAGATTCCAGTTGATTTTTCTAAATCGGCTATAAAATCTGTTTTTTCTAAGTTTGGAAAGATTGTATCAATCAAGATACAACTGATTGGTCTGTGGCAAAAAGCTTTAGTGGAGTTTGAGTCATCTGAAATAGCTGATTTGGTTGCAGCTAGATGGTCTGTCTTCATGGAAAAGAATTCTGTTCATGTGGCAAAAGCCATTGATAATAAACAATTATGGGTTTTCAGAGATCTGCATCGAGCATTGTTTTATACTCTTCCAGTTGGTACTACAGCTCATGATCTTTCTGATTTGTTGGAATTGTATGGTAGAAAAACTTGTTTCATTGGCTGTAATCCCAGCTTATATGTACATGATAGATGTGCAATTGTGTGCTTTGTTGATAAGGCATCTAAATTAGTTGCTATTGGTTTTACTCTGGTGTTTAAGAGTGTGAATTTGTGCTGGGCTAGTTTTTTTTGGCCCATTGTGCTCAATACAAACAGTTTGGTCATTTTTCTATAGAGTGTTTATTGGGTGGGAATTCTGGTGTTCATGGTAAGTGAGTAGTAACTCCTTAGGATTGGGTTTATTTGGCCAATATATATAAGAAAAAGCAGGTGCCAATCATTCATCCAGTTTCTTTTAGTGAGAAAACTTGGGTCCAGATTGCTGGTGATTCTTCTTTTCATGTGGTTTCATCAGATCTTTTAGGTATTAGTTTATTTTCAGGTGCAAAACCTGTCTTAATGGTTTCTAATTCTCTTGGTGATTCCTGTTTGGTTAATCAATTGGCTTTTCTGGAGTGCTCTTTGAAGCTTTTGGTGGATTAGATTTCAGTTATTTTGAAAAAATTGAGCTTTGTAGAATTGGTGCCTTTGGCATTCAAACCTTATGTCTCTTTTTTGGTTGTCTTTGCATCTGGTACATCTAATTTAGACTCAGATATAACTTTGGATAATACAATGGTATCTCTTCTTTTCTCTCTTTTGGTTGTTGCAGAACCAGTTGCTAATTTTAGTTCAAGTAGTTCTAAGGTTCTAACCACTAAGGTGGGAGGTTTGGAATCCAAGATGATGACTCTGGAGGTATCAGTTGAGTTAGTTTTAGAAAGATTGGATTGCTTGTGTTCTGGTTTAGGTCTGTTAGTTCCCCTTACTTCTTAATGAATGATTTAGTTTGGAAATTTGCTACATGCAATGTTAAAGGTATCAATGTTCCTGTGAAGCAGAAAGACGTTGTTCATTGGTATAAAGAATTAAGGAATATGGTTTCAATTGTTACAAAAACCAAATTGAGATCTAATATTAGACCTTGAATCATAAATAAGTTTGATGAGGTTCAAATTTTCACTTCTGGTTTGAGTGTGGGTTTTCTTGGTGCTGGGGTTGTCATCATTATAAACAGTTTTTTGGCTCAACATGTCTCAAAGATAGATGAAATTCCTGGTCAGCTGGTCTCTGTTCATTTTTTGTTTAAAGACAAGCTTTTGGTTACAATCTTGGGTCTGTATACTGGTGCTTCTGTTAATACACATTTTAGCCAAGCTTTTTTTATCAACTCTTTGATCTCTAAGGCTGCCAATTCTAGCTCATTTATGATCATTGGTGGTAACTTCAATGAAAATGGATCTAAGAAAAGTGCTAGCTTCAAGTTCTGTTCAGATCTGGGTCTGGTCAATATATTTAAAGAATATTCTTTAGCCAAAGCCCCTACTTGGAGTAATTCTAAGGGCATTGAGAAGGTGTTGGATTTTATTTTTGTGAGTAAGAACCTTACTTCTACTATTATATTGTATAAAATTGATAATATGTCAGAATTTTTTGATACAGATTATAAGACAATTTCAGTTATGATTGGTTTGGATGAACTCTTAGATGTTCATCTTAATAGTGCTCGCAAACAAGCCAATCTGGACCAGTGAAAGTTCAAGATAGGACATGCTAATGAGGCTCTTTGGTTACGTTTTGAAGAATAGGTTTCTACTAAGTTGGTAGTAAAGTCAAACATATTTGAGGATACAAGAAATAATGGTGATTTAAATACAATGTGGGTGGTACTAAAAGATGTTATGGTGTAGGCTGCTAATGTGGTGTTTTTTAAACATTGGTATAGTGCATTTGATTGTTTGAAAAACAAACAATCTTCGAGGTTTTTCAAATTGAAGCTGCTTATTGTGAAAATTATTAAAGCTTGGGTTTTTGGAGATTTTTTGAATTTTGACTATCTCATTGGAGTCTGGTTAAAAATCAATGAAGTGGAGGTCTCTAAAACTGCTAACATAGTTCTAATTAATGTAAGTTTGATGAAGGTTGTTAAACATTTGTCTATAATAAAGAAGAAATATCAGAAGTCTAAGTACCTTGAATCAAAAACATCTGAAAATGCAGTCATTAAGAAAGCAATTGACTGGTGTATAAACAATTTCTGTTCTGACAAGGGACTTATGATTAAGAGTATCCTTAATTGTCCATTTTGTAAAGTTGTTTTGGATTACTTAGTGATTGATAATAAGTTGGTGGTTGAGTCTGATAAAGTAAAGCTTAAAGTGGATAAAATTATGGAAGAATGAACAAGAAAGTAGACAGTTTTTCCAAAGTTGCCTGCTCTTTAGTCCCATCAATATATGCCTTTAGACCATGTTCCTGATGATATTTTTTCTGGTGTTATAAAGAAGATCAATATGGATGAGTTGCTTTTGTGTATTAATAACTTGCCAAATGATAAGACTGTGAGATTATTAGGAATTCCTAATAAACTTTGGAGGCACTGTGGTGGTAAGATGTAGTCTTGTCTCTTAAAGCTGATGAATTTGTGTTTAACCCTGGGGGCAGTTCCAACTCCTTGAAGGAGAGCATGGGTTTTGATGATCCCTAAACCCTATGAATGGAATGATGTCCTGACCAATACTAGGCCTATTGCTCTAATTGAAACTGCCTAGAAGATTTTGTTTAAGATTCTTTCTGATCAGATTTCTTTGGCATACAGTAGATTCAATGTTCTTTGTGGAGACAATTTTTCAGTATTAAAGGGTACTTTTACTTAATCTCCAATTTTTGCCATTAGATCAGTTGTGGAGGATGCTCTGGAAAAGAATAGAAAACTTTGGTTGGTTTTGCAAAACATGCACAAAGCTTATAACTCTGTGAACTGACATTATTTGAAGACTAGTTTGCATTGTATCAAAATGTGCAGTCAGTTTATTGGTTTTTTTGGTGGTATTCATGAAAATTGTATCAACAGAGTGATGACAGATTTTGGCTTTTCAGATGATTACATAGTACATAATAGTTTGGATCAGAGTGAGGTTTTCTCTTCTCTCCTTTGGCAGATATTTTATGACCCTTTTTTGTGTAAAGTTAAGAAACATGAGCACTTGTATGGCTACCGTATTGATACAAAGTTTGTGGCTGAAATGAGCCATGTTGAGACTATTGGAGAAAGAACTTCTTTTTTGGCTGTTGGTGTTTTTGTTGATGACACAATTTGGGTTGGAAGCTGTCAAGCTTCTACACAGGCCATTTTAGATATTGCTAATGGGTTTTTTGTTGTCAATAACATTTCTATTAATAATGATAAGACAGTGGCTATCTCAATTAATCAAGGTGTTATAACTGCTTCACTTTCAATTAATAGTTTGCCAATCTCAATTGCTAAATAAGGCGAATCACACAGGTACTTGGGTATTTTTTTGTCTACAGAGAGTCTCTTCAAGCCTAGTTTGGCTCAGGCTTATGCAGATGTCAGGTTTTTCTCAAATATAGTGCTCAGAAAGACAATTGGATGCAGTTTAATTATGTTTTACCAGGTGTGTGTCACAAGTGGGATGTTATGATTAGGAAGGGTCTCAAATCTAAGACTGAGTTATCAAGAGATTTTTCAAATGAAGCTTTACATTACCCTTCTTTGTATGATTTAAACTCATTTGAGCAAATGCAATTTGAGAATAAATTGGTCTCATTGATTTTTTTTTCAATGTTCATGGCATTCTTAAGCATTTATTTGAATATAAATTTTTGAATTTACAAGTTCTGGGGTGGTTACCTCTGAATCTTTTACAGCATTCTGTTAAGTTGAGGGTTAATTTAGTGAATAATATTCTAGCTGGTGTGGTGAGGATCTTGTTGGAAAATGGGTTATTCTTGACAAACAATTTGCCCAGTGCTTTTTGTGATTCTGGCAGATTTCCAATGTCTGACATTCTGGGTCATTCCTTATTTTATGATTTTGTTCTTTTTTTGAGATGTTTTGGTATTGCTTTTGATAATAGGCTTTTAGACAAGAAAAGAAGAGTGTTGGACTGAAAAACATTTTGGCAGTGGAAAAAATTGGATCCAAGGGGCCCAGTACCTTATTGGTTTATATTGGTGGCTAATTTTATAAGTGAGCATGCTTCTGTAAAAGTTGTATTTGTCAGTGACCATATACTACTAGTGTTGAATATCTTGAATTCTGAGGCTTTTGTTTGTGTTCATGGGGGTCTTTTGAAGATTTGGTCAAATTGTATTAAAGTTTACACAGATGGTTCCTTGAAGAGTGCTGGTTTGGTTGAGGTGGCAAATGGTACAGCTGCCTATTTCTCAGCTACAGACATGAGTATTGGGATCAGAGTCCAGAGGCTTTTGTCCTCCACTTTGGCTGAGTTACAAGCCATTGTATTGGCCTTAGAGTGTGTTTTCTCCTCTTGTTCTGTGGTTCTGTATTCAGACAGCCAATCTGCAATTGATGCTTGTGTTTCAGAGTCTCTGGGTATGGCACCAGACTTCCATAATCGATGTTGGATTAAGCAATTACACATTGTTGATCTCATCAAGAAAAAATACATTTTAGTTAGGTGGGTGAAAGTTAAAGGGCATTTAGGGGTTCTGGGCAATGTTAAGGCTGATAAGTTGGCTGAAAAAGCCACTTTCTCTCCATTTTCTCTACTTGTTGGAATTCAGAAACATTTTTTGGTTGCTGAGAATACTGCTGTGTTAAACAATACTCATCATTTTGTTTGTGATCTTTTTTGGTCAATTTGTCATGCTTATTAGGAGGCTGATTCTGGTTATGATATTGTTCCAAGTGCCATGATTAAGAAGATAAATTAGGTGGCTACTTCAAAAGTCTGACATCCTGACTCTTACATGCTCTTTGGTTTTACTAGTAAGAGTTCGGCCAACATGTGCACTTATTTGATGAAAGCTGTTTATAGATAGTTGTCTGTGGTTGTTAAGAAAAAATTATACAATGTGAATTATTTTGGGGTGTTGTGTTTACTGTATGAGAAGATGGAGGTGTCTGATCATACTTTTGTTTGCTCTGATGATGCTGAACTCTGTGATAATGTTTTGGCTAAAGCTACTAAGAGGTGAATGTTTTTGGTGGGTTTTTTCTGCTCACTTATGTTAGCTGTCTTGTGTTTGCTTTTGGCATGTTCTTCGAACATAGGTCTGTTTACTGCTATGTACAAGGATTTTGTGTTAAAAAATTGGTATGCTGAAGCTGCTTTGGCTTTTAAGAAGAAGAGAAAGACTGCATTGATTGTTACTAAATTTGTTAGATTTATGGTCAAATTGTTTCATACTAAGGTATGGCTCATCAAATTCAAGCATAGAGTAGATATGAAGAGGGCTGGCTTGGTCAAAAATGGTGGTATAATTTCAGACTTGTCTCATTGTTTGGTGTCTAATTTGTTAGATGGGGTAGTTTGTTTGCTTAATGTTATTGAATCTTTTGCTGTCAGCTTTGGTAGATACAGACTATGTCATTTTTTTTTGGTTTGGGTGGTGATGCTTTTGTTCATATAGACATGTAGTATAGCTTTGTTTGACCTGAATAACTGGCCACATGTAATAAGTATGTGAACTGCATTTAGTTTGTTCCATTTAGTTTGGTTCTATATACTAGATAGCAGTTAGACTTTACTCATTAATTGTGTAATAAAAAAAAATATATATATTTTTATATTTTAACAAAATATTATTATTTATAAAATAAATAAAAAGAAATAGAAGATAAAATATAATATAATATGAATTATTAAACTATATAATATTAGAATTTTCAAAAATGTTAGCTAAGATTTTAAGAATTTCAAAAATATCAAAATTCCAAGAAAATTAACAAAAATATTAAAAATTTTAAAATTGTCAAAAATTTTAAAATTCCAGAAATTTTATATTATAAAAATTTATATATATATAATAATAAAAATAAAAACAAAAAAACAACTAAGTTTAATTTATTTTTAAAAATTAACTTTTATGGTTAAAAATCTAATACTTAAAGTAAAATTTATATTCAAATAAAATTTATTAATTAAATTATTTAAATATTTATTTTGTTAAAATCTAAATTATATTTTTATTAATATTAATAATATTAATATAATATAATTAACAATATTAAATAATAGTTTTTAATTATAACTATTAATAGAATATTAATTTTTATTTTTATTTTTTTTATTTTTTGAAGTTTATTTTTGTGTTTACTAATTAATTAAAAAAAAATATTAAAATTAATATATTAAAAATTTTTTGATAAAAAATACTAAAAAATATAGAACATAGTTAAAAAACTAAAATTACTTATTAAAAAAATAAAAAACATTAAAATAATTTGATTATTATATTGAAAAATTTAAATACTAAGTATTGTTTACTATTATCATTAAATTTCTGTTTATTATATAAAAAACTTTATATCTAAAATATTTTTAAATAAATCAAATCTTTAAATTATAATTAAAATTAAGAATAATTATTAATACAATTATTTATAATAGTATTATTTAATTATTATTTAATATAATATACTAAAAACAAAATTTAAATTAAATATAAATTACATATTTTTGATATATGCTTAATTATTTAAGTTAATTAAAACATAAACTAAGTTAAATTTAAAAAAATTAAAAAAAGTTTAATAATAAACTATTTATATTTTAGCTATTAAAAATAAACTTATATAAAAATAATCTAGTTTTTTTAATACTATATCTAATATTAAAATTATTCATTTGTTATAAAGTTATTAAACAACTAATAATTATATTACTTAAAAAAAATTTTAATAATATTAATATTATTTTTATTTATATTATTAAATTCTATCTTAGTTTTAAAATTAGTAAAGTTTTTAAGCAAAATTTTTGGTAATATACTTTATAATAACCAAATTTATTTTATTTTAAAATATTTATACATATTTTTAGCCAAAAAAAAACACTTAAAATAATTAAAAAATCAATTGGTTTAATAATAAATTTAATCAAAGCAGTTAAATCTATGATTTTAGATTTTAATAAATTCAATCTAAAATTAATTACAAGACTAATAACAAATAAAGCCAAAGATAAAACAATAAAAAAAACCAAAAAAATAAAGATTTTAATATAAAACTTTATACTAATAAAAAATAAATTAAAAGTTTTAAGATTATTAATAAGCTTGAAAAAAAACTTAAAAAAAAAACATCTTAAAATCTAAAAATAAATAATTTAAATCTTAATATTTATAACAATAACAATATTTAAAAGTTTTTTATTAAATATAATATTTATATAGAATACCAATTTTTAAAACAATTAAATTTAAAATCTTTAAAAACTTAAAAGTTATAACAATAAACAATAATAAAAATTAAGACAGCAAAAAATAAAACATGTATAGCTATTAACTAAAAAAATTAAATTACTAATTTCAAAAACAACATAGCCGAAAAAAAGATTAATTAACTTAGTCTTAAAAATGTTTTTTAAAATAATAATATTTTTTTGGTTAAGTAAAAAAAATTTTAATATTGTTTTTTATTAATACAGATTAGTAAACAAAAACAACAACAACAAATTTTTTTATTTTTTTTTATTAAAGCATTTAATGAATATAGTCATGCATTTTCTACATGTGGCTAGCCACTTGGGCCAGACAAAACAACACTACACACCTATATTAATACAGAGATCACTATCTAAACCAAAAAAAAAAAGACAAAGCTTGCAATAGCCAAAGCTAACAGCAAAAAATTTAAGCACACTAAGAAACCTAATCACACTGTCTAACAATACAGAATTCACATAACAAGAAAGACTTAACAACATACCACTATTACCAACCAGACCAGCCTTTTCTATACATACTCTTAATTCAGATCTCAACAACCACACTTTAGAATGATGTAACTTGATCAATCTCCCAACCAAATCAACAACAAAATTAACAGCTTTATCCTTCCTATTAAAAACCCCAATAGTCTTTTCGCACCACTTCTTTAGCACGAAACTCTTGCATATTATCGAATACAAGCCAACATCCGAATAACAAAGATCAAGCACCCAAGAAACAGCAGATGGAAACAAGCTATGGGTATCAACTAAGAAAGCCCAGAAAGCAAAAGCCTTAGACAAAACCTTTTTCCAAATATCTACATCCTAAGCACAAGTAAAGACATAATCTGGCAATTTCATCTTATCATACAGCAAACAAAGCACACCAGAATATTTCTTATTATAAAGCCTTTTATGGATAGCAACAGGCAACCTATAGTGCACGGCTTTCATTATATACATATGCAAAGTGGCTGACTTCCGACTAGTAAATCCTGTGAGCATGTGTGAATCAAGGTGCCACACACTTGAGGTGGAGACCCAATTCACATTACCAACAAGAACTCCCGAAATCACGCTGCAGCCAGGACCCACTTCCCAATAAACTCTGCATACAGACCTAAACACATCTCGAACAAAATGACGAGTATTGCTAGACACAGCCAAGCCCTCAGCCATCAAAAAATGTTCTTGCACTCCCATGGTTTTTTTAAAATAAATAATAATATATTGTTATAAATTAGCAGACTTTAATTAAATAAAACAAATTTTACTAAAAACACTAAGAATATTTTTAATATTTTTAAAAAATATATTAAGAAAACTATTATAAAATACAACAAAAATAAAAAAAAACAAACAAAAAGTTATTAAAAAAAATCTTGTAAAATTTTTTTTATTAAAGTTTAATAAGTAAGACCCAACTACTATCTAATACAATATGACCACATAGAGTCTTAAATTAAATGTGGCTTACATATTTTTTACATGTAACCAGCTACTTAAACCAATTTAGGCTATACTATGTTAATGCACCAAAAGAAAATTTATCCAAAAATAATATCTTTTGGATGACAAAAAACAAAGTAACACTGCAAGAAACCAATCCAACCAGCTATTCAGCTGTTTTCAAGGCATTAGCTTTAACATTAATAGATTCATGTTTCCAAAGGAACATCAAGTTAGAAAACATCTCATCATCCAAAGCAACTGAGTGTTTTGAATCATCAGATATATTAATATCTTCTATATAGCACTTTTTTTTTTAAAAAAACCATCTTTCTTCCCAACTTATCAACAATTTTATTAAAGAAATCCATATGTACCATAATTTTATTAACTTTAAGGCCAAGTTTACTGCTTAAAATCAAATCCCCATTAATAAATTGTTTGAACAATTTGACCAAAAAACCAACTGGTTTAACAATAGACTTAACCAAAGCAAATAGCTTGACCAAATCAGACTCTAAAGAAGCCAACTAAGAAAACACCAAAGAATCACTAACAACTATAGAAAGAAAAGTAAGAGCTATCAAGAAAAAAAACTTGGAAGAATTCAAAAAAACAAAAGTCTTTGCATAAGAAATACCATTCACAAAATGTGTTTTAAATATCTTAAGAGCCTTAAGAGAAAAAAGTAGAGAGATTTTGCAGTTTACAGCCAAATAGCCCACTTTTTAATACCTAAAGCAGTGCTAACAATCAGGAGTTTTCCACCAAATATAACACTTTCTTAAAGTACTAGTCTTAACAACTGCAAAGTTTAAATTAACTTGAGAACCAAACATAACTAGAGCAAACTGGAAATGATAACCAGAATCAGGCAAATAAGAAATGAAACAAGTTTAACCACCAACCTGAGAGATTATATTACTAATCTTAAAGACAGTACAGCCAGAAGAAAGATTGACCAACTTGGCCTTAAACCAATTATGAAACAAAATTGTCTTATTTTGATTGATAAGAAGAAAAATACAAACACTATTTTTGCTCACCAAAATTAACCAGTGAGTAAGAGCAGAAGCAACAGCATTCAATTCTTTAAAGTAAACAACCACATATTGTCAAACACCAGTAGGCTTCAATACAACATGAGAAACTTTACCAAAAATACCAAAAGCTAACTTAATATTGGCAACAGACACACCCAAAGACACATTATGCAGCACAATAGCAGCAGAAAAAAAACCAGACTTAGAAACTACCAAAGACTTGGCAATTTTAAGAGTGGCAAGATGAATAGAACTTGTAAGCTCAACCAGAAATACAGCATTCAAAAAACTTTAAGAAGCAAACTCTACACAAAAGAGTTTTATATTGTTTTTAAAAACAGATTTTGTATCCAAAAAACCATGTACAGACTGAAAAACAGTCTTAAAATAAGCCAATTTAATCTTAATAATAGCACCAGGCACCAGAATGAAAGCCACTCATTTAGCAAACCTTTGATGACTAATAATAGTTTTTCAAGCACCACCAATAATAACACCAGAAACCAAAAGAGATGATTCAGTTTTCATCTAATCAGTCCAGTTTTCAAGAACAGATGACCCAACAGAAGATAATTGCTTTGCTTCCAAAACTAGTGAGAATTTGCCAGAAGACACCATATTTAACAACACAGCCAATAATTAATCTTGGCCTATTTTGGATGATGTGCCAAATAATGCAGTGAAGATCTCACCTAAGATCTCAGTTAGAACCACAAAAGAGTTTGGTGCAACAATAGCAGAGGCAAGCAACTGCTCTCACTTTTCTGAACTTTTGGTTTTTTTGACCATTTTTTTTGAAGAAAAGATGCCAGTAGCACTTAGTGTAAAATTTATGGAAGGGAAAACCAGCTTGTTGGCTAATTTGTTATTGAAAATCTTTGAATTTTTTGAAAGGGTAGAGGCAATACTAAGATTAATCCAAATGTGTCTTTTTGAGAAAACTTTGACTGATAAAAGACCAGCCAAAAATGAGAAAATTGTTTCAGTAGTTACCAAAGACAGCTTTTTATAATTACTGGATAAAGAAAAAACTTCTAAAACATTCTGTTTAGTTGCCTTAACAACAGAGAGAATTTTTTTAGATAAATTTTTATTAGATATTTTAGAAAAGATATCAGGTACAGCTTTTTTATTTTTTGTTTTAGTCATGGTCATAAAATTAAGAAGACAAAGAGTTTATTATTAATTTTTTGTAATTTTAAGTATAATTAAAAAAAATTATTATTAATAATTTTAATAATAACAATAAAAAAAATCAAAAGCAAATTTTACATAAAATAATTTTATATTGTTTTTTAAAATTAATTTAAATTTAACAAAACCAGATAGCAAATTAAAAAATTAATTTAAGTTTATTTGATATTAAAAGTAATATTAAGCATTAGAGTAAAAACTATTTATTTAAAAAATCTTTAATAATTTGTAATTGTTTTTTAAATATTAAAAACAATATCAAAAAACAAAAAAAAGTTAATTTTGTTTTTATTTAATCAATTTAATTCTTAATATTAAGTAATCTAATAATATAATTATTTAAAAATACATGTAAAAACATATTTTATTTTGTTTTAAAAATAAATCAAAAATTAACATATTAAAAAATATAGTCAAAAGCTAATTTATATTAAAATTAGTTAATATGTTTCTATTATTATTGTTTAAAATAAAATTAAGTATTATAATTAATACTAGTAATACAAAATTAATAATAAAGTTAATAAAAACAAAAAAAATCAAAGCTTTATTTTTTATAAAAAAAAAAAACAGATTTTAAGATATTAAACTATCAAAAAAAGATTTTTTAATACTTTAAAAAGTTACTGCTATAGCAAATAATTGAAAGAATTATTTTTTGGCCACTTTAATTTTTTGGTTATTTAAACAGCATAAAAAATAAAATAAAAAAAAATAACTTGGTTATTAGCTTCTTATTAAATACTTAAAAACTTTTAAAAAAAAACAAAAATCATATTTAGACTATTTTAGATAAATTACTTTAAAGAAACTTTAAAAGAAAAAAAACTTTTAACCAAAGATAAAAAAATGGTTTTAAAACAACAAAAGACTGTTTAATTATTATTTTATTTAAAAAAACACTTCTATAAAATACTATTAACAACTTTTATAATTTTTAATGCTTTATTAATAAAAAAATCAATTGTTTTAAGCAATAAATAATATAAAAAAAGTGTAGTTTTTTTTACTTTTTGTTTTGGTTGTAATTATAAAAATAAGAAAGAAAAAAGTTTTTTTTATTTTTATATATTTAAAATAATTTTTCAATATTTATTATACATAAATTAAAAAAAGATTAGTTTAATTAAAGATAAAAACAATATGCTTACAATTATAATTAACTTATAAAAGACAAATTTTATTGTTAATTTAATAAAAAATTATGAATATTAAAAAATTGTTATTAATATTAATATACAATTTTTGTAGTTTATTTAAAAACTTTCTAAATTGTAATATTAAAAATACAAGAAAATAAAAGCTTACAATATTTTTTTGGAAATTGGTTTCTTGTATTATTCTGTTTGTCTTTAATAAAATTAAATATTATGTAAAATTTTCGGTTTTTTTTAATGAATTAAACAAAAAAGCTATGCAAAAAATTATACTTTCTAATTTATCAAATACAAATGTATAAAATTGATTACATATGTTTAAAGCTTGAACCAAAAGAAATAGATAAAATTATTATGTAATGAAAAGCTGAACATTACAAAATCAAAATTTGATTGGCATATTCAAACATTTCAACAAATAAAATGTAGAGAAGAAATCAGAATTTCTTAATTTAAAATAATCTATAACATATATGTTGGAAAAAGGTAAATAATTTCTTAATGTATTCATTGGTGGAATTAAGACTCTAGTTAAACTTTTTATCAGGAAGTTTTGCTTGCCACTTTTTTCTTTCCCTTTGAAACTGGTTTTAATGATGGAAACCTATAAAGCCTGTCCGTTAAAAATACCTTTATATTCAGCTTCACCTACCATTTTCATAAATATCATTTGACATACTTTTGTACCAGGATGAAGAGCTAATGTTAAGCTGGATGCGTTAAAAATCTCGAGCACAGTTTGATTATTCACGCCAGGATTAATGAATGAGGCTGTGATATGAACAGATAAACCTAATCTCGCAAACCGCGAGCGACCCTCTGTGAATCAAGGAGTGATAAGAAAATTACAATTACTTAAAAATAATTTCGAATTTACAATACCCTCTTACCTACTAATGCACAGAGAGTAGGCGGGAGCTGAACACGTTCTCTTGTTATACCTTTGTATCAAAAGGTGTAGGTTTTGCCATAAAGAAGCATAAAAATAGAAAAGGTAACAAACTCAATTACCTAAACACATCTGTCCTGGTCCAAGATAATACGGTTTACCCTCCTCTAGTTTTAACTAAAATTGAATTCCATGTTAATTAAGGTTAAATATATTGTGTAAACTGGAACTTTGAGAACTTCTAATAAAACGCTATAAATCAAAAACCCGCGGATCTATCATACCCCAGGCTTTTCTTTTCATCTACAATAACTTACGATCCGAGAAAAATTTTGATAATCTTTGGCACCAGCCTGATCACTTATAGGAACTGGCCCATTATGATGAATGAAATAGCGAAATTCATCACCTAGAGTCAAATCCACACTATTAGATTTAATCATAAATGAATTAATTTATGGTTTAATATATTCAAGATAAGGTGAGTGCAAAAAGAGCGGGATTTGCCTGGCCGTTCCAATATTTGCATGGTCAAAAGGTTCAATCACGAGCTTCCTTTATTTCTCAATGAACAGAAGTGCTTTAGTTTCAACCCAGATTAAGAGTAAAAGCGATATGCACAAATAAAAAAGGTGTACTTTTCATCTAAATATCTCTTGATTTCAGTTCCGGATAGTACGCCCATATTTTGGCATAAAGAGATTTTTGAAAATGATCTTATAAAAACTCACAGGGAGCATTGAAAACAAAAAGGGTTGATTTTATATAACAGTTAAAGAGCGAGTGTTAATTAGCTTTCATATACTAAAAAAAGGAGTTGAATAATACTTTTTCAAAAAAAATTAATGGTTAATATTGCCCGTCCGAGATTCAGAACCCCTGCTTTGTTGCCTGGGCTACACGTATTAGCCACGTATTAGCCTATTAAATCACAAGACCCAGTTTAACAACTTGTAAAATACAACTTGTTCTATCTTTAATCGCACCCTATACTTTTTCGACTGAGAAATATTTCGGACATTTGTTAGTAGCATTTTTGACTTATTGCCTCTAAATTTAGCATCCTTTAAACCTTTTGCCAAATTTTCTGACTTCAATATATGAAAATGTCTCAAAAAAGAATGCTCGAAGAGGAGATTCCCGCGTTAGATCAAGTAGTCAACAATATAGATTCGACCAATAATTCTGAAAATCTTACCAAAGAATACCCCGGTTCTTCGTTTTCCAACAACAGTGAAGCTCGTCAACTTCGTAAAATTGGTAGAAAAAGGCCCCAATGGGAAGTTGAACCAGAGATTGAGCCAATTCAAGAAACTGGAGATACTGAGTCTGTTTACAAAGGGCATACAGCTAAACGCACCCGATTAGATCCTGTACTAAGAGAAAAGCGGGAAGTAGAAGTAGCTTCCTCAACTAAACGCCATCATCAAAAGGGACAAAAATCTACCCAAGGGAAAAACAAGGTAGAAGAACCTCACCTAGTCAAATATATTAACGAAATTGTGTTAGGAGACTTTGTTGTAAAAACACAGTATCCGTCCCCATACCCGGAAGAATATGCCAAAGCTCAAAAATTATATGTCTGTGAGCGTTGCCTAAAATACATGAAATCTGGAGGAGTATACGGTCGACACATAACAACATGTCGAAAATCTCCTCCTGGACCACGTATTTACAAAGGCTTAGGGAAAAGTAAAGAAACCATATACATTTACGCAGTAGATGGTGCAGCTGGATCTGAGGAAAAACTTTATGCTCAGTTATTAAGCCTCCTTGGAAGAAATTGGATCGATAGTAAATTGATCTGTTACGACGTTGAAAGATTTTGTTTCTTCGTAATTACATTTATCGACCCTCAAAGTGGTGTCGAACATACAGCAGGATATTTCTCGAAAGTAATGACTGTTTTTCTTATATTTTATAAGCCGAGCATAATATTAATCTTTCTCTAGTAAAAAAAACATTCATCTTCAACTGCTTACAGGAGAAAATATCCTACGGGAATTTTAACCTTGCTTGCATATGTGTATTTCCACAGTATCAAAAGCGAGGTTATGGAAGTGTATTGATTGAACTCAGTAAATTTCTAGTTTTTTTTTTATAATGTATTATTTGTATTTCATTTACTTTCATATTCTCATTTTTCATTAATAAACACAAAAAATTAGGCTACGAACTCAGTATCAGAGAGGATAAAGTAGGCTCTCCTGAAGAACCAGTAACATCAGCTGCATTAAGAGCTTATCACTCTTACTGGAAGAAAGCATTGTTACGCGTCTTTTGTGAAGGCTCAAACGATAAAACTGTCTCATACAGCCTTGATGAATTAGCAGAAAAAACGGGCATCCGCATAAAAGATATCCTTACGGCAATGAAATTAATGGGGCTAAAGAAATGGTGTAAAAGGGGTAGCCCAAATGCAATTGTTATAACAAGGGGAATGATTGGGGAATATTTAAATGGAGCGAAGGAAAGGTGGGGGAGTTGGACATTGGAGGAAAAGGGGTTGAATTGGCCCAAAAAAGATTGAAATTGCAAGCACATTTGCTAAGAATTTTTGCGGTAGGGGATGGTGGGTGAGATTAAAGCTAATATAGCCTAGGATTAGGAATAAAATAAGAGCAATCAGTTTAGCTTGAGTCCCATGCAATCGCGTGACGTAGTTGAAAACGAAGTGACGCTTGAACAATTAAGTCCACGAGGAAAAAGTTTGAAAATAGTATTTCAAGTCCTAGAACTTATTCATTTCTCAGCCTTGCTTTCTAGAAGTGACTGAAGTAATAGTGTAGCAATGAACATAGTTTTCAATGATCAGTCATTTCCACCAGCTTGTTGTCCGCGTTCGATTTTTTGGACAAATCTAACTCTGTTGGGCTTTAACCCTACAATACACGCCACTGGAACATACTCCACTATTGTCTTTGATAAGGACGTTTTTCATAGAGGAGTCAACAATGTGAAAGCTATGGAACTTATTATTTGGTTTTTATTCGACAAAGTGGATCCTAACTTAGCCAGAGATGTTGGTAACAGTATTCTGAATATTATAAAGTAATATACTTTAATAATTCTCGTAATTTTGAAGAATATCATGAATTCTCACTTAAATAAAAGGACTTTGCGGGGTGTTGGCCGGTAAAAACTGCAGGAGAGAGTCGTCAATTTCGACAAGTAGCTTTCAAAAGGTTAGAACAGTTAAAAAAGGAAGGGCTTTTGGGAAGTAATGATTTGGTCTTGAGGCGTAGTTTTTTCGATGAATGTCAGGGCGACCGGTAAGGGATTTAAGTTTTTCAAATTCAATTGAAACAATTTCTTTAGATCTATTATAATAATTGGAAATGCAGCTTTGATCCAATCATTATGGCCTTTTCCAATTACGTGCTCAAATACATCCTTGAACGGGATTACCACTCGCACGCCCAAGGTTCCATTTTAACTGATTTGTAGCTCTATTAATCATTTGCCTTGATATTAATTTCACAATTTCGACAATACCAAGTTATTTTGCTTGATCAAGAAGCCCTTAGAAAAATCTCGCCTCAAATACTAAAATCCATATTGAAGGTACGAAGTTGTCATTAAAATTCAATGACAATAGACTTACTAATGTTAGCATTTAGATGCACGTTAAAATGCAAACAGAAAAGTTCATAAAAGCCACTAGAGACCGCAAAGAATCTCAGGATAGATGGAAGAAAATGGCAGACCAATTGATCGACCGTCTTAGACTTGTCACAGGCCAAAGTGTATTGATCAGCTCTATAGCCTTGTTTTGAACTCGACTTTTTCTCGATAATTATATTCTTTACTTAGAATGATCTGGAACGCGAGAGATGCGAATTTTACCGGAATAGAAATTTATTTGAAAAACATGACACCATGTCAATCGAGCAACTTTGTTCCCTTAGGCGTCAGAAATTGGAAACCATTCGATTTTTTTGGAATGCATGTGTCTCATGGATCACGGAAAACAATAAACTTATTGGTAAAATCAAAATCAAATATTTCTCCCTTTAAAGGTGGTCAAATTTGACTAACCTTTACGATCACTAGAAAGTGTTGAGGATATCCTACATGGTAGAGCCAACAAGCACAGATTAGATGGAAACAACCCTCGTTGTGATATTCCAAATATCTTGATGAAGTTATGGGAAAAAGAATTTGAACAGGTGATTCACACACTTACATCAGATTGTTTTTTGTATTTGGTACCTGATGATTTTACCATCACTTCATATATCATCACTTATTGTACCCGGAACCTGCTCACTTCTACAGCAAAGAATCATTCCTTACCATCGTGGCAAATTGGATTTGAGATCATTGTTAAAGATTTGGAGATTAACTATCCAGACTTTGAATGATATATTTGCAAGAGCCAATCTCCCCGAAAATGATTACTGGACTCTATTTGACTCTTCAATAGTTGAAAAGACTCCTTATCAATCTTTTGACATTATTCAAAGTCTCCACCGTTGTGTGGCGGAACAAAGATCACAAGTTCAAAGCATTTTTTCCCTTCATGACTCTTTACACGCACGTTTGAAAGAAATTAACGAATCGATACGACAGTTAAAAGACGAACAAAGGTAATATGCAAGATGTTTAGGAAATATATATTTGAATCTTTAAATATGCAATGGCGCATACGAAAAGTACTCAACTTCTTTTCAAGAAGATTAGCCGAGGATGATCAAAGTTATAAAGCATTAAGGTAAGGTTTTTTAGGATATAAGCAATGTGCATTTAACGCAAATCACATAATTTTATTCTGGGATAAATGGTTAACTAATACATTTTAGTCCAGTCAAGTACCTCTCAATACATTGGCCCTCCTTTTCATTTCAAGAACAAATTGATCAAGGAGATGAAAGTGATCTTGAAATGGTTGAACTCAATTTAGCAACCGGTAAACTATTTAATAGACTAAAAACATGGGAATTATTTATTCAATTTATTCGTCGATTGTCCTCCATAGTAAGGAAACTTGTCTCTTCGTCTACTTGTACGACAAAAACGATAACACGAGAAAAAAAGGAACCAAACGAACATGATGTTAAAAGGATACCAACGGAATCCATTTCATCATCAAAAGGTTTCATTAACACAACTTCCTCTAGTTCTGCCTCAAGTATAAAATATTTTTTGCATCATGAATAAAGGGTTTTTCTTCGTCTTCCCTAAAAGATTCCTTCTAATTGTCTAGAACTAAGCTTGTCCAAAGTTTCCCGCCATCATGTTCCTCCGATCGGAACTTTTGGAAATCGTTCTCGATTTTATTCGATTCCAAAACCGGATACTTTGCCCCTGAAAATTGATTTTAACACTCCCGTTCAAACACCTCGAGTAATGAATTCTGCAGTTTACGATGTCATTAGTGATCAGATTATCGACTTCATGACGAATGAAGATTCTGAGAATCATTTCAGTACACCACAAGATAAAGTCATTTCAAATTATGAAGGGGATATTAAGGGACTGGAAAGTGCACACATTATTCGTGATCCTATTGATGCCTTGGGTGAACAGGCATTCAAACCTTTAAAAGAAATTCAAAGAACCCCGGTCAAGAAAGGTCCCTCACCCACAACAATCGTTAAATCTGCGTTGAAAACGAAATCGAGGTCACCCCAATTTTCTGTTAAGTTCGCTGCGACGGATACACCCTCAAAAATCCCGAGTAACTTGCCCATCATAGACGAATCGCTAAAAATAAAAGGAGATATGATGAACCTTGACTGGTGATTATGGCGTTTTTTAAGTTCTGGTAAAGCACTAATTAGAAATAATCGACAGTACAATTCAAAGGGATAGTGCGGGCTCGACTGACGATCATAATTTATAACGATCTCTTGATGGGCACCGCTTGTTGAATTCACCAGATTATTTTAATGTCATTTTCAAAAAATTTATCACCGCTGATATCCAATGATCCTTTAAGGCCGAAATTTCATTATTTTTGGATGATAATTTGAGGCGCGTGATAATCATATCAAAATGACTTACAAACTAGATTTCATGACTTTAAATCAAAGGATTTTGATTTATTTGTGTTACTTGAGCAGAAAATTTTCGCTAGCCTTTTTCAAAGAAAAACTTCATTACTAAAATATTGAATTCAAGTAATTTTGCTCTTTGTTTGTTTGATAAGTGATAATGGGTCGTTATCATAATTTTTATTGCAGGTTCTAACCTCTGATTATCTGTTCATCTTGGTAAATAAAAAATTACTAATCATAAAGTTTCTGGCGGACGATCTATTCCATTGTCTTGTATGAAAATCCACGAGTTATTTTTCAAGCTCGGTAATAATAGCTTCCGATTTATATTACTAGAGATCAAATGTGAAAAATATTTTTCCGTCTTACCATAGTAGGGTAATTTCGGGCCGAATGGAAAATGTGCCGATGACTAAATCAAATCTTCAATTGACGATATTAAGCTGAAAATGGTCAATTGTTGTACAGTTGTGTCAATTTTGGCTTTATTGATTAAGATAAAGTGACATCAAAAAAAAGTATTGCTTTGTATTCCAATTCTAAACCACCATTATTACGACTACCCCTTTGCATTTTTGTAAGTGTTCGGGGAAAGTTCAAGAACACCTCCCGTTTAAGAAATCATCGATTACCAATTACCCCGAAGGGAATGATAATTTTATAAATAGGAAGTCGTTTTAGAGTGATTATCAATGCTTCACGCAGAGCAAACTTTTTCTGGCGATTTGTTATTCTCTTGTACATATTAATATTGTAGTGTATGAAAATTCTAATAATTAAAAAGGTAGTATTTTTGACTTGAATGCAAAAATAATTTAAAGCCTTTATCGAACTTTTCAGTGCTTTGAATATTGAGAAAAAGTTATCTGGACAGCCAACAGATCTCCAAGAATTATGTTAATAGACTTATAGGGGAGCGAATAGGAAAAGCCTGGAACAAAAGGTTTACCAAACCACGACGAGCAACCATATTTATAGCAATTTTGGGCTTATTTGTAAAATATTCAAAAAGGAACATCGAAAATAAGGAGACCATAATTTCTCACAAATAAGCAACCTTGGACCTCTGCATATTGATTCAAACTTCAGCGATTAACAGTGACCAGAATCAGATACAAATATCATAATATGATGCCCTTCACAAACAAACTGTCCACTATCCAAGGTCTCATTTCTTCGGTACAAAACTTCGTCTCACGGTTAAAGAACAACTTCCAATTGCGAGAATCGTTAAAGTTAAATCACAAATGGACAATCTACGATACACAATACATTTTTTTATTCTGTTTAAATAGTTTCCTATTCTATATAATCACGTCCCCTGGTTTGATCATAAGAGTCATCATCCTTCTTTTGTTCGCTACTGGTCTGTACTTTCCAAAGCCACGTGCCTTTCTACTTCCATTTCTTCCAATTGCCACTTGGCTTGTATTATTCTATTCATGTCGATTTATACCGGATGAACGGCGACCACATATTTATGTCTCGGTGTTACCAGCCCTAGAGAATATTTTGTATGGGGATAACTTATCGGCGATTATTGCTAAACACACCAATGTGGTAAAGGATGTGGCTGCTTGGCTCCCTTATGGGATAATGCATTTCACGTTGCCGTTTTTGACTAGTTTAGGCTTATGGTGGTTTGGTCCTCCAAAAATTTTACCGGCTTTTGCACGAGCCTTTGGGTATATGAATATCGCGGGGGTTTTGACTCAATTACTGTTTCCGTGTTCGCCTCCTTGTAAGTAATAATTTTGGTGAAGGGAAAGGGGAGCGAATATTGAGATACATGTGTACTGATTCTGATTTTCTATCATTTTGATTTTAAGGGTATGAATATACATATGGTATGAATACGCCGGCTTTATACACAATGCCGGGACATCCAGGTGGTTTGGCACGTATTGACAAACTAATGGGCTCTACTACCTATACGACGACATTCAGCGGCTCCCCAATGGTATTCGGCGCTTTCCCATCTCTTCATTCCGCTTGTGCGATAATTCAGGCGTTATTCATTTCATACGTGGTGCCAAAATCACGAACAATCTGTGTTGCATATGTAATGTGGATCTGGTGGGCGTGTATGTATTTGACACATCATTATATGGTCGATTTAGTTGGGGGTGGGATTTATGCAGTGATTACTTTCTGGATATCGTGGAATTGGTTACCAAACATACGTCATGGGTTCACAAATCGATGGGATTATATTAAGGAAGCGCTATTACCAAGAACTATGGGAGATATTGAAACGACATCTGGGGATTCTACAATAATGTACGCTCGTGTTTTAGCGCCTTCACGTGGACCAAGTTTGGATATTGATTTAGAAAAATTGAACCAAAAATCCAATGTTGGTGTCAATAGTAGATTGACAAAGACGAAAACAATTACATATGATAGTGGCGATGAATTCGATTTGGGTGAAGGTATATTACATGATAATAGTGATCCTAATAGTTCGCGAAGCTCTGGAAGCCTAGATTCGATTAAGGTTGTTGTTGATGGTATATGAGCAGTGAATAGCGGACTCCAGATGGATATCGAAATGAAATTTGGGATTTGAAAACTCTTGTTCACTTTTACTTAATTTAATAGTTTTTTATAGCAAGAAAGATTTAGATAATTCTTCTTGTTATAATTCAATCTGGCTGTAATTTTCATTGGCAATTTCCTTGTGCCTAATCCTCATCCCTTATTTCTTTCTATTTTTTTATTTATTTATGCTGTACCATAATCACACTCATTCTATAATACAAAAATTAAATTGCTATTGTACTCTCTCACAATAATACCGTACCATTATTCGTCAATATAGTATATTCCTTCCATTACTCTTTTTTGAAATTCGAAAAAAAGGTACATCAGAGCAGACTATCGTCATTTTATTTGCATAATACCACTTTTATTTGTATTTTTGTAAAAAATTTTGAAAATATTCTTAATATATGTAAAAACAAAATTTTTCAAAGCTGGCAAAAGTTTCATCGATTGACTGAAAAGATTAAACCAATCCTTTAGAGATGAGAATTAAAAATTCGAAAAATGACAAGTTGGAGTGGACGAATACGAGGCTGGTAAAGGGAAGAAACAGCATATTGAAAATCGAAGCTTTAGCCTATACCAAATACGTGAAGTCTGTCACCTAAAGACCATTAAATTTATTGTCAAAGATTGTCAAACACATTGTACAGATTAGCTTATACTCATATTGGGCGTGCAACAAAACCAGACAGTGATCATGTGACGTCCTCAAAAATCGTAGGAGCGCGTGTATCAATATTAGTTCTTCAATTAAAAGTAAATAATTTATGATACTATCTTTACCACTAAACTGATACAGCACAAAAATATCTTTGATCAAACTTTCGAATTACTTATACTTCTTGCCAATTAAAACCTATTTTCCAAATTACATTTTAAAAACACAAGAAATGCATTGGTTTTTGTGTTTACTACTTCAAAAACACACATCTTAACAATTCTTTATTTAAAAGATTATAATTATGCCAACTTGTTTTAAAATCAAATAATTGTTAAATAAGTAGTAATATTAACAAAAAATCTTTATAAAAAAGATTTTTCTTAATATATAGCTTTTTTGAAATTTCAAATGAAAGTGTTTTTTATTTTACATAGTTTTATATGTGTTTTTATGTAATTATATTAAAATTATTATATTAGTTTTATAACAAATTTATTATTTATGATATAATATAAGTTTAATATGTTGGTTTGATATATTTTTTTATTTCAAAAACTTATTTTTGTACTAATATGTTTTAAGTCAATATAAGTATAAAACAATAAAAAAAAGTAAAATTTACAAAAAATAAAAAACTTATTAAGTTAAACAAATTATTATAAGTTAATAAATACTTAATTTTTTGGTAATTTATAGAAATTATAATTATTATTAATTTATATTTATATTACAGAAAAAATATAAACATTATTACTAATTAAAAATATGATATATTTATATAAAAAATTACAATAAATATTATAAAAATTAATATTAAAATTATATAAAAAAGCTATATTATTAACAACTATTAATTAACAATAAAAAAATAAAATAAAAATAATTAGTGCAATTATAATCAAATTATAATATAGTTTAATTGAAAATTTAATTAATTAATTTATTTTTATTATTAATAAGTATAGTTTAATCACTATTTAGTACAAAAAAACAAATGAAAAGTCTTTAACTAAATATAATTCACATGTTTTCTACATATAACCAGTTATTTGAACCAATTAAGACCATATTATACACTTATTTGAACCATAACATTAGTATTCAAGCCAAAATAAAACAAATATGGTTTATAAAAACCAAAACCAATAGCAAATATCTTATTATTTATTAGATATACATTTAAACTTTTTTTATAAGTAGGCAAATAAAAACTATTGAAAGTTTGATTTTAAAGGTATCAATAATACTAAATAACCAAATTTAAGAATACTATAATAATTAATATTATTATATTTTTTAATAAGTTTGTTACATCTAAAAATTTTTCAGATATAAATGTAATATAAAATGTTATTTGTAAGATGGTAAGTTTATTAACCAATAAAGTGTTCAAAAAAAAGTGTTTTAAGGATTTTAATAGTGTTTTTATTAAAAAATTTTTTAGATTTCATAAATTAAAATTGTTGATATCAAATATTGTTAAATTTTTATGTAATAAAACTAATAACAAGTTTGTTTTTCTGATGAGTCACTAAATGTCTTTAAATAATAACAAAGTTTTAAATATTCAAGTTTTATTAAACTTTAATGTTAATTTTAATTGTATAAGATTTATTCTTTTTAATATTAGAAAATTATATTGTGGTTTTAAACTTGTTAAATTATTAAGGACTAAAAAATTATATATTAAATCTGTTATTACAAAAAAATAAAGAGCTTTGCTGTCAATAAAGATTATATAATTAGAAGTATATTGGAGTATCTTTTTTATAAAGTAGTATTGAATTATTTGGTTGTTAATAATAAATTGGTGTTGAATCTTGGTAAGATTAAATTTAAGATTATTATTATTATAAAAGATTGAACAAAGAAAAAATTAGTGTTAAATTATATTTTTAATCTGTGGTATTATTAATATATGCTATTGGCTTATGTTAATAATACTGTTTTTTTTAATATTATAAGTATTATTAATTATAATAATATAATATATATAGTCAAAAATCTGTTTAATAGAAAAACTGCTGGTTTGTTTAATATCACAAATAAATTTTAAAAACACTGCAATAATTCTATTTTCATTATGCTTTTAGATTTTTTAAACTTTTGTTTAGTATATAAGTCTGTATCTTAATTTTGGAAGAAAGTTTGAGTGTTAATAATTTTTAAACCTTATAAATGAGAAAGTATTTTGATTAATATTAGATTAATTGTCTTAATTAAGACTGTTTAAAAAATTTTTTTTAAGATATTTTTTGATAGAATTTCTTTAATCTGTAATAAATTTAATGTTTTTTATAATAACAATTTTTCTGTATTAAAAAGTATTACTATCTAGTTTCCTATTTTTGCAGTGGGCTTAGTAATTAAAAATGCATTAGAAAAGAACTGTAAACTTTAAATGGTTTTGCAAAATATGTAAAAAGCTTATAACTCTGTTAGTTAGCATTATTTAAAAAATAGTTTAATATAGATTAAAATATGTAAGCAATTTATTAAGTTTTTTGGTAATATTTACAATAATAAAATTAATTAAGTTATAACTAATTATAAGCTAACTAATAAGTACTAGATACATGATAATCTGAACCAAAATAAAATTTTCTTTTTTTTGTTCTAAAAAATTTTCTATGATTCTTTTTTATGTAAAATTAAAAGACATAAAAGCTTATATAGTTATCATATTAATACTAAGTTTATAACCAAAACTGGCAAAATAAAAAACCAGAGTGAATTAATTTTATATTTGACAGCTAGTGTTTTTGTTGATAACACAATTTGAATAGGAAGTAATTAGACTACTACTTAATATATTTTAAATATTGTAAATTAGTTCTTTAATATTAATATTATTTCAATTAATAATAAGAAAACAGTGGCCATTTTATCAACCAATGAGTTAGGAACATTGTATTATCAATAAATAATCTGCCAATATCTATTATACAGAAAGAGAAGTTGTATAAATATCTTGGCATTTTTTTGTCTTTTGAGAGTTTATTCAAATTTAGTTTAAGAAAAACTTATTTAGATATCAGATTTTTTGCCAATATAATCTTGAAAAAGACTATATTAGATAAATAGTTTTTTATTTAATCTCAGTTGTGTTATAACTTATTGTTGATTACAAAATCCAATTTAGTTTTGTTTTTAAAAGTGTATGTAACAAATGAGATATGTTAATTAAAAAAGGTTTGAAAATAAAAACTGGCTTGCCAAAAATTTTTTTCAATAAAACTTTTCATTATTCATTTTTGTATGGCTTAAAATTATTTAAATAAGTACAAACAGAAAGTAAATTAGCTTCTGTGTTAAGTTTTTCAAATTTTGATAGAATTTTCAGTTATTTTTTTGATTATAGATCTTTGAATTTACAGATTTTAAGCTGGTTTCCTATTCATTTTTTACAAAATCCTGTAAAATTGAGAATCAGTCTAGTTAACAATTTTTTGGCTGGTTTAATAAAAATTTTTCTGGATTGTGATGTTTTTTTTAACAATAATTTTCTCTCTACATTTTGTTTTTTTGATAATATTCTAATGTTTTTTATTTTGAAAGATATAATGTTTTATAATGTTTCTTACTTACTTAAAAGATTTAATATTGCTTTTGTTAAAGAATTGTATAATAAAAAGAGATTAGTTTTTGATTAGAAAAGTTTTTGTTATTGAAAAAAATTTGATCTTAAGAGCTTAGTCTCTGTTTAATTCAAATTGATATGTGATTATTTGGTCAATTCTATCTCTTATTTTTCTGTTCAGTCACTTGTTAACAGCTTTCAACTTTTAAATGTTTGTAATATTAGTGACTTTTCTACAGATAGGTTTTTAAAAAATTTGGATATGTGTAAAATAAATTGTGGTACAGCTGTATTTTTTGCTGATCTTAATCTAAGTATTAGTATCAAAATTAGTGGTTTGATGTCTTTTATAATAGCAGAATTACAGATAATTGTTCTGGCTTTAGAATGTGTTCCAGCTTTCAATAATGTTGTGGTGTATTCAAATAGTTAAGCTGTTTTGGATGCTTGTATTACATAATTAAATTTGGTTTTACCAGACTTTTATAATTACTGTTGGCTTAATAAACATTGTATTATAAACTCTATTAAATATAAAAAGCTTACTGTTTCTTAAGTCAAAGTTAAAAGCTATTTGAGTGTTTTAAATAATAAGTATACTAACATATTAGTTGACTTAGCATTATATTCGAATTTGTTACTTTCTGTTTTTGTTAAAAAAAGATATATCAAAGCTAATAAAATAGTGGTGTCTGAGAATATTTGTTATTTTACTTGCAATATATTTAGGACTGTTTATTATGCTCATTAGGAAGTTGGGTCTAAATTTAGTATTATTATTAAGAACATAATTAAAAATATGAATTGGGTTTGAATTTTATTAGTTTGACACTTTAATCTGCATATAGCATCTGGTTTTACAAGTAAATTTACTGCTAATTTGTGTTTATATTTTATAAAGACTTTGCATTGTTATTTGCTGGTTGTTGTTTGTAAGTACTTATATGATAAAGAGTATTTTAGTGTATTATATCTATATTGTAAAAAAATAAAACTTTCTAATTATTCTTTTATATACATAATAGACTTTGGTATTTACAAGAAACTGCTTAATTTACATTTAGTTCAATAAAGTTCTGCTTTAGGTTTAAGCTTATTATTATTTCATATTTTATAATTAATCTTCTCATGTGTTTCTAACAATATTATGCATACTGTTTTATATAAAGATTTTGTGTTTAAGAAATAGTACTTGGAAACTGTTTCTGTTTTTGGTTATACCAAGACTACTAACAAAAAAATTGTTGATTTGGTGTAAAATTTGAAAATAATTTATTGGGCTAAAGTGTGATTGGTAAAAGCTAAGTATAGAGTATTTATGAAAAAAAATGTTTAATTATACATAATAATTCTGTGTTTTCAAAGGTTTGTGGTTATTTAATTTTGCTCTTTAAAAGTATTATTAAGTTGTTTGGAATTAAAAAAGCACATGGTATTAGTTTTGGTTATTGTAAACTTGGCAGTTTTTTTTCTGATACTAGTTATGTAATTTCTGTTAAGATAAATTTATAGTATTGCTTTAATTGGCTTAAGTAGCTGGTTATGTATAGAAAATACATAATTTATATCTAATTTAAATTACTTAGTTTGATGTATTATGCTAGGTAGCATTTAGGTCTTATTCATAAAATAATAATAATAATAAAATTGTTAAGAATTAAAGTATTTGTTAAAAATAATATATTTTTTAATCTAACTTTTTATAATTAAGTCAATAGATAATTTAATATTATTGGAATTTAAAATAAGCTTATTATTTATAATTAAATAATTCAAAACAATTTTACAGAAAGAATATTTCAAAATATTGCGAATTATATAACTCTTATTATTAAAAAAGTTTTTTATATGCTTTTTAATTATTATATTAATTTTATTTAATTCAATTTTGTAAAATTCACAAAATTTTAAAAGACAATTTTTTTTAATCTTAAAAAAAATTAATTTAATAACATTAAAACCAAAATTATTATACATTAAAATTCAGATCACAAAAACTTTTAAAAAATTTATAGTCAAATACTTATATATAAAACAATTAAAATTAGAACTTAAATACAAAACAAATAATTTAAAAATTTTTAAAATTAATAGCTTCAAACTATAAAAATATAATATATAAAAGTTTTTTACATTTAGAAAACATTTAATCAACAATAAAATACACAATATTTTTAAAATAATTTTACAAATTATTAATTAATTTTAATTTTTTAAAAGCATCTAAAATATTTATAGTCTAAAACAAAAAACTTTTTTGAACTGAATTTACTTATAATTATTAGTATTTTTAAACTTAAACTTTTAATAATTTTTATTGGCCTGTTTATATAAAACATAAAACAAAATATTCAAAAAACTTTTTAAATTAATAAAAATTATCATAATATTATAATTTATAAAAAAAATTTCTGTATATTAAAAACATTATAAATAATTATATTATTATTAAAAAAAAAGACTAAAATAAAATCAATTATTTTTGAATATTATGTAAGTTTTTTTATATTGTAATTTTAATAAATAAATTATCAAAGAAAAAATTAACCAAATTTAAATCAAAATATTTTTTGAAATTAATATTATATTTAAACTTATTTTTATTAAACTTATTTTTCAAAACAACAAAAATACTTTTGTTAACTGTTTTAACAATAAATAAGTTAATAATATCAGTTTAATTTAATTATATATTAAAAAAAGCTTTAATATATAATTCTAATATTAAAATTAAAAAATTATTTTTAAATAATAAATAAATTAATAAAAACTAACTTAACATTTAAAACTTTGTAAACATGTTTTATAATATTATTATCTATAAGAATAGTAATTCTAAAATCCAAAAATTTTAAATTTAAATCAAATATAAACACAAAAATCTTATTAAATTTGTTTATAATTTATGACTTAATTTTATATTTTAGTTTAATTTTTATAATAATAGAAATAAGATTATTACTTTTTTTGTACTTATAAATTATGTTATTTTATTTTGCAAAAATATTTATATTCTAAATATTATATATAATAATTTTTTAAATAAAACCAGTTATTAAGAAAAAAAAAGCCAAAGCTAATATATAAATAATTTAATTTTGTTAAAACTGAATTTATAAAACTTTTAAATCTTAAAATATTGGTTTTTAAATCATTAATTTTGTTAATAAAAATCTTTAAACTACTATTTAAAATCAAAAAACTACTAATAGTATTAACAAAAAAAATTTAGATTATAATCATATTTAAATTTGTAATTACTAAAGAAGTTTTAAGTATAATATATAATAATAAGAAAAAAACAAACAACAGCAAATTCAATTTGTAGAAAATCTTAAAAACTAATTTGTTAAAAACTTTAATAAGCATTTAAAAATATTTAAATATATATTTATAAAAAAAAACAAACAATGAAAAAAAAATAATAGCACCAAAAAAAGCATTAAAATAGTTATTATTAGTTATCTATATTTAAAATAAATTACTAAAAAATACTGACTAAACAATTAAAATTGTTTTTTTAATATAAATAGTAATAAATTTATATTTATTTAAATTTAAAAGAAGTTTTTTGGTTTTAGGCCTAAAAATTGACATAATATTAAATTTACATATTGTTAAAACATAATTAAATTTTTTATATATTAAACAAAAAGATGACTTTACCTTAGTTATTTTAAATTAGAGTTTTTAAGAATTAAAATTATAATTAATATTACTATTATGTTATTTTTAAACTTAAAACAAATAATTATATATTTTATATATATATATAATAAAATAATAGTTAATTATATATATTTTTTTTAATTAATTTTAAATTTTTTATAAATTGTATGTAATTGTATTTATTAAGAAAATATAAAACAAAATTTTATGATAATTTGTTAATATTAATTCTAATTATATAAACTATGTTTTTTTAATTAAGATAAACTACTTAAATATTGATAAATTAGCATAATTTTAATTATTTAATATCATTAATATTTTTTGTTATAACTTTATTAATTGTATTTTAATTAACTTAATTATATTAAATTTAGTAAATGTGGTATACACAAATTTTATAAATGTTTTTACTAGAATTTTTTTAATTATTATTGTTTAATTTGTATAATTATTTATTAAATTCAGATTAGTATTAACTATTATGTTATTGTTATTTGTTAAATTTGTATTTTTTATTATATTTAATTTGATAATAAAAATTACATGAATTATTTTACCAAATTTTAAGAAAACAAATGTTTTTCCAAAATTATTTATACTTAAAAACAACTTTTTAACTGTTTTTAATTTGTTTTAAAATAATTTATCTTTAAAAATATCTATTTTAAGATTGAAAAAAGATAAAAAAACACCATATTTTTTTTTATATTAAAATTCAAAAACCTAAAAAAAAACTATTTATTATATTAATATTGATTTTTTTTGTTTTTATTATTTGTTTTGTAACTACTTTTAACCAAAAAAATACTGTTACTTTTATTATTTAATTTAACTTTTATGTTAAAAAACATATTAATATTATCAAAAAATCTATTTAAAAACATATTTTTTTTATTATTTAAGTATTTTATATTATTAACTAAAATTTTTTGTTTTTAAAAAAAGATATTATTAGCAAAATTATAAAGAGTTTTTTAACTATTTTTTTTTAAACATATTATTATTTAAAGTAATTGTTAATAAAAAAAATAAAATCTTCTTTAAAAAATTGCTGTTCTTTAAGAAATATTGAAATATACAAAAGAAAAAAGTTTTTTTTGTAATATGTAATAATATTTTATTAATTATTAAAAATTTCTTAAGTTGGCTTATATTAAAACTTTATTTTAATTTTTATATAAATTTATTGATTTAAAAATAGTAATTAAAAACAATATTAAGTTTTTTTGTATAAAGTTTACATAATATTTTCTTGAATGTTTTTGGTAAAATTTTTAATATTAAGCTAAAGTTTACTGGTTTATAATAATATGTTGTTATGTATTTTAAATTTTTTATAACTGTTAAATTTATTAATTAATTCTAATAATACTAATATTAAAATTAATTTTAATTAAAAAAAGACTTTTAATAAAAATAAACAAAAAATATTTAAAAAAAGCATTTTTATTATTAATTTAAATAATAACAAATTTAAAAATGATAGAAAAAACAATAATATTTTATTTTTTATTCTTTGTTTTGATTATGGTTATAAAAGTTAAAGAGTTTTTTAGTATTATAATTATATTATAAATTAAAATAAAGTATGTAATATTGAAAAATTTGCAAAAATATAAATGATTTAATAATTTGCCAAAATTATTAATATTAAACCTCAAAATAATACTATTTAAAAAATAGATAATAGTAAATTTAAGCTTGACTTTAATGAGCTTAAGTAGTTTAACTAAATCAAAATAACTGTCAACATTTTTGTTGATTAATGTTTCAAATAATTAATTTAAAGATTTCGTTATACTACAAGTTTATTTAATGTAATGTAATTATAACTGGTTTAGGTGGCTAGTCACATATAAAAAATGTATGTACATGTATTATAAATGTAAATAATAGAAAAATTATACTTATTAAAGGAATAAATAATAAATTATTTTTGTATTGGTCATTAAATTGTAGCCATAATTGGAAAAATTGAGCTAACTAAAAAATGTTTATTTGATTCAACTTTAAAATATTTCAGTCTAAGGCTTATATTATTATTATCGAAAAAGCGCGTCATGGAAAATAAATAGTTGCGATAGTCATCTATATTCTAAATTAATGGGAAATTATCTGTGAATTAAAAATAAATGGTTAGTCGAAAATGCTATTAGAAAAAAATGCTTGTGTCTAAATAATAAATTCATTTCTTATTTAAAAATTTATTCATCCAATTTTTTACCGTAATCTTCGGCTTCAAATTATTCCAACCACTTCCATTTATTGCCATCTTACCGCCCAATTTCGTAACATTAGAAACTTTATTCTGTGCTTTAATTTTATCGCAATTATGATCTACATCTAATCGATGTTTGATGCAATAGTTTTTTCCACAACTTGGACACAAAAGTCGAACGGCAACTCTTTGTTTGCAAGTATGAAATGAACAAGCATTAAATGGCTTATTGGATGTGGTTTTTGGTGGAGGACTACAATCATTAGCGATATGTTGTTCCATCTGAAAAGGGAAGAAATTTTTTTAATACACATCCTTTAAAAATATAAAGGTTTCTAAAGCTCAATCAGAAAGCAATTCGAACCCTTATATTGGGATCTTCTCCTTTGTTGATAGGTACGGGAACATTACAAACGGGACAAGTCGGCACCCGAACTCCTTCTTCACTTGGAGCATCGAGGCAATCATGAGCCTGAGCCTTGGAATGTTCTTGACAGAACTCCTTTTTACAATATTGACATTTAAAAGGAAGGTAATCAAGTTGTTTACAACTTGTCTTCGAACAATGTCGACCTAGATCTGGCAACTCCATTACTTTTTATTAATATCGAGTTTTAAGCTAATAGATTCAAGATTTTCGCTAACTTTGCTAATTAAATGAAGCGAGAAATTATATGTTCCAGGCTTTATGTTGGATGAATTTAATTTCACTTTTTTACTCCGAGACAGCAAGTTTATATAGAAACTGAATATTACGCAAACCGGCTTACTTGCTAATTTATCCGTAAATATTCCAGAACATGTGAGATAAACCACTAATCAAGTTAGTATTATTAATGAAATGCATCATTTTATTTACTGATCACTAATCCGATCCCGAATTCATTGTTACAATATTAGGCCACTGAGTGCGAGACAATTATATGTTAAATTGGCTTGCCTTTTGCCCTCCCTTTCAAAGCGCCATTCTCACCAAATTCGTAGTTCGAGATGTCTGAAAAGTTCTGCAACAAGGTATTTTCAACATTTTGCATTGAAAGCTTTCATAAAAAATACTTGCTGACCTCTACAAGTTCTCTATTGTTCAAAAAATCTCGGAATACGTTCGGAACTTTTGAAGGTTGAAAGCGCCGCCCAACTTGATGCTGTAATAAAAGAAATTGTTGACGTGTTCCAGGAAAAAGAAACTGAGCACACTTGGCAATTATTTGAGGCTGAGCTAAAACGTTTAGCTTTCATCATCCACAACGGAGCTTTCACTTTTGAACAATCGTTTTTTGCGGGCATTAAAATATTGAGACAACCCATACTTAACTCGGTAAAAATTCTGAATAAATTTCTTAATAGCAACCATAAATGAATAATTCGCTCTAAATTTTCGGAGATTATTAAAATAGATAGCAACAGAACGCACGCGTTTATCGGGAGCGGCATGTGAACTCGTTGAAGAGCTTGGCCGATGTTTAGGGTCAAAATTTGAATCTTTGGCAGAAATTTTTATTCCATCTGTCTTAAAATTATGTGCACGTAGTAACAAGGTCTTCATAACGCGTGCTCAGAAATGTGTGACCACCATTATTCGAGAATGTAAGATGCCCGGTCTCATTCCCAAATTCAAAGAATCCTTACAAGATCAAAGTAAAGGCATGAGAACTTGTGCCGCCGAGTTTATCCTTATTAGTTTAGAGGTTAATGACGTTGGGGCATTGGCCGACTACAGAATGGATTTGGAATGGGCAATAAGACATAGTGCTGTTGATTCGATAGCAGCAGTCAGGACAATTTCAAAGAAGATTTTTGAAGTTTACAAATTGAAATTTGATTTGAGGTTTCATGAGTAAGTTAAATGAACTTCATTTCGACAAGTTTCCATTATTTTAAAAAATTTTCCTAGTTTTATAGATACCTTGGACGCTACTGCTAAAAAGTACCTCGGGATTAAAGAAAAGCAACCAATAAAAGTATCACGCCCCCCTATTCGTAAATTGAATTCTACACCGGTTGGCAGAGGATTCGCACCATTAGATGAAAGAATTGGAATTTCTACAAAGAAAATACCAGAAAAAAATTCATCCCGAGTCATCGCTGAGACTGAGAAATCCCCTCTGCGGGCTTCTAGTCAGTGGAATATAGATATAAGGCTTCCTCCAACAAAAGAAAAGTTATTAGAAGCTGCACAGCCTCAGAAACCACCGACTTTAGAGATTTACTCCGGAAAAAGCACAGCCTTTGTTGTTCCATTTGATGAGACCAAATCAGGAAACTCCCACTCGACGAGCACGGGTTTTGTTGCTCTCAAACAGCCCAAGTTTTCCTCTGCCCAACGCGTAAACACTGTTTCAACTCTTTCGACCACAGCCAAACGGATAGTGAATAAGCCATCACGCACTCAAACTATCCCTAGCTCCGGATCCAAACAAACTGGACCCTTGGGAAGTTTGATAGGTAAATGTTGATTATTTTCATTTCCAAATAGATATGTCTTTTATCAGCAAGCTGGAATTTAAAATCGATCAAACATGTCGGTATATGAAGGTGGTGCTCAACGAATCAAGCTCAAAGAATCGGTTGTTGATTTTGAGGATAAATCCAAAGACCCTCCGCCTGGTCATCAATCACGCACAGGCCACGAGGAAAACGGTAATAAAGTGATAGTCTCTAATTCAAACTTAGGTACTCCAAAGCTGATGAAATCACGTTCAATGAGTGTACCAGCCTCCCAAAATACCAAGACGAGGCCTACAGCTCTTGGGGTTCCTTTGGGCCAAAAGACTGTCAATACCCCTTCCTCTAATAGTAACGATACAAAAAGCACACTCGAAAACACAACAACGGAAAATTTTCTCAACAGTACCTGTGCATCTCCTTCTCCAGGCGAAACTGATCCGTCTATGGTTGATATCAAGCCACTAACAGAAGTTAAAACTGGTAGAAATAAAATAAAATTCCGTTTGGAGCCTGTTTATAAGGGAAACATTCGGTCGACAGAAATTAAGCGAAGTACACTGAGCATAAAAAGTAATTGCCATCGACATTTTAGTCCATATAAACGCTCAACTCAGGTGGAAATGAAACAATTCAAACCTCCACCAGAGAATTCTTCTTTATCAAAGAGACAATCGTATTCAGAGAAGCTGGCTGCCGAACAGAAGACAAAGAAAGATCCTAAAAAAAGGAGAAATAAATCGGCTATTATTGTCACTTCACCTCTCAAACAACAGCCACACTTTGCTCATGAAATTGAATTATTTCCGAGCAAAAGTCCACCACTTGGGTTTGTAAATCCTGTAAAATTTCTTGAGGATATAAATTCCACTATATCCCTTCAAGAACCAAGGAATTGTGATTCAAATATTTTAGATAATGCTGGAGATCGCAATATTTTTGTAAGAGAACCAGAAGAGTACACCAATGATACTAAGGTGATTAAATTTTGAAATCATAATTTTTTCGTGTGAAGTTACAAATTGTCAATTACTTAATGTTGGCTTTTCTATACTTGAAACTTGGGTAATTTGCGAACTTGCCAGTCTCTACATATTAATTTGGCTTCAGCAATACAAGCAGGAAGTATATGGAAAGAGAAATTTGTTCCGGCGGATCATTTATCTGCAAGCAGATTAATTCTAGAAAATAAAGGAGATGATGAGGACCTTGGTAATCCTTATTATATCCTTGGAGAAGCAAGTGATGGCGAAGGGCAAGGATCAAACTTGGTGACTGAAGGCACAGTAAATTTTTCTTCTCAAACTTCACTATTGGAATTAATTGGTGAAAGCGAAGATACAAATCTCGATCAAGAAAAAAAATTAAGCGAATTGCTTATTCGCCAAATTGAAGGATTGGGAGTTGAGGATACAATTATACTTGGGGAGTCATTAAAGGATGAATTCCCCATTGGTACTAATAAAAAAATGGTAGAAAAAGCGATTGCCTTATAATCAACGATAACACACAAATTTATCTGTTATCTAGTAGCAAAAAAGTCAAAACAGTTAAGACTCTATCATGCCAATCAACCAGAGTAGAAAATTAAAAATAAGCTGAAGGAGAAACTTCCGGGATTGTTTCATCCATTATTTAACTTAGTGGATAAAAGGTTTTCTAGTCAGAATTTATAAATTTATTCAACCAATTATAATGATAAATTGAGCATTAATGGTTTAAATAAAGATTTTATTTTTTAGAATATTTAATAAAAATAAAAAGAATTATTATTATCATCATTTGTTGTTATTATATTTATTCTTATTTATAAGATATTATATAATAAAAACAAAACAAATATTAATTAAAATTTAATTTAAACATTATTATAAAATTATTTCTTAAATTTTATTATTAATTAACATATATCATTGTTTTATATATTAATATTAAATTATTTAATTATTATTTAACCAAATTTTTTATAATTTTATTTTATTAATAACCAATTTATATAATTTACAAATACAATAAAATGCTATAATTAAATTATATAATATTAAAAAGTTTATTAAAATATTTACAATAATAACAAAATTCATAATAATTTGACTTTAGATATTAGATTATTATAGTATTTTTTATTATATATAATAATTAAAATTAGATATTTATTTTAAATTTATTTAAAAATTTAAAAATTTATTATTAACTAATTTAAGTTTCAAGCATATAAATATAAAGTTTATTTAATTATAATTTGTTTAATATATTAAAACCAATTAATTTATTTGGTTAATATATATTTATTATGTATAATATTTTTGTTTTAATGTTTTTTTATATTTTTTATAAAAAATTATGTAAAAATAAAACACTATTATTTTTTATCAAAAATTTAAGTAATTTTTCAAAAATTAAATATATAATGTTTTATTAATTTTATTTTAAAAATTTATATTTTGTATATAATTTAATTTATTTATTTTTTATAATTTAATTAATAAATATTCTATTTAAACATAAAACCAAATAATAAAATTAATTATTATAATTTTTATGCTTATAATAAAACTTAATAAAAAAATAAAAAAATAAAAAAAAATACAATAAACTTTAAATATTTGCAAAATTATACTATATATTTATTATTTATGATAATTTTTTATAATTATAATGTATTTTATAAGTTTATTATTAAAAAATATAATTAAAAAAATAATATTAATTTTAATAAAAGAAATTAAATAAATTTTAAAAAATTTTACCAACTTAAATTTCTAAAATTATTTTGATATATATAAAACTTTTATATCTTTTTTGTAATTTTAAATAATAATAGTTTAAGAAATTTAAAAATTTATTATTATTATTATTTTAGAAAATATTATTCTTTACTTTAAACTATTTTAAATTATTTATTAAACATATAATATTAGAAATTAATTATCTAAAAAATCAAATACAATATTTTAATTTAGTTAATTAAATATTCTGTTAGATTATAACATATGTAAATTACAAATTTAAGTACTTTGTAATAAAAAAAGAGTATATTTTGTGAATAATTTTTATTAAAATAAATTTATATATGAGTTTTTAATTTAAAACAAAAAAAATAGTTTTTTAACTAATTTTATTTATGTTCTTATGATCTTAAAAAAACATTTATATTATAAAAACTTATATAAAATTCAATTACAATATACTTTTTAAATTTATTAATTTATGTAAACTTAATATAAAAATTTTTAATTAAAAATTTCAAATTTAATAATTTATTTTTTATATTATTTAATTTTTAGCATTTGTATAATAATAATAATTTGTAATTTTTTTTATTATATGTTTAATAAACATGGCCCAACTATTATTTAGAAATACAAAACAAACTAAATGTCTAATACTAAATATGATTTATGTATTTACTATATGTAATCAATTATTCAAGTCAGTTTATACTAGACTATTTTTTTTTATTATGCAATTAATGAGTAAAGCCCAACTGCTATCTAGTACATAGAACCAAACTAAGTAGAATGAACTAAATACAGCTTACGCACTTACTACATGTGGCCAGCCATTCAAGTCAGACAAAACTACACTATACATCTATGTAAACAGAAGCATCATCACTCAAACCAGAAAAGAAATAACACAGCCTGTGTCTGCCAAAATTGACAGTATAAAACTCAATAACACCAAGCAAATGAACTACTCCATCTGACAAATTAGATACCAAACAATAAGACAGACCCAAGACCATGCTACCATTCTTGACCAAGCCAGCTCTCTCCATATTCACCCTATGCTTGAATCTGACAAGCCACACCTTAGTATGAAACAATTTGACCACAAACTTAACAAATTTAGCAATAGTCAATGCAGTCTTTCTCTTTTCCTCAAAAGCCAAAGCAGCTTCAGCATACCAATTTCTCAACACAAAATTCTTGCACACAACAGTAAACAGACCTATGTCTGAAGAATATGCTGAAAGCAAGCACAAAACAACTGACATAAGTGAGCAGAAAGAACCCATTAAAGACAACTACTTCTTAGTAACATTAGCCAAAATATCATCACAGAGTCTAACATTACCAGAGCAAACAAAAGTATGGTCGAACACCTCCACCTCTCCATACAGCAAGCACAGCACCCCAGGATAATTTACATTGTATAATCTTTTTTTAACAGCCACAGACAACTGTCTATGAACAGCTTTTATCAAATAAGTGTGCATGTTGGCTGAGCTCTTGCTAGTAAAACTGGAGAGTATATGAGAGTCAAGATGCTTTAAAGTAGCTGCCCAACTTATCTCCCTAATTATGGCACTTAGAACAATATCATAACCAGGACCAGCCTTCCAATAAGCATGACAAATTGACTGAAAAAGATCATGAACAAAATAATAAGTATTGCCTGACACAGCAGTATCCTCAGCAACCAAAAAACGTTCTTGAATTCCAACAGGTAGAGAAAATGGAAAGAAAGTGGCTTTTCCAGCCAACTTATCAGCTCTAACATTGCTTAAAACTCCTAAATGCTCTTTAATCTTTATCCACCTAACTAAAATGTTTTTTTTCTTGATAAGATCAACAATATGTGATTGTTCAATCCAGCATCAATTATGGAAGTCTGGTGCCATAACCAGAGACTCTGAAACACAAACATCAATTGTAGATTGGCTGTCTGAATACAGAACCACAGAACAGAAAGAGGGAATGCACTCTAAGACCAAAGCAATGGCTTGTAACTCAGCCAAAGTAGATAACAAAAGTTCTTGGACTCTGATCCCAATACCCATGTCTATAGCTGAGAAATAGGCAGCCATACCACTTGCTATTTCAGCTGAATCAGCACCTTTTAAGAATCTATTTGTGTAAACTTCAATACAATTTGACCAAACTTCCAAAAAATCTTCATAAACACAAGCAAAAGCCTCAGAATTCAAGACATTCAGCACTAGTGGTACATGATTAATGGCAGACATAACTCCCTCAGAAGCACACTTGTTCATAAAATCAGCTGCCAATGTAAACCAATAAGGTACTGGGCTCCTTGGGTCCAATTTTTTTCACTGCTGAAATGTTTTCCAGTCTAACATCCTTTCTTTTTTGTCCAGAAGCCTACTATTAAAAGTAACACCAAATCATCTCAAAGAAAAGACAGAATTATAAAATAAAGAATGACCCAGAATGTCAGACATTAAGAACCTGCCAGAACCACGAAAAGCACTGGGCAAATTGTTTATTAAAGATAACTCATTTTCTAATAAGATCTTCACCACACCAGCTAGAAAATTATTCACTAGACTAACTCTCAACCTAACAGAATGCTGCAAAGAATTCAGAGGTAACCACCCCAGAACTTGTAAATCCAAAAATCTATGTTCAAATAAATGCCCAAAAATGCCATAGGCATTGAAAAAGAAGACCAATGAAGCCAACTTTCTCTCAGATTGCACTTGCTTGAATGGTTTTAAACTATACAAAGAAGGGTGATATAAAGTCTTATTCAGAAAATTTCTTGGTAACCCAGCCTTAGATCTGAGACCCTTCTTAACCATAACATCTCACTTGTGACACACACTTGGTAAAACATAACTAAACTGTATCCAATAATTAACTATAGGCTGAAGAACAACTGAGACCAAGTACGAGAATTGTTTGTCTATAATAGTCTTTTTGAGCACTACATTTGAAAAAAACCTAACATTTATATGAGCCTAAGCCAAATTAGACTTGGAGAGACCCTTTGTGGACAAAAAAATACCCAAGTACCTGTGTAATTTACCTTGTTTAGTAATTAAGATTGGCAAACTATTGATCAAAAGTAAGACAGTCTTGACACCTTGATTGATTGGGATAGTCACTGTCTTATCATTATTAATAGAAATGTCATTAACAACAAAAAACCTGCTAGTAATATCCAAAATAGTTTGTGTAAAAGCCTGACAGCTCCCAACTCAGATTGTGTCATCAACAAAGGCACCAGCAGCCAAAAAGGAAGTCTTTTCTCCAACAAACTCAACATGGCCAGTTTCGGCCACAAATTTTGTATCAATATAATAGCTATACAAGTGCTTATGTCTTTTAATCTCACACAAAAGAGAGTCATAGAATATCCATCACAGGAAAGGAGAGAAAACTTTATCCTGATCCAAACCATCATGTACTATATAACCATCTGAAAGACCAAAATCTGTTATCACTCTGTTGATACAATCCTCATGAATTCCACCAAAAAAATCAATAAACTAACTGCATATCTTGACACAATACAGACTAGCCTTTAAATGATGCCAGCCTACAGAGTCATAAGCTTTTGCATATGTCTTGCAAAACCAACCAAAGTTTCCTATTCTTTTCCAAAGCATCTTTCATGACTGATCCAACAGCAAAAATTGGAGATTGAGTAGAAGTATCTTTTAACACCAAAAAATTGTTCCCATGAAGAACATTAAATCTGCTGCATGCCAAAGAAATCTGATCAGAAAGAATTTTAAACAAAATCTTCCAAGCAGTTTTGATCAGAGCAATAAGCCTAGTATTGGTTAGGACACCATTTTATTTATAAGGTTTAGGGATTATCAAAACCCATGTTCTTCTCCAAGGAATCAAAACCACCCTCAAAATTAAACACAAATTCAGCAGCTTTAAGAGACAAGATAACATCTCATCACCACAGTACCTTCAAAGTTCATTAGGAATTCCTGATAATCTAGCAGCCTTATTATTTGACAAGTTATTAACACACAAAAGCAACTCATTCATATTAATTTCTTTTATCACACCAGAAAAAGCATTATCAGGAATATGGTCCAAAAGCATATATTGACAAGACCAAAGAACAGACATCTTTGGAAGAACTGTCTGTTTTCTTGTCCATCTTTCCATAATTTCATTTACTTTAAGTTTTACCTTATCAGGCTTAACCACCAACTCATCATCAACTACCAAGTAATCCAAAACAATCTTGCAAAATGGACAATCAAGGATACTCTTAATTATAAGTCTCTTATCAGAACAGAAATTGTCCATGTGCCAGTCAATTGCTTTCTTAATGGCTGCATTCTTAGATGCTTTCGACTCAAAGTACTTAGACTTCCGATATCTCTTCTTTACCATAGACAAATGCTTGACAACTTCTATCAAACTCACACTAACCAGAAACATGTTAGCAGTTTTAGAGATCTCTACTTCATCAATTTTTAACCAGACTCTGATGAAATAGTCAAAATCTACAAGATCTCCAGAAACCCAGGCTTTAACAATTTTTGTGATTAGCAGCTCCAATTTGAAAAACTTCGAAGATTGTTTGTTTTTCAAACAATTAAATACACTATATCAATGTTTAGAGAACACCACATCAGCAGCTTATATCATGACATCTTTCAGCACCACCTACATTGCATCCAAATTACCATTATATTTTGCACTCTCAAATACATTTGACTTTGTTACCAACTTAGTAGAAATTTATTCTTTAAAATGTAACCAAAGGACCTTATTAGCATGTTCTATCTTGAATTTTCACTGGTCTTAATTGGCTTGTTTGTGAACACTATTAAGACAAGCATCCAAGAGTCCTCCCAAACCAACCACAACTGAAATTGCTTTATAATCCATATCAAAAAATCCTGACATGTCATCAATTTTATGCAATGTAATAATAAAAGTAAGGTTCTTACTCACAAAAATAAAATCTAATATCTTTTCAACACCTCTAGAATTACTCCAAGTAGGAGTTTTGGCTAAGGAATGTCCATTAAAAGTATTGACCAAATTCAGGTCTGAACAAAACTTGAAGCTAGCACTTTTTTTAGATTCATTTTCATTAAAGTTACCACCAACGACTGTAAATGAGCTAAAATTGGCTGCTTTAGAGATCAAAGAGTTGATAGAAAAAGCTTGGCTAAAACATATATTAACAGAAGCTCTAGCATACAGGCCCAAGATTATAACTGAAAACTTGTCTTTAAACAAGAGATGAACAGAGATCAGCCAACCAGGAATTTTGTCCACCTTTGAAACATGCCAAGCCAAAGAACTGTTCATAATAATGGCAATCTCAGCACCAAAAAAACCAACACCTAAACCAGAAGTGAAAATACAAACTCCATTAAACTTATTTGTGATCCAAGATCTAATATTAGATCTTAATTTGGTTTTCATAACAATAAAAACCATATTTTCAGATTCTATGTGCCAATGAACAATATCTTTTTGCTTGGCAGGAACATTGATACCCCAAACATTACACGTAGCAAACTTTCATACCAACTCTGTCATTGAGAGAAAAAAGCAGCAGAAACCAAACTAGCATTGTCTATTTTGGCCAAAAGACCCATAACTGTAATTGTAAGATTTTTTAAAGTGTCTTCTATTTTCTCAATAACAGAAAAATTGAAAACCACTGCTTTCGCAACAGTTCCACCACCAGTGGCCACATTTGAATCCTTGCTTATCACTATATTTGCCTCTTGATTCTGTAATGAAGGGATTACCAATGGCTAACATCTAAGGCTAAGCTGGAAAACCATTGGCTCAGATGTTTTCAATCTCTTAGCCAGCATATCAACATGCTTTGCAAGACTGGCAAAACTGTGCTTAAGAGTGGCAAACCTATCATTGATTTTATTTACAAGCAATAAGAATGACTTTATCTCTGAGGAAGAGCCAATATTTACTAAAACAACTCAGCCAGAAAGAAAAAAAAAAGAAGACCTACTTGCAATCTTTACCCAAAAGAGGTCATCAAAAAAAATGGGATGAATAACAAAAGCAGATCATTTGGCATATATTGCAGCCAGCCTGCTTTTATCAGCATCTGAAAGCAACCTATACAGTGAACCACCAGAAGAAATCTTTCCATTCTTAGCACAACTTAATAATATGTAACCCAACTTCTTACACTTGGCACATCTGGCAGAAACAAGACTAGACCAATGTAAATTAGTGCTTCTGAGCATTGGTGTAGTTTTCAAGACAGCATCCAATGATTTAGCAAAATTGAAACAAACAACAGCACACCTGATCCAAGCATATATAACTGGATGGTAATTGATAATGCAAGTCTTCCCACTCACAGATCAAACAAAATCCCAGATATTATAAGTATTAGTTCCTATTGGTAGTATATAAAGCAGCACCTTATGACAATTTCTTGTATCTTATATTTTTTTGTCTAAATCAGCCCTGACAATACACATGGCATCTTTCTCAATTAAGATAGACCACTCAGCTGCAATCAAATCAGCATGATCTAATTGCTCAAATTCTACTAAAGCTTTTTGCCACAGCCCCACCAATTGCATCTTGATCGACTTAATTATTCCAAACTCAGATAGTGCAGCATGTACAGCCTCAGTCAATGTTTCAATTGGAATTTCCTTAATCACTACAGCCTAATCTGAATAACCAGTTGATTTCTTAAGATTGATGTTTACCAAAATATTCACCACTATTACTTATAGAAATATAAAAAATATATTAGCATGATTATTAGCCAATCAGAAGTAGGCATAGTAAATGTGGAATTCCAGGATTCCTCTCAGGAATTGCAGGATTCCAGAAATTTCAGGATTCCCTGACAAGGAATCGCAGGATTCCAGAATTCCAGGATTCCTCTCAAAGAAATCGCAGGATTCCAGGAATTCCAGGATTTCTCATAAAAAATTGAGGAATTGAGGAATCTCAATTATGTATATATAGCAGCAGGATTAGAAACTGAAAAAACAGACCTCTTAGTTTAGATTTAATCGAAGCAACTCTTCAAACCACAAGCATCTAATAAATAACTATTTGTTATCTTAAACCCATTTCCACTATCAACACTTCATGTTGATAGTAATTGATACTTAATCACACTAAAACAATAGCTTTTGATCACAGCTATTGATGAAATACTAACTTGTAAATTGTTTTGGCTTATTTCTTTTCTTTCTTTATTTTATTTTATTTTCTTTATTTTCTTGCTTTGATTTTATTGTTGTTTATTAACTCTATTGAAGATTAATGCGCAGGACACAGACATCAAGATAAACGTAACTGGTAAAAGACCCAGAAATAAGGGTAGAACACTCAATTAAGAATAGCTTACTAGGAAGAATACCAGCCATCAAGCTGAGAAAGAAATTGACAAAACTGCAGTTTCAGGAAGCTATGAATAAAACTATCACCATTGAATCTCTGTCCATTATACAAAGAACTCAACCAAACCTTTCAGATACAAAATTTTCAGATACCAAACCTTCAGATCATCAACAACGAGAATAGCTTTGAGCACCAAGTTATGGGTTCGTATTTAATTCAACACCAAAAATTGTCACCTGTAACATTTGGTGCTTTCTGTAAGGTATAATCTTACAAAAAATCAGCATTAACAAACACCATTCAAAAGTGGCATAATCAGAAAACATAGAAGCAAACCATTTAGGATTCACAAAATTCCTATTTTAACACTATTGTCAACACTTGAGATTAAACCACAATCATATATCTGCCAAATCAGCCTTTAATTTCTACGTCAATGAAAAGATTTCCTCTTTGTTAGGAACACCAGTAAATACTAAATCAGCCAGAGAAACTTTCTACAAAGAATTAATTCAAAATACCAATCTACCAACAAATCACAATTTTGCCTCCATTATTACTGAGATCAACAAAGAAATTAAACATCACACCCAACAAAGATATCCAATTACTTATGCCAGTAAAAGCAAAGGAAAACTACAAACACCAGTGGTAACACCCAAAAAGATACAACCACCCACTTGGAAGAAAACAAGAGTTAAATTACCAACTGCTCTATCCTATCACTACACACTGGGAAGTGCCATTAATATAACATCAGCAAGCACATCCACATCAAACGCAATATCAACATTTGGACAATTTCCATTCCAAAGTAAACAAAGAAAAACAGATCTACTAGGACCATACAGCAAATATTTTGAAGGATTTAAGTCATAATCACTAACACCATCAGGAATTTGATCACTGCTGCCTCAACTGGACTTTGGAACCACTACCCCATGGGAACTATCTGAAGAAAAAGAGAAAGAAGAATCGGAAGATCAAGAATTTACTTACTAAAACCCGATCCTTAAAAACCTGGAATTTGGAACCCCGAACATTCAAACTCAGCAAGAAAATCCAGAAATCAAAACTCTGAATATTCAAACACCACAAAATCTAAACCCCAAATTAATTAATCAGCAAAACTTACTCCTGGTAATTGTCATCAATCAACCGCTGATTAATTCAATAGCCAAACCCATACAGCAGCCACCTCCACCCCAACAACCAGTATCACAACAACCGCTTCAACAGCCACCACAACAACCCAACTTAGATCCAATGGCTTATGTACCAATTGCAAAACTTGACAACTTTACCAGCAAAGAAGACAACGCTTAAGTATGGCTAAATGATGTAAAAAAGCCCATTGCAGCCAACAGATGAAATGACACCCAAGCAATGCAAACCATTCCCTATTTTCTTAAGGATATCACTAATTCCTGGTACCAGAGCTTGATTAATAAACCACAAGATTTCAATGCCTTCAAAGTAGAATTTCTAAAATACTTCAGCAACAATAACAGCATCAATCGCTTAGTCAACATATTCACAACCATGAAACAAGGAAAAACTGAAGCAGTCACCACTTACCTAGGACACTTCCATTGAAATCTACACCAAATTCAAGCAATTGATGCCAACTATTTCACAGCACCACAGATTTTCAACCAGTTTATCCATGGCCTGCACAGCAACATCTTGCAACATGTACGTCTATTGCATCCAGACACACTTCAAGACACAGTCACACATGCCAGAGATTTTAAATCCACTGAGTTAGAGGCCAACCACACCCAAGCCATTAATCTAGTAATGAACAGATCATCTGAATTGGATTCCAAATTGGAGAAGTTCAGTAAATCAATTAATAAGAGATTGAAAGAATACTTAGCTAAAAATCACACCATTTATCAGCCTTCTCAACAATGCAATAATCAAGGAAACTCTAATTGTGCCCAAAATCAACCATGTTCATCTTCATCAACCAATCAACAGTGGCAACAGGAAATGCGTATCTGCCACTATTGTGGTAAACAAGGCCATATTCAAGTTAATTACTATATTTATAGCAATCAATGATCAAGAAATCAATACAGAAACCCTGACCGCCAGTTCCAAACTCCAAACCATTATCCAAATCAAGATCAATACCAATATCAAAATACTTATCTACCAATGATGCAGCAACCAATCTATCAACCTTCAGTTTATCAACCACAGCCACTGGCAATTTATCAACAGCAGCCTCCAGTAATTTATCAGCCACAGCCCCAAATAATTTATCAGTCTCAACCACCAATTCAAACACTGATCCAAAACTCAGCTACAATGACATCAGGAAACCTGAGACCTAGAATCACACAAAACTGGAGATCAGTGATGGTTGTCTACTAACCAATCCCCAGTTCTTCCAACTCACTATCAGAATCGCGTTCTTGGAATTTGGGTACTGGTGCCACCCAAAACCTGAATTCCCAGAACTATTTAAGTCTTCTGATCACCCTAGAAGACACCACATCCAGCAACTTGGAATCTAACCAACAGACAACACTTATCAACAACATCCCACCAGCAACTGTCACCAATGATAGATCATTAGCAGCCATCTTCTCTTTTAAATTTGAGGAGCCATTCCAATTACTGCTATTCAGTAGAGCTGCTCTCGAAGAGAAACCCATCACAACAATGTACACTGATGTAAAAATAAATGGACACCCTATCAAACTCATCCTTGATAGTGGTTCAGCAGGCAGCATCATCACCAAGCAACTCATGGATCAATTAGGTCGCTGAGTTGATCAAGCTGCTAGCACTAGAATTATCACTGTAGATAGTGCCATGAGAACATCTATTGGCAAAATTGATGACTTCCCAATTGAAGTTAATGGCATCATCACCCCCATTAAGGTCTTGGTGATGGAAACAACTCAGTACTAAGCACTAGTTGGTAATGATTGGCTAGTCAAAACCAATACTATGCTTGACTGGACCATGCAAGAACTCCAGCTCAGTCAAAATGGATGACACACATGGGTACCAGTTACGTGTGATCACTTCAAAACCACAAACTCATCAGCACCACTAATTGATTTCAAAGAAAAGACAAAATCTATCTGGAAAGCCTACCAAGTCTCATGGGCTGACCCAAACCACAACAAACTGCTGCCAATACTCTCATGAAACAACAATCCTAAGGGAAAGCAAAAAGAGGAACTGACCTGGAAGACAAATGATTTGACCTGGACCAACAATGAACAGAAAGAACCATTGAGTTGGAAATGGAAAGAAGAAAAGGGAAAAGGGAAAAAGAAAACACTCAAGCCAACAACACTTATATCCCATACACCTATGGTCAACAACAATCATCGACCTATTGCCAACCCAAACTAATATGCATTAATTGTGGCAAGAAATTGTCATCAATAAGTGCATGCTGTAGTGACGACAAAGAATATCAGATGGCAACCAAGTTCTATTGTCACACATGCCTCATCAAACATTTTGGAAGACCAAAATAAGTGAGAAAATGGGATAATACACCATGTCTAGCCTGTGGAAAAACTCTCCTTGACAAAAGAATGTGGAACAACATTCCTGGAAGAGGAGGAATGTGTGATGTTTCCTGCCAATACACGATTCTCATCAGTGACTGGGTCGAGAAAGAGACACCAATAGAAGCCACCTGGAGAAGAGCTGTACAGTGATTGGACAGTTGTCCATATGATGACAATGAATTATGGCAAATGGCAATTGCCAAAATTGAAGATACATCGCCAGAAGAAATCAGGACACTTAAAAACAATTCACCAGAATCTATCGAGCTTGACTGGAATGTAAAGCCAGTCATAAATTTCTTGGAACCAAAAAAGTTCCATGAGCACTACCAAAACTTGGCATCCACTAGAAAGGAGCAAGAACAATAGCTAACACAGTTGAATACAAGACTGTGTTGCCATTGTTTAATTCCCAGTGACTTTGAATATTGTAACAATTGTGATCTCATTTACAATCTACTACCACACATGATCTACATGATCCCTGAAGAAAAAGAACCAATCAGCAGCTGCGCATTGAAGTCGGAATCACCATTCAATCCTGATTCAAACTCTAACAACAATGACAACGAGAATAATGGTTCCAGCTCCATTCAAAATGACAATGACAATGACAATAATATCAACTCAGATTCAAACTCCAACTCAAATTATGAACAATATATTGTGCTTCCTGACCTCACCAAGAAACAAGAACTGAAATGGTTCAGCAATAATAATAAAGGTATTATGCCAGAACACACACATAATACTGATGCCGAATTTGACTTGAGATATCCAGAAAAAGATGCCATCAAATTGAAACCACATTCGTGCACCTACATTGATTTGAAAATAGCACTAGAAATCCCAGCAACAACAATGGTTCAACTAACATTCCAGAGTAGTTTAGCAAAAAGAAGGATTAATATAAGAGAAGGAATAATTGATAGGGGATATGTAGAAAATATCATTGCCATACTACAAAATGACTTAGAAAAGACCTATATTATAGAGCCAAACAAAAAGATAGCACAGACAATATTCTTGTCTTTGGTTAAAATAGCTCAATTAGTGTCAGTGAGAAATAGGGAAGAGTTAAGAATAACAGTGAGAGAAATATAGGGATTTGGGTCAACAAGTAGAATAGATGTACCAGTTAATATGGTGGAGGAAGAAATTGTTGACCAAGAAGAAATTATCTCAACTGGTCAAGCTATTTCCATTCCACCATATAGCCAGTACATGCTAGCAATAGAAAGGAAGGAAAAAGAGCAAGAACAGATTTTTGAAGTGGAAGCAAACTTTTGTGAATCAAGAGAAATTGGACTGATCAATCTCCACATACCAGCCAAAAGCTATAGCCACATAAAAATTCCCATCTACAACAACACTGGCAATGTCATTAACATACCAGAAGGAACCACCATCGGATATTTAACCACAGAAATAGAAGATCAACCACCAAACCCCATTCCAGACTTTCCACAACTTTGTGAATATGTCGACATCACATCACAAACCATTTTTGGATGAGACAAATGTTATTTGCTCCAACCAGAACAATTAGAACAAATGAACATAGGAAATCTAGACCCACTACAATATATGTAGCTCAAGATGTTACTTAACAATTTCAATGACATCTTTGCTAGCAAAAATAAATTTGGCAGAACTGACATCATCCAACATCAAATCAAGACTGAAGGTGCAATGCCAATTAAACAGCGAGCATACAGAGTACCACCAGCCAGCCATGAAATCATCCATCAAGAGATCAACTGAATGCTTGACAATGGGTTAATTTAGCCATCAATAAGCCTATAGTTGTTACCAGTAGTACTCATCCATAAGAAGAATAGAAAGATCCAATTTTGTGTAGACTACAGAAAACTAAATAGTGTAACTTGTGGAGACAGCTATCCAACTCCACAGATACAAGAACTATTCGATGCTTTTGGTGGGAACAAATGTTTCTCAACATTAGACTTGGACAGTGGTTACTGGCAAGTAGCCATAAATCCAGCCAACAAAGAGAAAACGGCATTCACTACTAGAGAAGGGAATTTTGTATTTGAAGTAATACTATTTGGCTTAACCAACACACCAGCCACTTTCCAAAGGCTAATAGAAATTGTTTATACTAGCTTATTGTGGAAATCAGTAGTTGTATACTTGGACAACACCAATGTATTCTCAAAAACATTTGATGATCATCTTCATCATTTTCAACAAGTGTTCAAAAGACTAAGAAGAACAGGACTAAAGTTAAATGCAACAAAGTGTTTTTTTGGCAAAACAGAACTAAAATTCTTGGAACACATAGTTAGCAAAGATGGCATCAAAATGGATTCAGAGAAAATAGAGATAGTAAAGAACTTTCCAGTGCTGACAAATATGACAGAACTGAAATCATTCTTGGAATTTGCCAGCTATTATCAACGTTTTATCAAGAACTTTTCCAACATAGTGCAGCCACTCAACCAACTGCAAACCAAGAATACAAAATATGAATGGACAGAAAGTCAACAAGAAGCTTTTAATATTCTGAGAAGAAAGCTCATTCAAGCTCCAGTACTGATCTATCTATATCACAGCAAACCATTCATCATCACCACCAATGCATCTGGCCAAGCATTGGAAGCAGTACTATTTCAGAGAGAACCAGACAGCAGAGAACATTCAGTAGCATATGCCAGCAAAGATTTAACACCAGCCAAAAAGAACTATGGAACACTGGAACAAAAACACTTAGCAATATACTGGGCAGTCATAAAATAGAAAAAATACTTGAGCCAGAAGTTTGAAGTATACACAGATCACAAAGGATTAACATCACTTCAAAAACAAGAATTTGGAGATGGAAGACAGTCAAGATGGAAAATGGCACTCGCACCATATAATTATACTATACATTATAAAAAGGGAAAAGACAATGGAAATACTGACAGTTTGTTGCGAATGAGACAAATCTAAGAACATTTTAACCCAAAAATATAACAAAACCAGAACAATACCAACAAAAAATATAACAAAAGATGAACATACAAAAATATCAACAACTGCTACATTATATAAACACTCAACAGTTCAAGAAGAATTTATCTCAAACGAAATGAAAGAGTATCAAACAACAATCAAAATATTTTATTACTCACCAAAATATATTTTATCAGAAAAATAGAAGAGATCTAGAGCAACCAACCAGAGTAATTACAGAGCCAGAAAAAAAGACAATATTATTCAACATGTACTCAAATCCAACAGCAGGACACTTTCACAAAGAAGCAACCATAGAAAAAACCAGAAAAAGATACTATTGGCCATTAATGTATCCAGACATCATCCAATATGTTCAAAATTGTGATGCTTGTCAGCAAAGAGGAGGTATGAAACCCAGTGAACTATTAAGACCAATCAAAGTGGGACAACCATTTGACCGTATTGGAATTGATCTAGTCAGACCATTAACAATCACCAGAGGAGGAAACAGATACATAGCAATAGTCATGAACTATCTCACTAAATGGCCAGAGGTGAAAGCAATTCAAAAAGCAGATGCAGAATCCATTGCCGAATTTGTTCATCAAGATTTAATTTGTCAACACAGATGTCCAAAGGAATTATTATCAGACCAAAGAACTTATTTTGTGAACAGAACATTAACAGAATTGAGCCAAAGATTCGGAATTAAGTGACCACTATCATCATCATACCATTCACAAACCAATAGATTAGTCGAAAGATTCAACAGAACATTGTGTAAAGCAATAGCTAAGCTCAGTCAAAAAAACCAGAATGATTGGGACGTGTTAATACCAGCAGTACTATTTGCTTATCGAACAATAAAGCAAGACACTACACAAGCAACACCATTTGAATTAGTATATGGTAGAACAGCAACATTACCAGTGGAGATAAAGGTCAACACATATCCAACTGAACCAATAACAGAAGAGAATTTCCAAGAAACATTGTTAAGAAGAATATATAACTTAATGGAAACATTGGAAAACAAATAAAAAAGAGCAGCTAATAACATACAAAAGTCACAAAAGAAACAGAAAGAAAAACATAATAATCAACTACCAGACAAACTAGTTGAATTCAAGATTGGAGACAAAGTACTCTTATATCGTACCAAAGTAGAAAAACAATGGAGTAGAAAATTTGACCCCAAATGAGATGGACCATTTCACATAGAAGAAATTTTAGGGAATGGAGCTTACAAATTAAGACTGGACAACAAAATTTTAACCAAAGCAGCACATGGTGATCAACTGAAACCATACCACCATCCACCAGTAATATTCTACAATTAGGAGTACAGAGAATACTAGTCCAACCAGATTAGATTCCACAAGACCTAGAACCAATTATTATTATTGACAACAACACATCAAATTGATCCATCAAAAGAATATATAAAGACATGATAGACATGACAGGAAATATCAAAAAAATGGAAATTATAGACAACATTCACTCACTAGCACAACAACTCTTTCAATTGATCTAACACCAGAAAATAGAGATTACAATCAATCAACAAACCATTCGATATCAAGATACTAGAAAGACATTGCAACCCAGAACACAGAAGAAAACTGAAAATACAATGGACAAAATCATTGTAAAAGTAAAATTAGCAATAAAAAAGTCAACAAAAGAGTCACTATATCAAGAATTAACTAAAGAAACTTGGAATTGGTGGATACAACAATTTCCACAAAACTATTGTTATTTTTACTTGGGACAACACATAAATATCCAGAATCTATATATGGATAAAACAAAGTGATTATTTGACAAAAGAATACTACAACAATTAAAACATTTTGTGGGAAAGAACAATTTATCCATACAGGCCTGAGCTATATACCAAATACACACAGTATTTCAGGATAGACCAGAAATATTACTCAACAAAACAATGGATATGGTTACCAGTAATCAATTGGGAAAGATCACCAATGCTCAATTTGAAGAATTACAGACCCAAATAATACAAGTAATTCTCGAAAACGAAATCCAGGAAATACTTCAAGAGAGGGAATTAAACGAGTTGGATTTCAATGGAGCTCAATATTAAAAGGAGAGAATAATGTTACTCATAGAAATATAGAAAATATATTAGCATGATTATTAGCCAATCAGAAGTAGGCATAATAAATGTGGAATTCCAGGATTCCTCTCAGGAATTACAGGATTCCAGAAATTTCAGGATTCCCTGACAAGGAATTGTAGGATTCCAGAATTCCAGGATTCCTCTCAAAGGAATTGCAGAATTCCAGGAATTCTAGAATTCCTGTTGTGAAGAATCGAGGAATTAAGGAATCTCAATTATGTATATATAGCAGCAGGATTAGAAGCTGAAAAGACAGATCTCTTAGTTTAGATTTAATTAAAGCAACTCTTCAAACCACAAGCATCTAATAAATAACTATTTGTTATCTCAAACCCATTTCCACTATCAACACTTCATGTTGATAGTAATTGATACTTAACCACACTGGAACAATAGCTCTTGATCATGGCTATTGATGAAATACTAACTTGCAAATTGCCTTGGCTTATTTCTTTTTTTTCTTTATTTTTTTTTTTCTTTATTTTCTTGCTTTGATTTATTGTTGTTTACTAACTCTATTGAGGATTAACGCATGGGGCACTGACATCAGGATAAATGTGACTGGTAAAAGACCCAGAAATAAGAGTAGAACACTCGATTGAGGATAGCTTACCAGGAGAAATACTGGCCATCAAGCTAAAAAAAAATTGATGAAACTATGGTTTTAGGAAGCTACAGATAAAACTATCACCATTGAATCTCTGTCCATTATACAAAGAACTCAACCAAACTCTTCAGATACAAAACCTTTAGATACAAAACCTTCAAATCATCAACAATGAGAATAGCTTTGAGCACCAAGTTACAGGTTCATATTTAATTTAACACCAGAAATTGTCATCTGTAACACCACTCTTGTCTTTTTTGTAGTCTGTGCCAAATTAGATTCAAAAATGAAGGAAGCATAGATGATTTCTGAAAATTTTAAGGGAGTAGAGACCCCCCCAAAACCATTGATTTTTGAAAACAATTTTCTGACTACCACCAATTTTTTTTAAGAAGATTTTCCAGCCACCTTATCTAGCTTAATATTCATAGCAAAAAATTTTCGAACCAAAACATTGACCAAGTTCATCAAAGGAGAAGAGAAAACCACAAGATTGTCCAAAAGAACGTCATTATCATCATTGTCCAAGAAATCAATTTTTCCCAGTAGTTTACCTAGTGTTCTCTTGGTCTGAATTTTTGAACTTTTGAGAGTTTGTTCTGAGTTTCCACCAGTGAAAATGTCATCTTTCCCATAATTAAAGCTGGTTTTCTCAATCAAAAATTTTTCTTTTATGTCCACACTATCCGATTCAATAGTGTTACCAGTCTTAGAACTCTAGAAATGACCACTTGATACTATAGTAGCAATTTTTTTATTACCAATACTATTCTCCAAAACACCACTTCTCTTTTTTTTTTGGACTCCACAGGTTTAATACTAATACTAGAACCAGACTCCATGATAGATTTATTCAGAACAGCAATACTAGGGCCAACAGTGGCTTTGTAATCAAAAAATAGTTTGGATTTATTATACTGAATTGTGGAAAAAACTTTTTTCAAAAAAAACTTTTAACTCTTTTTTGGGAATTATGGATGAAGGAGAGAAAGAAGTTTTTTTTTTCTTTTTATACTATACTATATTGAAATTCTAAAAGAAAACTTATTTAAAGAGAACATTTTTTGAATAATTTCAAACAACAAAGCACTATTAAGAACCAATTCAACTAATTAACTAATTGTTTTAAAGATATTAGCTTTAATATTAGCAGATTTATGTTTTCAAAATAATAATAAATTAGAAAACATATTATTATTAATAACAAACAAACCTATATAGAAACCAGACATATTAATATTATTAAATTTATACTTATTTTTTAATATAATTACTTTTTATTTTGAGTTATTAATAGTCTTGCTAAAAATACATATATATATCAAAATTTTATTGACTTTGAAACCAAAAGCATTGTTTAAAATAAGATTTTTTTTAACAAATGGTTTAAATACAATGACCAAAAAATCTATAAACTCAACAATAAATCTAACCAAAAAGATTAACTTAGCCAAATTAGTTTTCAAAAAAGTTAATTATAAGGAAACCAAAAGATTGTCAATAACTACAGAAAAAAATACAAAAACCATCAAAAAAAGAGATTTAAAAAAGCTTAAAAAAGCAAAAACTTTGACATAAAACTTTATAAAATATAATACAAATATCTTAGAAATTATAAAAAAACATTTTATAATTTACAACTAAATAATTTACATCCTAATACCTAAAACAATAATAATTTCCAAAAGTTTTTTATTAAATATAATATTTTTTTAAAGTATTAGTTTTAATAATTACAGTATTTAAATCAATTTGAAATTCAAATATAACCAATGCAAACTAAAAACAATGACCAAAATTAACAAAATAAAAAATAAAACATATATTGTTAAATACTAACAAATTTTAATACAACATAAATAATCTTACTAAAAACATTAAGTATTATCTTAATATTAATAGCAAATATATCTAAAGACATATTTTATAATACAATAACAGCAAAAAAGAAACCAAACTTAAAAACCATCAAAAATTTGGCAATTTTAAAAATGGTTAAATAAACAAAACTTGTAAACTTAACCAAAAATACAGTTTTTAAAAATTCTTAAAAAGCAAATTTTATATAAAAAAAATTTATATTGTTATTTAATACTGACTTTGCATCTAAGAAATCATATACAGATTAAAACACAGTTTTAATATAAGCTAATTTGATCTTAAAAGTAGTATTAAATATCAGAATAAAGATTATTTACTCAGAAAACTTTTAATGACTAATAATAATTTCCCAAGTACCATTAATAGTAATACCAAAAACCAACAGAAAATTTGATTCAGTTTTTATTTGATCAACCAGTTTCTAAAAACAAGTGACTCAACAAAAACAGATTGTTTTATTTCTAAAACTAACAATAATCTGTTAGAAAACATAATATTTGGCAATATAATCAGTATAATAAACTAAATAATACAATAGAAATCTTATTTAAGATCTCATTAAAAACCACAAAAGGATTTGGTATAATAATAGCAAAGATAAACAACTGCTTTTACTTACTTAAAACTTTGGTTATTTTGATTATTTTTTGAAGAAGTAGTGCTAGCAGCACTAAATATAAAAACCATGAAAAAAAAACCAGCTTGTTAATTGGCCTGTTGTTAAACACTTTTGGGCTCTTGAAAAAAGTAGAGACAACACTGGAACTAACCTAAGTATGTTTCTTTGAAGAGACTTTAACCAGTAAAGAACCAGTTAAAAACAAAAAAGATGTTTTAGTGGTCATTAAAGGCAGCTTTTCAATATTACTAACTAAGAAAAAGCTTCCAAAACGTTCTGTCTAGCTGCTTTTACAACAGAAAAAACTTCTTTGGTTGAAACTATATTAGATATCTTAGAAAAAATATTAAGTGCGGCTTTTTTACTCTTTGTTTTGGTCGTGGTCATGAAAATAAGGAGATAAAGAGTAAAAATTTTATTATAATTTATAATCTTGTTAATAAATGCTATTTTCAATTGCCTAAATTTTAATAATATTAAAAAAATTTTTATCAGTAATTAAATAACTCAAAAACGACATTGAAATTTAATAATATGTTCCAAAACAATAATTAAGAATTAAAAATTGATTAAAACCTTAATTTATATTTGTTAAAACCTACAATATTAATGCTAGTCTAAAATTTCAAAAAGATTCTTTGAATTTGTGACTACATAATTGCAAAATTCTATTACTGTTTAAGATAATTATTACATTAAATAACTAAAATATGTAATCAAATTGCTATTTTTTCAATTAAAGTAATATTCCAATAAATGTAAATAAGTGACAGGTACTTATATTTTTAAATCACCTAAATTGAAATATAAAAAATTGGTTAACCAATTGTTAGCTTGGTTCATTTCATATTAAAATAGAAAAAAATAGCATAAATACTTTGAATTCTGTTTTTCTAAATGTTGCAATTAATCGAAAGTTAATATAAAAATTATTAATTGTGTAAATTTATTTAGATTTTTATTTCCATGTTTTTTTAGAAAACTTTTTATTGTTTAATGGATTCTCATTTAATTTTATTTTTCAAATGCGAATATTAAATACTTTATACAGAAAAATTGAGTCATAAGAAGGTGGTTTATAGCTTTTTTAATTGGCTGAAATTCTTTTACAATTTTAAATATTGGGAATACAAATTGTCAATTGGTTTTCACTAAAAATCATTTTATAATTATATTAACACTCGATATATTATTAGAGGAAAGCCACTATATTGGTATATTTAAGTTTTCAAAAGACAAATGTAAACCTTTGATTGTTTTAAGAGTCTCCAAAAATATTAAATTTAGATAAGAAAAATTGCACTTAAAATTAAAACCATTACTCCAATCGCATGCCCTATTTTTTAAAGTTTTTGTTAAAAAAAATACAAATATCAAACTTCATGCTTTAAATCTTTTTACGCCACTCTAATATATGAATACTTTTTTAAACCCTTCAATTTGTTCGCAATTGCTCATTTCAACTCCGAAATAAGGGCCATTATGAAAAAATTGGTCTGGAATCTTGTCTATTGGTTGACCTGCATTACATTCCTAAAATAAATAGCACAACTTTTTCAGTTTTCCAGTGTAAAATATTTCATAATTGGACAAGTGTTGACTGACCTCATTCTCATCATCAATCCATGTATTTTTGTTTTCCCTTGAAAGCTCAACACCATTACAATCCCAATATTTCTTTTGATCCTCAGTACAATCACACGTATCTAATGGCTCAATCCATATTTCATAACCAAAATGCTTCCACCCCATTGTAGCAAATGGAAAGTGTGGAACATGATCGTTTCCATAGGTCATGCGATAATGGTCTATTTCCATATTTGCGCTTTCACTAAATTCCTTGTTTCCAACTCTTGGAGCTCCAAAAGTATGTATTTCCGGAATAAAACGGCTAATATGAGGTCCTGATACTCGGGTTATATGCTTTGCCCACAGATAACCAGCAATTGAAGCGTATGCTATTATATTGAAAATACAATTTATCTTATTAAAAGTTAAAATATAATTCAATTTTACTTTGATTACTAAAATATAGAAATATTTAAGTAAAAAACCTCCACCAAGACCATGCCCAACAAACAAGATATCAGAAAAACCATTGATTAAAGGGTCCTTCAAGTACTCCCGAATAGCTGTTTTTAACTGAGGGAATAATAGTTCTACTTCTTTAAGCAATTGTGAATCAACACGTTCGGTTATCAGGGGTAAATACAGTAGCTCTTTAGGTTTTGGCTGTACTAATATTGGATTTCTCGAACTCCATTCTTGCTTTTTTAATTTCTTTGAAGTAAAAGAGAAATTATTGATGTTATTTCGGTGAAAAAAAAGATATATCATTCATGAAAATCAAAGATCTTACTGGGCCGATAAATATTATTGTTAAATCAGTATACCTCTCGTTGGGGAGGTACCATAGACCGTTTCCCAGAGATGTGCATGCACTAAAACATTTTCTTTTTAGAAAATAGTCTTAACATTAGAATATTTGATTGTACAATAAAATACCTCTTATTTGCAAACCGGGCACTTTTGAGCCAATGTTATTAGTCCTGCACAGTCTACAAAATTTATCAAACCTGGAGCGTTGAGAATGGACGTAAGAATTTCCTTAAAGTCGATTGGCAATTTGTTTTGTGATTGTGAACGTCTTATAGCTTGATTCGTATTTAGTGAAAACTTTGTAAGATTCATCCACTTCCTTATAATTGAAAAATCTTGATTTGTATCTAATTTTTGTGCGAACTTAATATTTTGAAAGCCTTTTAAATCTATTAAATTTTTTTGGTTTCCGGGCATCCAAAAATAAAATATCAATAAGATGAAAGTTGCCATTATAATTTTAGATCTGCTTTGAAGATTGAGTTTAAAGTGCATTTCAATTTAAAAGAAAATTCAATTATAGCTAATTTTTAAAGGATGAAAGACAATGTGAGAGATGTAATGTAACTGAGATAGTTTATATGATGACCAAATGTGTGTATTCTCTACAAAGTTTTAAGAAACAAAATCCGATTTATTTATTTATTAATTTGACATACAGTTATGATCTTGGCACTCTCGAATCGTATTCAGCCTCGAAATTTCACTCAAACTAAACAGATAAACCTAACTGGTTCATTTCAAAGGATAAAAGATGATAGCTGTCTGAAGCAAGGCTGAATATGATTCGAGAGTGCCAAGATCATAGGTGTATTTCAAATTAATGAATTAATGTTTCTTTTTAGGATTGATGAAGCATCTCTTATAATTCTCAATTATATTTAAAAAATAATAAAATAAATGCATTGGATTTTATTTTCTAAATGTCTCTGGAAATAAACGCATTTATCTATTAAATAAATAATCTTAATGATATATTTTATATCTCACATGGTTTTCATCCTTCAAGAATTTGTTTCTTTATTCTCTATGGACATTTAGGAAATAAAATTCAATGTATATATATATATATTTGTTTCTTTAAATATTTCATCAATTTTGAGATTATAAGGTTTTTTCACAAATAACATAAATTTCATTTTTATAAAAAGAGGATTCGATAATAAGGAACATGCTACAACTTTAAAACGATAATTGAATTGATATTTCACTGAAATTTCTGAAAACCCTAAAGGAATTTTCCCTAATGTATTCTATAAATATTTATGAATATTTGTTTTTTATATTATTAAACATGAGTTGATAAAATCAGATATATTCAATCATTTGCTGGATGAAGCATATCTTGATTAATATTATTAAACCCTATAAAAAGGGTAAATCGGATTTCAAAATAGATTACAAGGACGATACTTTTGTACACTTAAAGAAATTGCTAAAAACATAAAATAAAATAAAATTTTAAGTTTTGTATTGTGTTGTGTTGTTTTGTTTTTAAATACTTTCAATAAAAGTTTTTAATAAAACATATTAAAAATATAAATAAAATGCCATTATTTTTTAATTCAATAAAAAATTTTGTTTTAATTTATTCAAAATTATTTTTGATATTACTCTTTAACATCACAAATATATTAATGTTTGCAGTTTTAGCAATTAAAACATTAATATTAACAGTCTAATTTAGCCTTACATCCAATAATGCTCCAGCATACAAACTCAAAATAATAACTAAAAGTTTATTTCTAAATAACAAATAAACTGGCAAAAGCTAATTTAGAACTTTGAAACCTTTACAACTATGTTTTATTAAATTAAAATTTATAATGATTGCAACTCTAAAATTCAAGTAACCAGAATTCAAATCAGATATAAATACATGTACTTTATTAAATTTGTTTATAATTTAAGATTTGATCTAATATTTTAACTTTGTTTTAATAATAATAAAATCCTATTATTTGTATTTTTATGTTATTTTATTGTATAATTTCTTATGTTTCTAATATTATGTGGCAATTTTTTAAATTAAATCAATTATTGAAAAAAAGAATAAAAAATACTATTATTATTAAACAAAAAATTTAATTTCAAAAAAATAATATTAAAAAAACTTATAAGTTCAGTCATCTTAACTTTTAAGCTATTTAATTTAAAATTTAAAGTAAAAAACTTAGAAAAAACAGATAAAAAAAAAGAAAAAAATATTTAAAATCATATTTAAACCAAAAATTAAAGCCAGAAAAAAAGCCAAATTAAGAGCCAAAAAACTAAAAACAAAAAATTTAACTTAAAATTTTATTTAAAAAAGCTTTATATTTTTTTAATATGCTTATTTTTGATTTTAAAAAAAAATCAACATTTATAAAAAAATAAATATTAGAAAAAAAACTAAACAAAAAACTAATATTATTCTAAAAAAATAAAAAAATAAAAAACAATTAATATATAGCATAAATTAATTAATTGTATATTAAAAACAATAAAATAACATGATTTTAAAAATTTTAAAAATGTTTAAAGATTTTAAAAATGCCAAAAATACTTAAAATTTTAGAAATATTAACAGAAATATCAATAATTTTAGAAATGTCAAAAATACTAATAATAACTTAAAAAAAGTATAAAAATAATTAAAAATACTAAAACATATTATATTATAAAAGTTATATATATAATAATAGTATTAAAAAAAATATTTAATAATTAAATAAATTTACAATAAATTTATTAATTAAAATTATCAAAATATATGAATTATTGTTTATATTGTTAAATTATTTATTAATAATATATTGTTTAATAAAAGCAATTAATATTAAAAACATATATTTAAAAAATTTAATATACTAAAACAATAATTTTTAATTATAATTTACTAATTTTTATTTTTTTATTTTATTGTTTTATTAAACTAATTAATTAAAAAATAAGTACTAAGATTGTAATATTATAAATAATTTGGTAAAAAATACAAAATAAATATAAAAATAATTTATTAATAGTTAAATAAATTACCAAAAAAAATAAAAAACACTAAAATAAATTAATTATTATACCAAAAAAATAAGATACAGAATATTACTAATTATTGAATCTTAAATTACTGTTTTTTATATAAAAAATTCAACAATAAAAACTTTTAAATTTACCAAAATTTTTAAATAATAATAATTAATTACAGTATTAATATATTACTTATATTATTAAAAAAAAAGTATTTACAATCTGTATTCAATTTATTATTAAAAAAATAAAATAAACAATAAAAATTTGTTTTTTGTTATATATATATTAGTTATTATTATTTATTAATTATATTTATATTATTTTAATATAATTAAAAATTTTTTATTTAAATTATATTTAATAAATATATATTTAACTTTGCTTCTATTTTGTATATAATAACAAAAACAATTTAATTCAATACAAATTTATATTTTTAAAAATTAAAATAATATAAAAAACAATTTTTTATAATATTTTATTTTTGAACCAAACTGTTATATATTTAATACAAATATATAAACTAGATTTTAACTAATTATAAAAGTTTTTTATTATAAAAAGTTACCAAATTAAAAAAATTATAAACTATTATATCTATTATCAAATAGTAAAAAGTATTTAATAATAATTTTTAAAAATTCATAAAAGTTTATTAATATTAGCTTTTATTATATACATTAAATTTTTATTTATAAAAATTAATTATTTAAAAATTATTAATTTAGTAATTTTACTATTAGCAAATTTTATTATAATCTTTGTTATAAATTAATAACTATAATTTATTTAATATTATTTTATTAAATTTAACAAAAACTGTTTTTATAATTAACTTAAAAAAATTAATTAAAATTTTTTTTAATAATTATTTTCTAATTTATACATATATTTATATTTTAAATTAATATTAGTTATATTATTTGTTTTGATTACCAATTTTTTAGTTTTGTTTAAGCTTAATTTAAAAATAAATATAGATCTAATAATTATAAAATTTTAAAAATGTAAAAATATTTTTAAAACTATTTATTTAATAAAACAATTTTATAATAAATTTTAACTTATTTTAGAAGTTTTTTTCAACAATTACTAATAGATTAATATTCAATACAAAAAACTTTACTAAATTAAATAGTTTTTTGTAAAAGCCAAAACAAAAAATTTTAATTTATTAAATACAGAAAAAAAACATAAAATATTATTATTATTTAAAATACCAAAATTAAGTTATTTAACAAACTTATTTAACATATAGAATTAAATATAATAGTTTTAAAAGTTATTTTATTTATAAATTTAAAAACATTTATTTTTTATTATTAATAATACTTGTTTTTTTACATAAATATTTTTTATGTTTTTAATATTATTGTTTATTTTACTTTTTTAAAATCTAGATATAAAACTTATATTAAATTTTAACATTTTTATATTTAATAAATTAACAGAAAATGTATCATAAAAGTTCAACAGCCAACTTTTTTATTTTTTTTAGTTAAATTAGCAATAAAAATACTTACTAAATTCAAACTTGTAAACAAAAATGTTTTAAAATTAATAATTTATAAAAAAAAGTAATAAAATATTTTTTAAATGTTTTTTTGCTTTATTTATAATTAAAAAATGAATAAAAGAAAGAGTTATTAATTATTTAAATTATTAAAAACAATAAAAAAAAGTTTATTTTATTTTAGATAAAAATAAAAATACAAAAATTTTTTTAAATTGTTTATTATTTTTTGTTATATATTTAAATTTTATATTGGTTATTTATAGTATTATTTTATTTTAAATATTAATTATATATTTACACATATAATAAAATGTTGTTCCAAATATTGTTTTTAAAATCAATTAATAAATTTTTTTAACATTTTTATTAAAAATAGACAGCAAATTAGACTTTTAATTTTAATAATATATTAAATACAATTTTTATTTCAAATAATAAATTTTAATACAAAAATTTATTATTAAAATATAATTTGTTTTGTTTCTTAATTTTTAGCCAATAAAAATATAATAAGCTGTATAAAAATGTGTTAACTCAAGAAAATGAAAAAACATAAAACTTGTAATTTATGTAGATGTTTAAAATTACAAATACTATTTGAACTGTTTTTATTAACTGTTTCAATACTTGAATTTATATTATAATTACCATAATCTATTCATTACAATCTGAATCTAAATTTGTAGTTTATTAAACAAAAATTTTGGAATTGATTTTACTGTTTTTCATATTGGCTGGTGGATATGAATTTTGTTTATAAGCATGTTTCCTATTTTTTTGCAAATTTGCGGTCAGGTCCAGTATCCTCAATTATAGTGTTAATAAAATTACCTTGAAATCTTGGATGACAATAAATATTAAAAGATCTCATCCGCCGAGCTCGGCTTGAACGAAAGAACAACCCAGAAGGTCACCTGCGCTCCAACATCAGAATCCCACTTGCGCTCCAATATCACCACTCATTTCTTGCATTTCCAATGCAAGCTCATACTCACTTCTCTGTAATTATTAAGCAATTCGGTGCTTTTATGTTCCCTGAACCCCTTCCTTCCTTTAACAATACTTCCAAGGCTTGAAATGTAGGAATCTATTTTCCGTTCGAATGGTTCGAGATCACATTTGTTTTAAAAAACCCCATAATATTCCATTTGGATGTTTTACATTCGAAGTATTTATGTATGTTTCTTGACATGCAAGTTGAATCATATGGTCTTACAAGCATGTTTGCCTAAGCGTGGGAAAACTTATTGTATAAAGAAAATAACACGTAACACCAAAGGAAGAATAATAAAGGCGACGCGACAGACGATGCTATTTTTGATGTACAACAATGAACGGTTTTTGATACTAAAATTCGGATAATTCCGGGACGATTCTAATGATACTAAAGCAACGGCAAATTGTGTACTTTGAACGGGTTTAATTAAAGAACGTGTCGCAATTAAATGGCACCATTCAATTATCTTTTTCAAGGTTGGCCTCTCCCACGCCGTGTTTCTTCACTGTTCTAGGAACCATTGGGGATAATTTCAAGAAGGCATTAATATTTTGTTTGCAAGCTCGTGAAAAATTTTAAGGAATGGGCGTTCTTCTCTACCAATACTATGCTATATAATGATTTACCTGTTCACAAGATTCCGGCTGATTCCGAAACAAACCACATTCGATCCTAAACATGGGTGACCGTCAACGGTATAATACCGTAAAGAACGGGAAGTTGAATATCTAAATACCAATTTGGCTTTAAAGAATTTTGAGATCCAACTAATTAAAAATTATCTGCTATACCGCCAATTCATATGATATTTCAACACAAACTGTCAGAAATTTGTATTGGCAACAATATTAAATGCGGTTCAGTATATACCAAAAATTTATCTGTCATTGCTACACCAAGTTGCCAAAAGTCTTTTTATCCCTGCTTCTCGCTCACTCCTGAACTCGCGGTATATTCAACGCCGCATAAGGGATACGAGAAATAAAGCTTCCCACAAGAGGGACCGTTTCTCCAAGGGGCCCTTTTACTGTGAACACAGAAAATTCAGCCAATCGCTAAAAAAATTGAACTACCATCACTGCTATTATCAAGAATAAAGTCTTCATTTTGCTATTTTCCTCTATCATCTTTTGTACTCCAAAAAACGCCCTTGCATTTTGTCGGCATCCCGTCAAAAACATTTCCACCATTTCCCACAAAGGAATAACACGCTTGATAATTGGTTGCCCTTAGATTGAATTTCTTGTTTCGAACACATTAATAACAATAATGGATTACGCAGCTATGCTTAGGTCGTTGGGTATGTTTTCTGCACTACGTTGCTTCGATCGTTTCCCTTCCTTCAATTGCTAAACAATTTCATTTTAAATCATCTCTTACCCTTCAACTCTTTTGCCTCTTAACAAAAATAGCCAAAGAGGTCGGCATTAATGTACCCGAAAATGCTTTTCAAAAGACAGGCGAAAGCCTAACAAATCCAACAGCTCGTGAATCAGTTAGCCGGTGTCCCCAATGTGGTAATTCACGAACGTCTATTGGTTGGTGTCGACCCTGTGATACTGGCCGCCTAAAAGGAAATTTTGAATTATGGACCAGTGGAAACTTAGAATTGGACACATTCATCCGAGAAACTCAACTAAACGCCAATACACCTTTTGATTATATGCAATGGATACCTTTTGACTCCTTTACAGACTTACAATTTATTGCCAAGGGTGGTTTTGGATCAGTATTTTCGGCCAATTCTGAATCTTGGGGTAAAGTTGCACTCAAGTTTCTTGACAATTCAGATAATCTAACACAGGATTTTCTAGATGAGGTAAGAAAAATTGAAGGAAAAGTGAATGAATGTAGGCCGAAACAGAAAAACAACGCTCAAGTTGATTTTATATACCATCTACCTTTTGAATTATTGATCACTCTAAAAAAATTCATCAAATGCTCATATTTTGATTTTTTATCTGTTTATCACAAGCTTCGGGCTCATCATCGATGCAGTCTCGGCTCCGGAATTATTGATTGTTACGGAGTGAGTCAGGATCCTGAGACAGGTCGATATGTGATGGCAATGCGATTTGCAGATCACGGAAATCTTCGACGATACCTTAGCCAATATTATGCCGATTTATCTTGGGATGAAAAGATTCAATTATTTGATCATGTCACCAAAGGTTTAAAAGAAATTCACGATGAAGGTTTAGTCCATCGCGATTTTCATAGGTATTCAGTTCGGTTTTTCTTGACTGTATTTTTACATAAAATAAAATTTCATAAATGGATTTGCTTGGAAAATATTTAATTCAATTCAAATTTTTTACCAGCGGTAATATTCTACGCCATGAAAAACTTGTTTACGTAACCGATTTGGGAATGTGTCGACCAGTTAATGAACCGGAAGATGCCAAAAAAATATACGGAGTCTTACCATATGTAGCTCCGGAAGTCTTACGTGGTGGAAAATATACCCAGGCAGCAGATATCTACAGTTTAGGCATGATTATGTGGGAAATGTCCTCAAATGAACCTCCCTTTGCTGATCGGGCACATGATTATTTACTGGCACGTGATATTTGCAATGGATTAAGGCCATCAATTATTGAAGGGACACCACGGGGCTATGTAGCGGCAATGTTAAGATGTTGGGATGCAGATCCTAATAAACGACCTACAACTTCTGATTTATTGGCTGTTTCATATAAATGGAGATTCTTATCTGATGGAAAAGCACCATTTACAGGACCAAAATCTACGAAACGAGTCAAAACACACCATTTACCCAAAGCCAATGTTTCATCGAATAATACTGTACACCCACAGGCATTTTATACTAGTCGACTTTTACATTATCCCAATCTTCCAGAACCGAGAAATTCTGATACATTCACACTGTTTAATCCTCAAACTGGTGATACTCATGCTATGGTCCGAAAGCAGTGTAATGTATTATGGAATAAATTTGAATTTTTCGACACTTGAAATTAAAATAATGTCTTTCAATTTTCAACGATTTGACAGCATCATCAAGAACCCAATCAACATCTGTAAGATCTGTAGTCAAGGATTCAATCCATGAAAATACCAGGTTACAGAACGACAGCAGAAGCGATAAAGGAAAAGAAAGAGCACAAGATTCCCATCCAGCACAACAATATAAAACACGTGATTCTCAAAGAGGTAAAATAAATTAGATGTGATTAAAGCTTTTCATTGTAAATATCTAATTTAATGGAAAAAATTGAATTTCAGGATATATACTCGCCAATGAAATCCCAAGAGGCAGAAGTCTGGGCGAGTTACAGCGTAGTAAGTTATCCATCAATTAACCTTATATTTATTCAAATCTTTTTCCTCCCGATAACTAAACTCTTCATCTTGAATTTTTTTTCTCAGGCTCAACATTAGGTCATGTTGACAAAGAAATGTTGGAAAAATTAAAATCAGATCGACGACGAATACCTAGCCTTCGATGGTCTATGGTTATCAATGATGTTCCGAATCAGGTTGAAGTTCGAAGAACAGATGGAGGTAAGTAAAATCAAATCGTTTTTCTTCTATTAATATTTCAACTATTATTTTCCAATTTTTTCTTACTCTTATTTTCCTGTTGCTTTTTTACTCGAAAATATTTTTAGAAAAAGAAAAAATTCAATAATAATAATAATAATAATGATAATAATAATGATAATAATATATTACTAGTTAAAATAAAATACCTTCAAAGAACCATTTCAATATCTTGGTACCTAATAAACTGCTGAACAATAATAATATCAATGCGTGTTGATCTTTAACTTTTCAACCCATGCCTGTGGCTCTAAGATCCGCAGTTTAATCAATTTATTCAAGAATCGTTCTAACATAGGCCGGATGGTCCGGAGTTATTTAAGTTAAAGTCGGATGCCGGAGAGAGCAAATTTTGCATGTGTTTCAATCATTGGATATCGACCAAGTGACCAAACCGTTTCAAAAAAAACTCCAATGGCCAGATGTAACTAAATACCAACAGTCTATCATTCCAGACTACCCGGTGACTCGGTGAGACAAGGTAAATCATCATTTTGCTTTGCCAATTCATAAAGTTTTATTATTTTTCTGACTATCCAATTTCCTCTCGTCAATTCAGATATTTTGGTCTTCGTGGGTCCAAAAGTGAGTTTCAGTTGTTGACAGGAGTGAAAAAAGTATAATTGTTAAAAATGGCCATCCCTAGACCCAGAAATGGTGTCAAAACTGCTGAAACAATGACTTCTACTCCAAGTACCTGTGATATTTCTAGTCAGCCTGACCAGGGAAGTTTCGACGAACAACCAAATACACCCACCGACGACGACACTGAAGAAACGACAGGTTTCGAGCAAAAACGAAAAGCTGGACGACCGAAAGGAAGTAGAAATAGAAAGGCAATAGCAGGGAGCCCTGAAGAGAGTAACGTCGTAATGTCTCCAGAACCACCGGTTCCCACAGAACACTCCGTTGTTAAAAGAGGAGTAAAACGACCGAAAAGAAAACCCTCTGAAACAAGTCAAACCTTGCTACCACCTCCTCCGTCCTCTATGATAGAGACACTTGTTACATTTATTGGCAAGGTACAAGTAAAAGAAGAACCACGAAGACTATCACGTGAAGAACTTATTCGTGTTGGAACATACATATTCGACCATTTATTATCCCATGCTTTTTCGCGTCCTTTCGTAAATCAAGTCCCTTTCGATGCCTACTATTATCGAAGTCAAATTCATAAATTAATGGACTTAACAACTGCTGAGCAAAAATTATGGGGAGGAAAATACAAAAAGATATCAGATTTGTATGCTGATATAATCCAGATTATGGTCAACGCGGTCACCTTTCACCGTGCTGGTGCCTTAATTTATGAAGAAGCTCGACAAATGTGTGATTTCTTTATTTCAGAATTATATCCATTAGTAAATGAATGCTTATTTGACGAAGAGCCATCACCGACAATTCCTCAAATGCCTTTACCAGAGGAAGAATATGATGAGTCATGCTTTAATCAATATAATAAAAGAATCAGTGATCTTTACATAATACCAATCACAACTGTCAGAGAAAATAAAAAAGTATTGACCGGACAGGCGCTTGAAAGACTTGAGATTTTTTGTCAACCTTTACTTGAAATATTCACAGATGAAGAAATACCTCCAGTGAATTTCAATTTATCAGAAAAGAGGAGAAACTTTTCACGGCTTTATTGTACCGGAGGTCGAGACATGCTTGGGAGTTGTATTGATGACCCTTACGCTGTTGCAGTTGTGATGTCTGATATTACATTCAATAAACCAACCGAAACCATGAAATGCGATGTGTTGGTGATAAAACCTTTTGGACCTCAACACGATTTAAGCACTGTCGACTTTCCAGAGATTAATGATGCTAGATGTTGGGTTCGTTGTGCGGTTATTAATCGTCTCGAGATTGAAGTAAAAATACCGTGGAATTATTTTGGCAAATCTTTGCCATACAGTGTTATTAAATTGGAGGAAAACACCATTAGTCCCCAATTTTATCATGATTTGATCGTCGCTCTTGAATTCGATGATCCATCTTCCGCTCGCCAAGCAATGTACGAAAAACTACAACAGTTGCCGCAGACCCCCCGTATCCCAAATACCCCTGATGATTCTTTACAAGAATCTGATGATGGTGAACACGAAGTGACTGCCTCAGAATCAGATCAAAGAGTTGAGTCGGACCAGGAGTCGTCTGAATATGAACAAACGGAAAAATGGGAGGATTCTAAAGCAGCAGAAGCCCGATTCATTGAATCGTGTACGGTAAAAGAGAAAGGTGATAATAATTTCGAAGTAGAACCATTAGAATCGGAAGATAAAGTCGATTATGAAATTGACACTGAAATAGATGAAGACCAAGATGGAATTTGCACACAAACTTTGAAAGAGGTGGAAACTAAGTTTATTATGGAAGAAAAGGAAAAAGTATTTGATTTGGAGATACTTCAATCTCCGGAAACATCAATATTCCAAGCAACGGAAAATGAAATGATGATGGAATTGGAAGTAGATAAGCAATATACTGAATATCTCTCAATTCAAAAAATAAATGAGGATTCATTTTCATCAGAGCAAGAAAAAATTGAAATCAAAGCTATGGAAATTTCTTCAGAAAATCCGTATGCTATGGAACAAAGAGAAGAGAGCATTGAGTCGGATAGTAAAGTACAAAAGAATTCGATGCGCCAAGATTCACCTTGTAAACCAGTAATGGATAACATTTCACAATCTGAAAAATCAGAGACTGAATTAATAACGGGAAAAGTATCGGCTTTGTCATTACAATCTACACCGAAACCAAAATCTAAGCTACTGCTACGCAGGCAGCTAAGACCTTCTACAGTTCGACAAAAGAAGCAGCAACAAGCACGTGTAAATATACCAGTTCGTGCTAACCCGCAACAACCCCGGAGAAAACAACCTCTTCGGGCAAGTAAATTAAAAACTGTTCCAACAAACACTCCAGTAATGGGTTCAAATCTCCCAAAGGCAAATCCATTAAAACCTTTGCAGAAACCGACTGTCAAAGCGATTCCAAAGGTTGATAAAAAGTCAAAATCACCTTCGACAAATCAGATCAAACAAGAAACAACATTAAGGAAGCGAAAAACGCGATCAGATGATCCTTATTTATCAGTCGAGGAGACTAGTGGTGACGAAATACCTTATCCTTTATCACATATAGCTGATCCAGATATGATTTTGGAGATTGATAAATACAAGTATCCCAAAATCTCCAAGGCATTTCTTCAGAAAATGGCAAATAAATCGGTCGAAATTCCGCCGGACGAGGATATGGCTGACCGGCCAGAAGAAGAGAAATTGGAATTAACAAATGAACAATCTTCTAATCAAGCAACTGCAAAAGCTTGTGAGACGAAAAGCATTTGGCAAAGTTTTAAAGATGGTATGTTGAAATTGATCTATGTTCGTTCGACCATTACAGCATTTTATTTATTGTTTTCTTTTTTACAGTGTTGTTAGGTTGGAAAAGAAGCTGAGGCGAAGATTTAACACTTGCATAAAAACATTTGATATAATATATCAATTTAATAAACCTAAAGATTTGGGCTGCCGAGGTCTTGTAAGTTCACAGACAAAGCAGGGAGCTCTATTTTGTAATTTTTTTGTAAATTTTTTGAATCAAATATACATATTTCACCGCCAGTTTATTTTTCTCTTGGGATCATTTTCATGTTTAATTTTTCAAAATGCCATTTTCCTATTAGTCATTCTCCTTTTCGCGTCACTTGATTTCACAGTCGTCTTTATAATAAAGAGGTCAGGTACAGGATAATTTACTGCCTGATTGTTTGGATATATTGTCAAACCAGCTTTACAGGATTATAAAAAATCAGTCATGTTTTTACTGCTGAAAATTATCCTCCAAATCAGTAAATTGTTGATGGCGTTATGTGACTTTTAAAATTTGAGAGTTGTTTTTATAAAATGTTTTTATAACATGTTGTTTTACCAAATAAATAAATTTTCGACACATTTAAAAAAGAAATTATTATATATGATATCTAAAAAAATTATTTAATGCCATTTTTTAAAATTTGTTTTAAAAAGTGCTTTTAATTATTATTTACTTACATTCAACTTGTATGTTTTATAATAAATGTGGTCTGTTTTTATATGTAATTAGCAAATTTAACTAATTAAATTATATTAAATTAAACATTAAACTTTTTAAGACATTATTACCAATTGAATTTAAATTAAAAATTATTTTAAATTTTATTAACTTAATATTTATTATTATTTTACAAATTAAATTAAATTAAACAATTTTTATTATTATAATAGTTTAATTTTATATCTAATTAACATAATAATTTGCATAAATTTACAAATATAACAAAATATTATAATTAAATTATGCAAAATTTTAAAATATGTAATAATAAAATTTTAAATAATTTAAACTAAAATTCAAATAATTGAAATAAATTTAAAGCAGTTTAAAACTAAAATTTAAATAAGTTTAAATTAAAATTTGTAAAACTTGATCAATACAAAAAACTTTTTTCTCTTCTTCATTTTAAATTTCCAAAAAAGAGTCAAAGAATTTTCTGTTAAAAGTTTTTTATTATTCAGTACAATAAATCCAAACCATTTTTGCTTAATTATAAGACCATTATTGGTTGTAGTATTGCTATTATAAAGAAATCTGTCAAAGATTTTGGTTTTGGTGCTAATAACAAAGATGTTGTTTCTAGAAAAAAGAGAAAAAAAAATGCTTTAAAAGATAATACTACTTAGAAAGTGGTTTCTACTAAAAAAGTAGTTGAGAATTCTTGGAGCTCTAAAGCTAGTAATACAATTAAATCTAATAGTATTAATATGGAAGAAAAGTTTTTGATAGAAAAAACCAGTATAGATTATGGTAAAAAAAGTGTATTTGATAGAGAAAATCTCAGCCAAATATTAGAGGGACTGAAATTAATAATCAAAAAAACTTTGGGTATACCTTTAAAAAAAATTGATTTTTTGAATAATAATAATATAATATTATTTTTTTGAATGCTTCTGTAGTTTTCTCTCCATTGCTAAAAAATCAGATTAATGTAATTGTCAGAAAATTATTTGTTTTGGATATCAATCTAAATAATATTATTAGAAAGTCATCTTAGAAAAAGCTTGTAGTAATTAAAAAGTTATTTTCAAAAGTCAATAGTTTTGGAGGACATCTACTCTTTCAAAATTTGTTGGGATTATCAAGATAACTTTCACTTCCAAATTGAGTTTAATACAGATTACTGAAAAATCTAAGAGTGCAAAAATTCTGGTAAACACTAATTTCAAAAAATTTACTAAGCATTCAGATTGGACTGTAATATTAAAAAAAATTCTAATTAGTACTTTAGCTAAGGCTATGTGTGTTGTGCTTTCTAAATTTAAATTGATTAAGTCAATTAAAGTACAATTGATGGGGCTGTGGCAAAAAGCTGTGGTTAAATTTGATAAAATAGATTATGCTAATTTGGTCATAATGAAATAGTCTGTTTTAATTAAAAAAATACAATATGTATTATTAAAGCTAATAAGAACAAAAAATTATGAGATGCAAAAAACAATCATAGAGCACTATTATATACTTTACCAATAAGAATAAATGTACATGATATTTGGGACTACATTAAATTAGTAAGTAAAAAGATATGTATTATTAATTATCATCCAGTTATGTATGCTTGAACCAGATATGCTGTTATTTGACTTTGCTGAATTACTTAATGCTATCATAAAAACTATTCCAGTTTTGAGAAACACTAATTTGTATTGATTTTATTTGGATTTTGTTAAATATGTAAAGTATGAAAATATAAATTATATATTATTGGACTGTTTTGTAGATAAAAATTTCTCTTTTGGTATTTTTTCTTAAAAAACATTGTTAAACACTAATAAAAGCAGATTGGCAATTATCTATGCCAAATGCTTAGCTTTTATTGCTTGTCTAATTATGAATAATTCTTTAGTTCAACATGTTTTAAAGGTGAATAAAATTCCAGATTGGTTGATTTTAATACATTTTTTGTTTAAAAGCAAGTTTTTAGTTACAATTCTGAATTTATATGCTGATGTGTCTATTGGTACACAGTTTGGCCAAACTTTTAATATCAATTTCATGATTTCTAAAGTGGTTAATTCTAGTTTGTTTGTAGTTTTGGGTGGTAATTTTAATGAAATAGTTCCAAAAGAAGTATAAGTTTCAAGTTTTGTTTGGCTCTAAGTCTGGTTAATACATTTAGTAAACATTTATTGGCTAAAACTTCTACTTAAGACAATTTTAAGGAGATTAAAAAGGTGTTGGATTTTATTTTTGTGAATAAAAACTTAGCATCTTCAATAACATGTCATAAGGTTAATATTATGGCAGAATTTTTTGATACAGATTATAAAGTGGTCTTAGTATTAATTGGTTTAGGTGGTCTTTTGGATGTTTATCTTGGTAGTGTTTATAAACAAGCTAATAAAAATTAGTGAAATTTTAAGTTAAAGAATGCAGATAATATAAAATAAGTATAATTTAAAGAGCAATCTTCTAATAGGTTGTTGGCAAATTCAAATATGTTTGAGAAAACATATATTTGTAATAATTTGGATGCAATATAAGAGGTACTGAAAGAGACCATAGTATATGCTGCTAATATGATGTTTTTTAGGCATTAATATAGTAAATATAATTGTTTAAAAAACAAATAATCTTCAAAATTTTTAAATTAGAACTGCTTATTGCAAAAATTGTAAAAAAATAGAATTCTAAAAATCTGTTAGAATTCAATCATTTTGTTAAAGTTTGGTTGTTTATTGATGATATTGAAACATTTACAGTTATTGACATGGTTCAAAATAGTGTATACTTATTTGAATTAGTCAAGCATTTGTTAATAATAATAAAAAAATATTGAAAATTTAAGTACTATAAATTAAAAACATCTAAAGATATAGCTATTAAAAAGGCAATTAAATAATACATTGAAAATTTCTGTTTGACAAAAGATGAATAATAAAAAGTATTTTAAAAAGACTATTTTGCAAAATTGTTTTGGATTACTTAGTAGCAGAAAATAAACTAGTAGTAGAATCTGATAAGATAAAGCTCAGAGTTGACAATATTATAAAAGAGTAGATAAGAAAGTGATTGGTGTTTATAAAAATGCCTGATTTTTGGTTTTACCAATATATGTCTTTGGATTATGTAAATAATAATGCTTTTTTTGGTGTAATAAAAGCAATTAATATAAAAAAATTGACTGTAATTGTTAATAAATTGCTAAATAATAAAACTTGTAGGTTATTAGAAATACTTAATGAACTTTGGAAACATTGTGATAAAAAAGTGTTGAGTTGTTTTTTAAGATTATTGAATTTGTGTTTAACTTTGAGTATGGTTTAATTCCTTAAAAAAAAGTATGAGTTTTAATAATCTCAAAGTCTTATAAATAGAATAGTGTTTTAACAAATATTAGACCTATTGTACTAATTAAAACAGCTCAGAAAATCTTATCTAAGATTTTTTCTGATCAGATATTACTAGCATACAGCAAGTTTGACATTTTTTACAGTAACAACTTTTCAGTATTAAAGAGTATTTTGACTCAGTTTTCTATTTTTACTATTAGTTCAGTTGTCAAGAATACTTTAAAAAAAAATAGAAAGTTTTAGTTGGTGTTGTAAAATATGTACAAAGCTTATAACTCAGTAAGCTGGTATTATTTGGAGACTAATTTGCAATATATTAAAATATACAATCAGTTTATTAAGTTTTTTGGCAACATTTATGAAAATTGAATCAACAGAGTGATAACAGATTTTGGATTTTCAAATGATTATAGGGTACATGATGGTTTGAATCAGAATAAGGTTTTTTTTTCACTCTTTTGAAAGATTTTTTATGATCCACTTTTGTATAAAATTAAGAAACATAAATACTTGTGTAAATACTGAATTGATATTCAGTTTGTGGCAAAAATTGGCAGAGTTGAAGCTGTTGGAGAAAAAACTTTCTTTTTTGCTGCTGATGCTTTTATTAATAACATAATTTGGGTTGAAAGTAGTCAAGCTTCTACACAGTATATTTTAAATATTGCTAATAAGTTCTTTAATATTGTTACAGGTTGGAGTAACAAGCTAACGGATAGCAAAGAAAAACAGGATTGTAGGGTGATGAAAATAATCAAAGGGGATTCAAATTCAATGAGCAAATTGAATGAGTATGGATTCAATGTGCAAGATCAGTCTCATAAAATATCTCAGTCTCTATTCTTTTCAAAAGGTAACAAGGGAATCTGAAGGTAGAGAGATAGTCCGTACTGTTAACAATTGATAACTGCTGGTACAATTCTATGTCTCACATCGGCGCTCTTAGAATTCAATATCAGGTATCAACTTGTGCTCTTCAGTTATGTTTATATAAATAGTCTTCAAATACTACAATTATTCAAACAGAAAAAGGCCAACAAGTAATTTTTTATTCTAAGATGTTCAGATACTTGAAGGTAAGAAAAGAGAAATTAGTGATAAGAAAGTGATTGAGATAAAAGTTGTTATTTTTATTTATTTGATTCTTGTCTGAGAGATGATTTTCTACAGCTAAGAGACTCATTGCTTATATAGCTATTGAAAGTGGTCAATGACCAGGTCAACGACTAGGTCAATAATCAGGTTAATGATCAGGTCAATGATCACTATCTAAAAATAGAGTGGCTAATTATATGACATCAGTGACTAATACATGTAATAATTAATAAAAATTATGGGTTTTAACCATAACATCATTCTTTCCAAAGAGATTGAGCTTCAGTGAAATCAAGCTATTTATGAGATAGTCTATGTGAAGGGTTTTGTCTAATTTAAAACTAACTAGTTTGTTGAAATCTTTTGTGGATAAGGTATATAATACTTGAGATGAAATAAGTTTTGTATCTAAGAGACCAAATCTTTGTATAAGAGTTCTGGCTCTTTTAGCAATGGTCAAAACTCTTGGGACATCTAATCGTATAATGTCCAAAATTTCCACTTGTATCTCTGAAGTTGTTTTCTTCATAAGCTTCATGTCTTCTATGATTTCACCAAGACAACCATAGAGTTCTAGTTGTCTTCTATATGACAAGTTTTTGTCTATAGGCAAGATTTCTTGTATCGTTTTTCCAATTGTGCTGGAAGGTGAAAGTATCACTGCTGTTATGCTTTTCAGCAGATATTTATCTATTTTGCCACCAATTTTTTCCTTTCTGGTAGTTGTTCTCTTTGATCTGATAACAGTATAAGTTCCACTGTTGTCTGTTATGATGGTTTGTTTTCCAATAGTCAGAGTAGCATTTGGATAGTTCTTGATCCAGTACTCATGGAGAGTATAGAAAGCGTTTTGAATGTTTTAATCCAGGAAATAATTGTTCATGTCAATTGAAGATACCTCTGTTTTGAGAATGATGTATTTATTTATATCTGATTTTTGCTGATAATTTGGGTCAGTATTACCACAACAGGTAACCAATCAGGTCGTTTGTGATATTTCTTGAGTTGCGTGCCATGAACAGAGTGATCACTAAATATTGTTTCATATTGATCTTGTAGGATATATGAACTATTGTTCAAAACTTTGTTGACTATAAAAGATCCTTTCCAGCAGCTAGAGAATTTATCACCATAGACATTGTCTCTGTCTGAACGGTATTCCAAAACTAAGTTACCAACACTTAAGAAAAGTGTTTTATAGGTTTTTTTCTTTTTGAGCTTCTCTTGGAACTGTTTTATCTTTTCAAAGGCAATTATCCATGCTTCTACCAATGAGTCAAGAATGGTACCAAGTCTTCTTTGCAAAATGTCCTTGTAATCTCCTATTGTTATTTCTTTAAAAAGTATTGTTTCTATATCTGTTTCTATTAATAAAGTTGCCATTCATCTATAGAGCAGATAAAAGGGTTCATAACTTGTTATGTCATGATTCACATTTCTGTAGGCAAACAAAGCTGAAGGCAATACTTTGTCTCATAAGTTGGTTTCTTCACTGGTTTTGGCTAGGGTTTCACATAGTGTTCTATTGAAACGTTCCACTAGGCCATTTGTTTAGGGGTAATAAGGGGAAGAGAGTTTATGACATATTCTTATTTTTCTGCAAAGTTCTTCAACCAGTGTACTAAGAAAAGCTTTTCCTCTATCAGATAAAAGTTCTTTGGAGCAGCTGTAGCAACAGATAATATCTTCATAAATAAAATTGGCAATTGAGACTGCTGTTTGATCTGGGGTGGCTCTTGCTTTTACCCACTTTGTAAGATAGTCGGTAGCTGTGATAATGTATCTGTTGCCATCAGAAGTTATTGTTAAAGGTTCAACAACATCTATACCAATTCTGTTAAATGGTTGACCAACAGAGATCAGATGGATATCTTCTTTGTGATTGGGTTTTCCTCTTCTTTGGCAGGTATCACAGGTTTTGATGTATTCAGCAATGTTTTTTCCCAAGGTAGGCCAATAATAGTGAGCTAAAGTTTTCTGAATCATTTTTGTTTTTCCAAAGTGTCCAGCTAATGGATCAGTATGCATATTATAGATCACAATTTCTCTTTCTTCAAATCTAATGACTTTTTGGGGGCAGTCAGGATCTTTTCTATTTCTTTTATATAACTGGTTCTGGCGAATCAAATAGAAATTTGATTGTTTGTGCAAATGTTCTCTTTGCTGTCGAGTATAGTCCGGTGGGTATTGTCCTTTACTTAAAAATTCCATTAAGGCAGAGTAGTTGTCCAAGTCCATTATCGTGTTTGTTTGTGGAGGAGTTACAAATAATTAAGTTGGTTTGGTTTGAGAGGGTTTTACTATCACTGAATAGTAAGTTTGGAGAGAGCGTCGGCATTTTGATGATTAGCTCCTTTGTGGTGTTGAATGTTATAGTCAAATTCATCCAAGTGGAGTATCTAGCGAGTTATCCATTTATGTTCTAGGTTTTTTTTGTTGCATAGCCAAACCAAAGCTTGGTAATCTGTTATCACCAAAAATTTCACACCCTTAAGATATTTGTCCCAGTAGCTGGTAGCCCAAACTACTGCTAAGCATTCTTGCTCAGTGACTGAGTAGTTCCTTTCTGCTGGTGTGAAAGTTCTACTGACATATGCTACAGCATGTTCCCTGCCATTTTCGTCTTTCTGGGAAAGAACAGCACCAAGTTCATAGCCAGATGTATTAGTATAGAGGATAAAAAGTCAATTCAGATTAGGTTGCATGAGGATGGGTTCTGTAACCAGTTTTTCCTTCAGAATTTCAAATGCTTTTTGTTGATGAGTGCCCCAGTGATAATTGATGTTTTTTCTAAGTAGCTGATTGAGAGGAGTGGCAATTTTGGAGAAATCCTTGACAAATTTGCAATAATAAGAGGCCAAACCAAGAAAAAAGCGTAGTTCATGAACATTCATTGGTTGTCTAATGTTTTGAACTTTTTCAATTTTGGCTGGATCAGGGAAGATTCCATCTTTTGTAATAAGATAGCCAAGGAACTGGGTGGATTGATGTCCAAAGAATGATTTGATTGGATTGATCTTGAGGCCAGCATTTCTAAGGAGGTCAAAAACCTTTTGCAAATGTTGAAGGTGTTCATCCCAGGTTTTTGAGTATACCATTATGTCGTCCAAGTAGACTAGAACAAAGTTTTCTTTTACTGATTCAAATACTTTGTCCATTAAGTGTTGAAAGGTAAAAGGAGTATTTGTGAGACCAAAAGACATAACTGTGAATTCGTAGGTGTCATACTTGGTAATGAAGGCAGTTTTTTTTCTGCTTTCTGGATCTATCTCTACTTGCCAAAATCCAGCAGTTAAGTCAATAGTTAAGAAGAAAGCAGCACCATGGAATTGGTTTAGCATTGCATCAATCTTAGAAAGTGGGTACATGTTTTTTTCAGTAATAGCATTTAATTGGTAATAGTCAACACAAAAGTGTAGGGTTCTTCCTTTCTTAGATACCACTACAACTGGGAATGTCCATTCACTCTTGGTTTCCTGTATGAATCCAAGGTTTTTCATTTGGGTTATTTCCTTTTTTATAAACTCATCATTGTGCTGGTTGGATTGATAGGGCTTCAAATGGATGGGACAAGTTTCTCTGGTGATGATGGTGTGTTGTATCACATATGTATGTCCAGGAGGTTCACCTTCTTTTGAAATAACTGGGCTGTTTCTAGCCAGCAGGTTTTCAATGTCTACTTTTCTTTCTTCTGGAAAGGGTTCTCTTTGTTCTACAACCAGTGATTGGATTTCAAGTGGTTCGTTTTCAAAGGACTTTTGGACTTCTTTTATTTCCTCTCAGGGTATCAAGCTGATTGGTTCCCAATCTTTGTAATAGATCAGGCAGAACATGTATTCATTGCTAGGAGAATACAATGATTTGTCGCACCAGCACCAGGCACAAGGACCATGCCACCAATAACTGTATTTGGCTTTCTTGTCTGGCTTTCTGTTAAAGATTCTTCTGAGCATGTCATAATAAGGCCAGCAGATCAGCTTGCCATTGACAATAATTCCTTCTTTATCTGTCTTGACATTATCCAGTGGTTTGCCATTACTAGTGAAGATGGTATAGGCGAATTCAGCAGATTCTTCTTGTTCTTCTTGTTCTTTTTTTTCTTCACTTTCTTCATTATCTGATTCATCTGATTTATTTTCTTCTGGGCTCTGCTTGAGTACTGGGGGAGTTGTCCAATAGCAACACTTAACCACAATGGGTTTCTCACCACATTTGATGGTTAGTTCACAGAGTTCATAATCAAGCAAAGCTTTTGCTTTCTTGAGCCATTTATTGTCAACAATGATGGTGTATTCTTTTGCTTTAGACACTTTCATATCAGTTTCAATGCTGATGCCATTGATGTGGACAGGAATAGCTTTGGCTATGCCAAGCCCTTTCTTTTTATTACCATGCATATTGGTCATTGGTCGTGTAGATGATTCATCAATTTTTCTGCCAATTGCTTCAAGAAAGTGTTTGGCAATAACACTAACAGATGATCCACTGTCTAGGATCAAATTGATAAAGTAGCCAGCCACTTGGGCTTTACAAATTAGAGGAGTGACATTGTTATTGTCAACAAGTCTAGCTTGGTGAGGGCGTTTGTTAGTTTTGGGTGTCTTTTTTTTTGGAATCAGGGATTTGCGAAGATCTTTTTTGAATTGTGGATGGGTCATCAATTGGCCAAAGGTTATATGTGCTGGGGTTTCCATAAGGTCTTTGACAACAGAATAGGGACCAGATTTTTGTACTATTTCTGGGGGTTCCAACTTTGGAGGGTTCTTGAAAACTTTGGCTTTTGGGGGTTCATTGTTGTCAGCAGTTGATGTGGAAGCTTTATTGAGGTCCAGAACGAAATTAACTTTGGCTTTCTTCTTCTTTCTTGTGGATTCAGAGGGGTTGATTGCTAATTTATCTATGTTATGGTTATCATCAGTTAAGTTAAAAGCGTAAAAGGGGTTTTCTTCTGGTTGGCTTGCACTCTCACCTTTTGGAGGTGCGCCTACCAGTTTAAAGGCTAATAAACAGTGGCTTCAACTAGGGGATCCTCTCCAAAGAAATTGATGTTGGCATGATTGGGTCTTTGGTTGGGCACATTGTTGTTGTTGATCCTGTTGTTCTGAGCATCATTGTTTCTGGGAACTGGTAGAGGCAGTGGAGGATTGTTGCAATCTCTTGAAAAGTGTTCAGTTAATCCACAGTGATAGCATACAGGTGGGCCACAATTTTGTTGTCTTTGATAAAATGGTTGCTGGGGCTGATTAAAGCGTGGTTCAAATCTGGGTCTTTGTGGTTGCTGATTTTCTCTGACTGCTTGGGCTAAGAGTTCTAATAACCAGGCAAGATTTGCTGTAAGTCTGTCTATTAACTGTTTATTTGGATCTTGAGTATGAATGACAAAAGAAGTAGCAGCCATTTAAGAGGCAGGAGCCATGACAGGAACAGGAGCAAAAACTGGTAGTGTAGATTCCAAGTGCATCCTTTGGTTATCTTCAATTCTTTGTGCTAATTCAATGACCATATCCATGGTGGGATTATCTTTCAAGACCAGGAGAGGCCAAAGAGCATATGATAGATCAGTTCTCAATTCTTTTGTGAAGGAGTGAATTTTCTGCTCTTTTGTCCAATTTCTTCCAGTGTCTACTCATTTGATTAACTTTCTGATTGCTTTGGCGTATTCAGTTACAATTTTACTGGGACCTTGGGTTCTTCTTTCCAATTCCATATGCCATTTTGATATTAATATTGGGGTTTTGAACTTGTTTTCAAACTGAATAGTGAAAGAGTGTTGATTTCTCTTACATTTGCTGGTGTCTATTTAACGATTCTTTGCTGGGCATTGGCATCTGTTTCTTGTGAGAACCAGGTAGCAGGGGATCCTTGAAGGTAGCCACTGACAATTTGGAACTTGTACTTATCGTCATATTGATTGGCTGTAGCAGCTCTTTCAAAGTCATCCAACCATTCAATTGGATTTTGTGCATCACCTCTAAATAATGGTATTGGGGTGTTGTTTCTTTGCCCTAGAGCAGTTTGTATACCTTGGAGAGCAGCCAGAATGTTTGCTTGCATGGGGTCATTAGCCATTGGTTCAGGGATAACTGTTTGTGTAGATGAGTCTGATTCGCTTGATAAAAGATCAAAAACAGAAGCAGTTTGATAGCTTTCTTCTTTTGTTTTAAAGGGAGTTTCAGTTGCTTGATGGGCAGCAATTCAAATATGGATTTGATGATTCAGATATTCGAAATCAGAGGGCTGTTGTTCAAAGGTTGCAGAATATAAGAGCTGATTGATACTGTTGTTTCTTTCTTCAAAGTCGTTTTCAAAATAAGCTTGGTCAAAGTAATAGGTTGTATAAGCTGTGTAGGTTTCAGCTGAATACTCGTTCAGGAACCAGTTCCAAAAGTCTTGGAATTGTCTACTGAATTGTTCTTCAAGAGGGAAGCAGATCAAGCAGAAGGGCAGAGGATTAAGTTCAATGAAACTTTGGTTGTTTTTGTTGTGTGCTGCAAAGTGTTTTTCTGATTGCTGTGGCAGATATAAGTAATCACCCATACAATGAGGGAATAAGTGAATTTTGACAACCTTACAGGGAGCACCACTTTTATGTTATGAGTTGGAGTAACAAGCTAATGGATAGCAAGGGAGAACAGTATTGTATGGTGATGGAAATAAACAAAGAAAGAATTACAATAAGGGAGCAAATTGAATAAGTAGGAATTCAATGTGTGTGATCAGTCTCATAAAAATCATAGTTGGTAATCTTTTCTTAAATCTGAAGGTAGAGGAATAGTCCGTGATTGTCAACAAGATAACACTGCTGCTATTATTCTATGCCTCAACTTGGCGATTCTTAGAATCAATAACAGGTATTATTGTATTTTTTAATTGTTTCTTTATTCAATGAATTACAAGAGCAAGCCAATTGCTTCTTAGGCTAATTCTAACAAATACAAATCAAGAAGGGGAAAAGATAAGGTATGTGAATGCCAACAAGTAGATACTTGAAGGTAAGGAAAGGGGAATAAGCAATTATGAGAGGAAGTAATTAATATTGTTTATTTCATTACTTTGATCATATCTTTCTACAGCTATGGGAATCATCACTTATATAGTTATCTAAAGTAGTCAATGACCAGATCAACAATCAGGTCAATGATCAGGTCAATGATCAGGTCAATGATCAGGTCATTGATTAGGTCAATGATCAGGTCAATGATCAGGTCAACGGTCAGGTCATTGATCAGGTCAATAATCAATATCTAAAAATAGGGGGGCTAATTATATGACATCAGTGGCTAATATATGTGATAATTAATAAAAACTATGTGTTTCAACCGTAACAATATAGTGTCTTCAAATCTAGTTGTTTACCAATTTTGTAGAACCAATATGCTGAAGGGAGTCTTTCTTTCCATTCTTGGTCACTGTCTGGTGTCTATTCCCTTGTTTTAGGAAGTTTGGTTTCATGAGCTAAAGCTTCTTTTATTTCTTCAAGCTTAAAGACCAAGTATCTTTTATAAACTTTTTTTATTTTCTGTCCCACTTGAGAGAAATCTTTTCTCCAATTTCTCTTTTTGAACATTAGGTAGGAGTGAAACTATTTAATTCTAGTTGAACTTTTGCTCTCCTCTTTTTTGCTCTTATCTTTATATCATATCTTTTTTCTATTAATTGTTATTTCTATTTGAGCAAAAGATTGCTGAATTGTGTCAAATAGTTGTTTTGAGAATTGTAGAATTTGATCTAACAGATCTATGCTGAAAGTTTTATTATTTTTTGCTGTTTTTTCAGATATTATATATATTTGAATTTTTTAATTTAATTTACTATATATTGTTTATGTTTTAATAATAATGATTGGTTTCAGATCTTGTGGTATATCTTCTGGTCTGATTAATAAAAGTTGTGTTCCTAGCTAAGATATTGATGATGATAATTCTTGTTTTGCATGATAAATTTTTAACTGATTTCCATGTGCTACTTTCTTTAAAATTCTGTCTTTCAATCATAATTTGTAAGCTCCATTGCTTAAAACTTTGTATACATGAAATAAACCATCCTACTTTGGATCAAACTTTTCATTCCATTGTTTTTCAGCTTTTGTATAACAGTACTTGGTCTTCAATTTTGAATTCCATTAGTTGTTTAGATAGGTGTTTATTATGTCTTTTTTTTGTTGTTTCTGAGTGTTACTAATGTTGTCAGCTACTTTTCTACAATTATTTTCTAATATTTTCATAAGCTGGTATGTTTTATGGTATAAAGTTGCTTTGAAATTTTTTTCAGTAATAGCTTTTGTTGAGTACAACTGTATTTTTTTTCAATAAGTAGAGTGGCTTTTTTTCCATAGACTAATTTGAATGATGTAAACTGAATTGTATTTTGTTTTAGTGTTTGGTATGCAAAGAGTACAGAAGATATAAATAAGTCTTATTTTTGTTCATTTTCATAACTTATTTTTGCTAATGCTTTATATAGTGTTTAATTAAATTATTCTACTAGTCTGTTTGTTTGTAGATAATATGATGACAATAAAAAATGTTTTATTCTAAACCATTGACTTAATTTGGTTAATGTATTATTTATAAAATGCATTCCTTGATTGGATAACAGTTTTTTTGGACATCTATGTCTGCAAATTGGATCTTGGTATATGAACTCAGCTACTGTTTTAGTGTTTGCTACTTAGATGGCTTTGGCTTCCAGCTATTTTGTTAAATAGTCTATGGCTATAGTAATGTAACAATTTCTTTTAGATGTTATAGAAAGAAGACCAATCAAATTGATCACAATTCTATCAAATAGATTTCCAACTAAAATGAGTTGAAGTGGTTCTGTTGTTCTGGTTTTTTCTTTTTATTAGCATGAGTCACAATTGAGCATATAATTGAAAATGTCTTTGTACATCATTGGCCAATAGTATAAATCTAGAGTTTTTTTGAGGGTAGCATCTTTGTTAAAGTGTTCTGCAGTTGGATTAGAATGTATACTATGTAATATAATTTTTTTTTTATTGTTTTTGATAACTCATTGTAAGGTAGAACAGTTTCAGTGTTTTTGTCAATATAATTAGTTGTCTTGAATAAAATAATTTTGGGTTTGTTTTCATATAATACTTTGTTTCTGTTGAGATAATATCTCCTTAAAACATAGTGTCAATAAGTACTAATGTAGTCAGTGGTAATTGGTTGTGTCCATAGGTCTGGAATTAGGTTTGTGGTATTCTTGATAAATTGTTAGCATTGGTGTTTTTAGATCCTTTTTTGTAATAAACTTTGAGTGAGAATTGTTGCAGATAAGTACTCTATTTTGCATATTTTCTCTTTAGTTGTGGATTGTTAAGTAACCAAATAAGTTCTTTATGATTAGTATATAAGTCAAAGGGCAAACTGAGGTAATGTCTCTATGTCTGTATGGTCCAATAAATAACAAGACATTCCAAATCTGTTGTACTGTGATTTTTTTCTGCTGGGCTAGTGCTGTGACTAGTGTAGGCAATTGGATGTTCTCTTTTGTCCAGTCTTATTTGTAATAAGACTGTTCCTAAAGCATTTTTTAAGACATCTATTGTGATAATGAACCATTTAGTGAAATTTGGGTAAATCAAAATTGGGGATGTGATCAATTACTGCTTAAGATAGTTGAATGCTTTCTGTTGGTCTTTTTTCCATAAGTACTGTACATGTTTAAACAACAAATAGTGAAGTGGTTTTGCAATAGTTGAGAATTTTTTGACAAATTATCAATAATATTTTGCCAATCTTAAAAATTCTTTTAATTCTCTGAGGTTAATTGGAGCTGAAAAATTTTTGACTTTTTGGATCTTATCTGGATTAAGTTTGACTTTGTTTTTGCCAATTACATGTCTTAAAAATTTCAACTTAGTCTTTTCAAAGAAGTATTTATTGGAATTGAGTTTTAATTTAGCACTACAAAAGCATTCAAAGACTTGTTGAAAATAGAGCAAGTGATCATCAAATGTTTCTGAAAAGACATTAGTGTTGTTTAGGTATATTATGACTGATTTCCACAAGATTTTTTTGTACATGACATTCATAAGATGCTAAAAAGTAGCAGGAGTATTGCAGAGTCCAAAGAATATTATGTTGAACTCAAAGTTTCTGTCTCAAGTGGAAAATCCATTTTTTTTTTGTCTTTGGAGTCCATTTCAATCTGTTAATATCCACTGGCTAGATTTAATAATAAAAACCATTTTTTGTTCTCTAAATTATCTAGAATTTCTTGAATGAGAGGTGTGAAGTAATTATTTCCTTGGGTAATGCTGTTTAGCTTTCAATAATTTACACAGAATCTTATCTTTCTATTTTTCTTGGTGACCAGGACTATTGAGGAGAACTAAAAGCTTAGCAATTCTTTAATCAAGCCATTGTCAAACATTTATTGTACTTTTTGCTTAATTAAATTATCACCAGATAGAGGCACTTGGTAGGTCTGTTGTTTAATAGATTGCGCATCTTTCATATCAATCTGATGCTTTACAATGTCAATGCGTCTAAACTTATTCTTATTGGCAAAAACATTGGCATATTGATTCAAAAGAACTTTAAGTTGTATTTGCTAGAAAGTACTCAAATTTTCCAAGTGTAGTTTGTTAATTTCTTCTGGTGTAAACAGATAACTTTCTTTTGGCAAGTTCTATACTTGTGAGGTAATATTGCAAAATAAGAATTGCTGTGCAAAATTTGGAATAAACTGGAGTTTTTTGGAATGTTGAATGTCTGATAAGATGAAACCAATAAGAGTCCCTTTGGGAATTTCAATAACATCTTTTGTGGAGTTGTGAATGAGAATTTGAAGTGTTTATGGACTTTGGCCAATAGGTATAAGTTAACAACATTGACTAAAGAACAAATTTCAGAATCAGCTTCAAATAACAGGGTTTGATCTTGGATTTTTCGATTCATCTTAAGAATATATTGTCAATATAAGAGGATAGAAATGACTGTATCAGTGTAAATAAGTTCTATCTGGTTATTGTTTTCCTCTATAAAGTTAACTGGTATGTTTTCTCTTTTAATTGATCCAAACCTATTGATTTCTCAGACAATAAGGCCTAATTTTTTTCAAGTTGTTACCAGAGTTAATTGTGATACTTTGACTAGGAGTAGGAAGATAACTTGGGCAATTTTTTTTTGTGATTTTATGTTGTAGGGTTTGTTCAAATTGTTCTGTAGCATCATAATGATGTTTCTTATATAATTAGCATTAATGATTCCTCCCTTTACATCAATTTTTTTGGCTAAACTAAATCGAAAAACAATTTGTACTATTGTATTAACAGGAATTTCTAATGCTATCTTAAGATTTATTGTTACAAAAAAATGTGGAGCTATAACTATGGATAATTGTCTGGGGTATTGTAAATCAAAACCAGTATTAGTGTCATGTGCTCTTTTAAGGCAGATTCTTTTCTCATTGTTACTTTACCATTTTAATTTTAATTTTTTGGAGAAATCTGAATAAATAAGATACTATTCTGTTTCAGTATCCTCAGTTGGATCTTAAAATAACATGTCTTTAGTAATTAATTCTTTTTCTACCTCAGGCTCAGGTAGTTTGGTGATCAGGTATAGTTTTTTTGAAGACAGGTTAAATATAAGATTATATTTATTGCAGTACTGAAAGTAACAAGGAATTAAAAAAAACTTTTTTCTCTCTTTGACTGCTATTACACAATTTACTATGCCTCAAATTTGGAAAAATAAGTTTTTGCAAAGAAATCTTTAATTATAATAAATTATTATTATTATCACAACAAACTTAAAAGTGTCTGATAACAATGTCAACAGTGAAGTGACACCAGTCATGCAAAAAAGTACAAGTATAGAGACTATTAATAGTGAATACCAAGTGGAAGGAAACATAACTTCCATTGTTGAAAGAGAAGGCATTAACACTAATCTATGAAATTCATCAACTGTGGAAACTGCAAGACCTAATACACCTCCATTTAGATTTGAAACTACCAATAGACTATTTGGAAGTATGAACACAAATAGTGGAGACAATACACCTTTTAGAATAGTCAATACATCAAAAAAAACAGCTTCACATAGGAGAGCAGTGGACTTTTCTCCAATAACAGCTAACAGATTAGAGGAAAAGGCCAACAAAAAATACAAACACATTGAAAGAATAAGTGTAAAAGAGCTAACTGAAAAATTTAACCAAATAATTAAAGAAGACTTATCCAAAACCACATCTGTTCAAACCAATAACTTTGTCTTGTAACCAATGTTTAACAAAAGTGGAAACAGTAACAAATTTCAAATAGAACCTTGAACCAGTAAAAAAGAAGCCTCAAAGTCCCTGAAAAAAATGAATAAACCATTCAAAGTGCCTAAAGAAGACAGGGAAAAAGCTGCACAAATAAAAGCAGCTCTAAAAAAGTGCAATCCTGATATTTTGGACAGGATCAACAAAGAAAATTCTGCAATAGAAAATGAAGAGCAAATAGACAATTCATTTGACACAAACAGAAATAAGCCTATTGTGGATGATGTCACAAAAGACATGGAAGACTCTGAATTAAGCCTATTAAGCAGAATGGTTAGTCCAAGTCCAGAACAATACAATAGTAAATCACTTGGCAAAAAATCCATGCTTATGGAAGCAAACCAAGAGGAAGGATAGAAAACAGTGGTCTATGGTACCAAAAAGCATGTATGTTTTGTACAAACATTAGACATACCTGAAAAGATCATGGGAAAGAAAGTAGGGTGGATTTACAATTTTTTGGGAGATGTCAAGTACCTTTTGGGAACTATAATGGCTAGAAACCAAGAAATCAAAGTTGATTTTTCCCAAGTGGCTGGAAAAGACCAAGCCAGAGAAATCCTGGCAAATAATAAAATTGAATCATTTTTGATGGCTACTAATGATGTTAACAACCAAATGGCTGGTCAAAAAAAGTCTTGGTAAGAGATATCCCCTTGGACATCTCTGACAGAAAGGTAGAAACTACCATGAAAGAATTTGGTGAGGTCAATAAAATCCAAATCAGAGTGGCTGGCAAATGGCAATCAGCAGTAGTTGAATATAACAACCAAGAAGAAACAACAAGAGCTGTAGATCAATGGTTGACCATAGTCAGAAAAAATGCAGTCAAAATTTACCCAATGATTAGAATCCAGAAGATTATTGAGCAGAGAAAAACCTGAGAAGCTAAATTGGTGGGCCTACCACAGAATTGTACTGCTTACTATTTGAGCACCACTCTGGATTAAATCAAAGCCCAATTCTGCTTCATTCCAAGAACTAGTAAAAATTATACAAGAATGAGCTGTGCTTATGTAAAATTTGACAGTGAAGCTAATTGCAACAATGCCACCAAAAAGCCCTTGGTAATTGGTAACACACTGGTCCACTGGGTGCCTACTGATGCTAAAGAGTGCCACTTCTGTTATCAGGTAGGATATTTGGTCTCAAAATGTCCAACCCTGTATAAAAAAAAAGAAGAAGATACCAAGAAAGTTACCAACAATATCAGATTGGCAAAGCTGTATGTTAAAAGAAATGTTCCAGAGGAAAACATCAAGATTTTTGGTGGAAGATCATATGCTAATATGGCTGCATTCAGACTGCCCCATAATCAGAACAATACCAATTTAAATAATACTCAGAAATCTGGTCCACAAGTAAACAATAGGGAAGAACAATCAAAAAAAAGAGTCAACCAACCATGAAAGACTGAAATTGATAAATTGAGAAAGCAGATTGATGAAATGGCAAAACTGCTGAATGCAATGGCTGCCAAACTTGGAGTAACAATAGAGAAAGGAAAAGAAGTAATAGTTGCTTAACAGCCAAGTAACACCTCAGAAGAAAAAGAAAAGATGGAGAATAGATTATCAAGCCAAAGTACTACATTTAAATCTACTTTGGTAGGAAAAAAAGAGGCATACAACCCAGAATTGGAAATCAAAAGAATTAAAAAAACATTGGAACCCATTCTAGAGTTATTGAAGCAAGTGAAAAAACAGGGGAGCTGAAGCAGTTCTACTGCTGGAGAATCTAAATTTATAGAAACAAATGATGTGTAGCACATCTAATTCCAACATAGAACAGAATTACTCTAATAACAATACTTGGAAAATTGGTACTGTAAATGTTAGAGAGCTTAATAATCCTGGTAAAGCTGAAAAGATGCTACGTTGGGTTATTGAAGAACAATTTGACTTTGTAATTATTACAGAAACCAAAATAACTTCAACAAAAAAAAATGCCTTTTGAGAGTCAAGCACAGAGAAACAAATGGGAACTGGTGTTAATATACTGATCAAAAAATGTTGGATACACCATGTGGAAACAATCAAGAGATATTATGGGAGGCTGTTACATTTGGGGTTAAAATTTAGAAGAAAAATCAGTGTACACATAGTAAGACTGTACATGTCTGCTTCCAAATTGCCTACTGAGAGAGCAGTGGCTAAAGAAATCAGGAAACTTTTGGGAGACATTGTGTAAAACAAAAAGATAATCATAGTTGCAGATGATTTGAATGAAAATCTGTTATCCAAATTACTTGAGAAAACATATGCTACAAATAAGACCAAAACTTATCCAACTGCTACAACATTACAACATATGAATTTAGTGGATACACATGGAGCATATGCAACAAACAATTCAGAAAAGACATGAGCATCAAATAGAATACAAAGAAGATTGAACTATGTGTTTACTGATGCAATTAAAGCCTCACTGGTCACAAACATTGGGGTGATTAATGTTAATGAATCTTTTAGCACAAATCACAAAGCAGTAGTAATAATTATCCAATCTAACAGAATCTTGGCAGGCAGTAAAAAATCTAGATCTAGGAGAAAGAAGAATAGCACAACTATGATTGATGTTAAAAAAACATCTGGAATGCAATGGGAAATCTATGTAAAAGAAACTGATAAATTGACTAATGAACACAAAAAAAATCAGTAGATAACAGCAATAATAATCTAAACTTAATGTGGCTTACAATCAAGGAAACTGTATTACAAGCTGCTAATTGTCTACCAAAGAAGAAAGTGGAAGCCTAATCTGTACACACAAAAAAAGAATGCATGGATCACAAGCTTGTTAAGATTATTGCTGATATAATCAAACAATTAAGAATAAACAATGCAGATATGCATGATAACAATGTTATACAGTTGTTGGCCAAATGGAAACAGCTGAAACCTGAGGCAGTTAATCCATATCTAATGATTCTTCCAAAGAATAAGCTTATTATGGAATTACTCAATATTAAGAAAGAATACAGATCAATACTGCAAACTAGAATCAGGCTATAACAGCAGAGACAAATATCATCAGAAGACAATAAAACTTTGATCTAAACAAAGAAGCTATGATTAAAGCATTCTGAACAGAAAAAAACAAAGAATTGTACTAGACCATATTATTGAAGAAGGCGAATTTCATGATAATCCTAATGAAATTAAAAAGCTAGTAAACAAAAAAGCCCAAGGGTAGACTAGAACAAGAAGCATTAAGCCTGATCTATGGAAAAGTTGGGAACACAGATTTGAGCCAATTGAGAGCATTTCAGACCATGCCTTTGACAGTGTAATAGATAAAATAACAAATAAGGAATTTAAATGCATATTGAGTCACACATCCCATAACAAAGCTCTTGGCCTATCAGGCATTCAAGCTGAACTCTGGAAGAAGGCTGGGCCTAATACCAAATCTAAACTAAAAACATTGCTCAACACTTGCATTAAAGCAGCAAACATGTCTAAGGAGTGGAGAGTAGCACAAGTTATACTGATTCCAAAGCCAAAAGAATGGGATGGCAATATTGACATTACCAGGCCAATCACACTCATTGAAAGCACTAAAAAAATCTTAACAAAAATTCTAACTATTAAAATATTAAAAGCATGTGAACTTTATAATGTCCTAAAAAGTTACAATACCTTAGTGTTAAAAAATACTTCCACAACAGTACCTATTCATGTAATTAATGCTGTAGCTGAACATGCAAGAAAATTTGATAATGAAACTTGGTTTACATTTCAAGACATGAAAAAGGCATATGATTTGGTAGGATGGAAACCCATAGAAACTGCACTAAAGATAATTAAGATGAACAATAGGTTTATTGAACTATTTGGCTTAATACACAACAATAGAAGCAATAGAATCATAACTGAATTTGGGTTAAGTGACAAATATCAAGTTCAAGATGGACTGGATCAGGGAAAAACGAGCTCACCTATTATGTAGAGGATTTTCTATGACCCCTTATTGTGTGAAGTAAAACAAGCCAACTATAGTCATGAATACAAACTGACAGCTAAGTGGAAAAAGTGGAATAATCAATCAGATACACAATCCTTGTTGGTATCAATAAATCATCTTGTCTTTATTGATAATACAGTGTGAATAGCTAATTCAAGACAAGAAATGCAAAGTATTCTGAACACAGCCAGCTCCTTTTTCAGAATAGTGGATATTGAGATCAACTTAGATAAGACTGAAACAATGGTGGTTAGACCTTCCAAAGGAAGATCATTGATGGTTAAGTCACTAAAATTTGGTCCAAACAAACAGATCTTGAAATTATTGGGTTCATCTACATGTACCCAATATTTGAGGGTATGGATCAGAGCAGATAGAAAAAATGAAACTGTTCTAAAAATAATAAGATCTGACATTAAAGCAGTGTGTACAGTTATAAGGAAAAAACACATAACTAAAAAACAGGTTATTTACATTTTTAACAGTGTACTCAGTCCAGCAATTGAATTCAGATCTCAGTTGACCCATATTCCAAATAGCTGGACTAGAAAATAGACTTCAAAGATTTCGGCCACTATAAAGAAAAAGACAAAACTTTCAGTAGATTTCTTAACCAGTGCCATACATCACTCATCCCTATATAGCTTGTTCAAAATTGATGATATACAAGCAAAAAGCAAGATCACAGATTTGTTGGTTAGATTGAATAGTGTTGATATTGCTGGAATGGCTACAAAAATCAGACTAGCCAATTTACAGGCACAAAGATGATCAGTTCATAGTATACTTGAATATCTCACTGATGAACAATCTAAGCCAGGAGTTAATCTTATAGCAAACATTATGCAAATAATGAAAAAAAGAGGCATCTTATTTAGGAGCAATAATAACACACATGGGGTATCTGAATCTTTAAGACCACAGGCATATTTAATTGAAACTATTATATCTTCAAGTGAAATCTACATTAAAGTTAGAAGCTTACTAAGGAAGGAAAACATTTTGTACTTGTATCAGATACAAAACAAAGATGAGTCATTGATGACATGGATGGACTTCACAAGGAAGTACAGACAAAATAATAGTAGTAGAATTCCCAGATGGTTTAAGATTTTAGAGTTTACAATTATTATAGATAAGTACAGAAACATTAAGGTAGCACAATGTGAAGCATTGAGGATGCACAAACTGACTAACCAAATTCCAAATGATTTAGAAACAATGTAAAAAGACACTATTTATATTCATATTCCTGACACTTTACTATCACAATAAAAAAGTGTATAAGAGAAGTTAAGATTCAGAAAAAAAATAGAAATATCAACAGATGGCTCACTAGTAAAAGCTGGTTCTGAAGATGCAAGAGAAACGGCTGCTTTCATAACACATGGGATAGAAGCTGAATTTGGTATTGCAATTGATGGAACATTATCATCAACAAAAACAGAGGCAAAGACTGTATTGTTGGCTTTGGAAGCAGTACCTTACAGATGCAAACTAATAATAAACACAGATAGTCAAGCAATAATAGCAATGGCTCAAAGATGGTTGTCCAAAAATTCTCCCTTGTCTATTAGAAATCAGCTCAAAACTGCAAACTGATGTACATGGAATGCAATCAGAGCAATAATAAGAAAAAAGAGGATTGATCTTAACATAAACAAAGTGGCTACACATACTGGTATATTAGAAAATAAGAAGGCTGACAAACTGGCCAAAGAATCTACTATTCTTGATACAGTAAGGTGGGTCTACAATATTAAAAAGACTGCATATATTCTCCTTTGTAAAGGAGTTGAATTGGATCTAAATATTAGACATTTTTTGAGCAAACAGACTAGTCTTCAATCAGCTTTGAACTGGATAGGCAACAACAAAGTCCAAGAGACAATAGGATCTTTAAACCAAGATATAGACTGGATATACACAACCAAGATTTGGAACTGAGATGATAAAATGTCATTAAGCTTCACCTCAGCTGGTTTTTTAGCAATACACACATTTATTATAAAATCATTTCACAACATGCTGCCAATGGCAGAGGTATTATACAATAGATGTCCCTTTATATATCTAAATAATCTTTGTAAGATATGTTACAAAGAAGTGAAAACCAACTGACACTTTTGGAAATGCTCTCTGAATATCCAAGAGAGCAAAACACTGATTAACAATATAAGAGATAAGTGGATACAGTGCCTATCAGAGACTGTGAGAGAGAGATGTGAAGTCCTAAACACCAATGAGAAGATTGTGCTATCTAATAAATACATCATGTCAATATCTAATATAGATCTGTTATATAAAGAATTAATCAATGAGCAATTTGGCAGAATCAATGCCTTTGCTGACATAGACCTAAGGACTAACAACAATATATTAATAAAAGTGTGTAAATAGGCAGTTACTCAAGCAAGAAATAGATTGTGGGGAGAACATTGCAAATTGCAAACTAAATGGGAAAAATCAATGAGTATTGATAACAGAGTCAAGAGAAATCTGACTAATAGTTCCAACATACATAGCACTTCAAGGAATAGTGGTAGGGATACCAGCAAACTTATAGTTAAAATAGGTGATGTATTCATACAGTATAATAATATACTAACTAATGTTTTTTGTGGTAGAAATACTTTGTGTAATAGTGTGATATCCCATAGATATTTTGGTTATACTAGTGTGTAATTAGGACTAATCACTTAGTGGTTAGTCACATCTTGTAATTTAGATTATTGGGTGAGTTGGCTTTATAAAAATGTCATGCTTTTTGAGTATAGCTAAACTAATAAAAGACCAGTGTAACTACATATTAACAAAAAAAAAAATAACAAGGGATTAAACAATGATCACACAGTTTTATGTTTAGGTCAGCTAACTGCTGTTCTTGTTTTTTTCAGGTTGGAACCAATTTCTGGTATCAATCTTAAAGAAATCTTCTATAATATAGTTGGGTTCATTGTATTCTGGTGTAAATGAATTTTTTTTAATTTCTCATATTTCACCAAGTGTAGCACTTTCAGTTTTAGTATTCACTATTCTCCATATTTCATGTTTATTGTGTGGATAACCATTCAATCTACTGAGTGCTTGTTTCCAGGTGTCCTCAATTGGAGTTTTTTTTTGTACTCAATCATTTATCTTGTCATTTTGGTCTGCTAAATTTTTCTAACACACAAGGTCTGTGGTAATATTTGATGGCAGTTGGCCATTTCTCATCATCTCCAATACATGCACTCATAGAAGATAACTTTTTTTTACAGTTGACACAAATTAATTTCAGGATTCAATACTATTGATTTTCTTAACTTAAGACAAAATAGCCTGCAAGTGCTGATTATAATTCTTTTTTTGCTTTTCCCTTTCCCTTTTTTTCTCAAGTTGGTGGTGGAGATAACTCTGCTCAGTAATTGTTAGCCCAAAAAACTTGATAGGCTTCTATTGTTGGTGGTGATATTGAGTCTTTAAATTCAATTAATGGTTTTTTTGGGCTTTGAGCTTTGAAGTATCTACACATAGCCAGAACTTGTGCATGCTGTTCATTAAAGATAATCTGTAGTTCTTGCATGTTTTAGTCAAGGATGGTATTAGCTTTGGCTAACCAATTGTTTCCTATAAGGGCTTGATATTGGGTGGCCTCTATAATAAGCACTTTGATAGAAATTTGAATTCTGTTAATTTCAAAAGAAAAGTTGTTAATTTTTTCTATCAGGGTTTTAGTATTTCTGTCTATAGTTATAATTCGAACAATAGCTGTATGGTCTACTTAGCAACCTAGTTAATCTATAAGTTGCTTTATAATTATACTATCTGCTGATTCACTATTAAGAATTAATTTGATGTCCATGTTTCCAACTCTAGTGTTAGTATACAGAGCAGTTATTGGTTTATTTTAATTAATGACAGCTCTACTAAAAAGGCTATTGGTGTTTAGATAGTCAATGTTGAAGAAAAAAATAGTGGCAAGGGTGGTATTTTTAGTGATAGTGGCAGGTAAAATAGTATTGTTGGTTTGATTTTGACTTAAAAGATTGGACATTTCTTCTACATCCTTCCCTTCTAACAATGTAGAGCTAAAAAAATCTTGGTTTTTAGTGAAACTGAGATATGAAGTTTGATTCAAGTATTTGTTTGGTGCTGGTCAGAATGGGAGGTTGGCTCAATTTATTTGAGGTGGTCTGCTACTAAGTTGTGCTTAATTTCCATTAGAGTTTTACCATCTTTGATTGTAGTCAATCACATGTGGTCTAGGCTGAGTATAGACTAAGTTTTGGTACTAAGGGGATGCTTGAGTCATTGATGATGACAGATAGTAATTTTAAGGCATTTGTGGTGAGTACTGGGATTGCTAATACTGGGGTGCAGAGTATTAGAGTTCTATGGCCTGAGAATATCTTAGTTGTAAGAGATATTGACTACTTTGATTCTGGTTCACTAGTTTTTTTAGCAGTTTTGGGCAATGTGTCCTAGCTTTTGGCAATAATAGCAATTACAAGAATCTGATCTTTAAGGTTGCTGTTGTTGCTAATAATTTTGTTGCTAATATCTGCTATTGTTATTGGTTTCTCTTCATTGTGGTGGTTGGTAAGTTCCTGTTATACTGGTTAAAAATCCCTCAATTTTCTGAGTTAATTTCTCATTTAATTGGGTTATCTTTGCATAGAAATTTTATTAATGGCTAGATTAACAGCTTGGATGTGGTTAGCTTCTTGCTCAGCTAACTCGAAATTGCATGCAAGAGCAATAGCATTCTGTAGATTTGTTAGGTTTTGGGGTCTCACAGATCTTAAAAAACTGCTCCTTAGTTTCTTGACAAATTGATTAAAAACTTGTGCTGTGGTGTAATAGTCCCTTTTAATTGCCAGTATTTGACAAAAAATTTGGTTAAATTATCCAAAATAAGTAGTTACTGCTTTGTGATCTTTTTGTTTTATTATACTAAATTGATTCTGTAATCTAATAAGAGTATTGGGGTCGCAAAAGTATTGTAGAAAGGCAAATTTAAAGATGATAAAGTCAATAGGTTTTTTCATCAGGCTTTGATACCATAAATCTGTTGTCTTGGTCAAAAAAAATGGCAATGCTTAAATAACTCTGTCATTATTTCAGTTGTTGATGGTAATTGCTTTCTTGGCTTTCATAATCCACAAATATACATTGTTTTCTTCTTCTGAAAATTTTTCTAATTTGGCAATATCTTGGTAGGCCATAATCTGGCGGGTTGGTGAAATCTTACTGGTTGATGCTAAAGAGTTTGGTGTTTGTGTGCTAAAGTGTTTTCTTGGTGCTAATTCTGGTTGTTTTCTTTTGTTAATTTTCCCAATAGGCTGGAGAATAGCTGTTTTTTTAGAAAGAATAGTTGATGATTTGTTCAAGAGTTGGGTTGGTGGTGGTTTCCATATTAACATATTTCCATCTGTTTTATTGATTGTCAGAATAAGGTTCCTAAATAATGATCCATATTCTCTTAAGAATCTGGTCCAACTGTTGTGACCCCACAGGTATTGATTTCTAAGAGTTTGTGATGTTTTTGTCTGGAATTCCATGGTTGGGTTAAATACAATTCTACTTTTTGGTGTTTGATGGTATAATGAAATTGTTGAGAAGAGAAACCTTGGTTTTTTGTTGACTATTGAGTAAGCTTGTTCTCATATGACTGCTGTATTATTGGGTTTAGACTCGTATTTTTCAGAATTGGGCCTTGCTGATTGTTTTACTTAAAAGTAGCATTTTTTTGCATAGTACTTGATGTCTTTATCAAGTATACAAAGGGTTTTAGCTATAGCTCGAGTAGTGGTATTTATTGAGTGGACTAATAATTTTTGATGAATTTGTTCTCCAAGTTTTCCAGTATCTGTCATTCAGTTTAGAAAGCAGTTGATTTTCACATACAAATAGTCACAAAATTGGTTTTCTGCAATAACAGTTTCTGTGAGTATTTTTAAGTCTTCCTAAAAGTATTGAAATAATGCTCTTCCATATGGAATGTGATTCTTTTCTACTGTTTCAATAGTTGCCACTTTTGTGAATTTTTGGGGTGCTTTGTCTCTGTGAATTTTATAACCTCACAGAAAGCACCAAATATTATGAGTAAACTTGGTAGAATAGGAAAATAGTAATGTTTTGTGCTCTTAATTATTGGTAATATGTGTTTTTGTGTAATTCTATTGATTTAGTCTTGATTATTAGTCTCTAAAAGTCTTATTTACTGGTTGTAAATTTACCTGTTAAGTTCTTTGGTTATAAAGCACAAAGGTTTGGTTTTTGTTAATTGCAACTTCTTTAAAAATGTGAGCTATCTTTTTTGAGTTAATGAGCATAGTTGTTAGGATCTGGCATTGTTTTTTTGTCCTTCTGGTAAGCTAACAAGATAATATTAATATTTAAAACTTAAGAGAAGCTTCTTTTTTTTACCAGGCTATCACGAAGTTTATTTCCAAACAGTCAATTTTACTATGTTGCCACTCCACAAGAGAAAATCAAGAAAAAAAAAATAAAAAAATAAAAAAAAATAAAAAAAAAAAGATAAATTAGTATTATCA
>JAAOMT010000484.1:190114-216600 GCA_016748015.1 Geosiphon pyriformis | reverse complement strand
TACTATCTGCTGATTCACTATTAAGAATTAATTTGATGTCCATGTTTCCAACTCTAGTGTTAGTATACAGAGCAGTTATTGGTTTATTTTAATTAATGACAGCTCTACTAAAAAGGCTATTGGTGTTTAGATAGTCAATGTTGAAGAAAAAAATAGTGGCAAGGGTGGTATTTTTAGTGATAGTGGCAGGTAAAATAGTATTGTTGGTTTGATTTTGACTTAAAAGATTGGACATTTCTTCTACATCCTTCCCTTCTAACAATGTAGAGCTAAAAAAATCTTGGTTTTTAGTGAAACTGAGATATGAAGTTTGATTCAAGTATTTGTTTGGTGCTGGTCAGAATGGGAGGTTGGCTCAATTTATTTGAGGTGGTCTGCTACTAAGTTGTGCTTAATTTCCATTAGAGTTTTACCATCTTTGATTGTAGTCAATCACATGTGGTCTAGGCTGAGTATAGACTAAGTTTTGGTACTAAGGGGATGCTTGAGTCATTGATGATGACAGATAGTAATTTTAAGGCATTTGTGGTGAGTACTGGGATTGCTAATACTGGGGTGCAGAGTATTAGAGTTCTATGGCCTGAGAATATCTTAGTTGTAAGAGATATTGACTACTTTGATTCTGGTTCACTAGTTTTTTTAGCAGTTTTGGGCAATGTGTCCTAGCTTTTGGCAATAATAGCAATTACAAGAATCTGATCTTTAAGGTTGCTGTTGTTGCTAATAATTTTGTTGCTAATATCTGCTATTGTTATTGGTTTCTCTTCATTGTGGTGGTTGGTAAGTTCCTGTTATACTGGTTAAAAATCCCTCAATTTTCTGAGTTAATTTCTCATTTAATTGGGTTATCTTTGCATAGAAATTTTATTAATGGCTAGATTAACAGCTTGGATGTGGTTAGCTTCTTGCTCAGCTAACTCGAAATTGCATGCAAGAGCAATAGCATTCTGTAGATTTGTTAGGTTTTGGGGTCTCACAGATCTTAAAAAACTGCTCCTTAGTTTCTTGACAAATTGATTAAAAACTTGTGCTGTGGTGTAATAGTCCCTTTTAATTGCCAGTATTTGACAAAAAATTTGGTTAAATTATCCAAAATAAGTAGTTACTGCTTTGTGATCTTTTTGTTTTATTATACTAAATTGATTCTGTAATCTAATAAGAGTATTGGGGTCGCAAAAGTATTGTAGAAAGGCAAATTTAAAGATGATAAAGTCAATAGGTTTTTTCATCAGGCTTTGATACCATAAATCTGTTGTCTTGGTCAAAAAAAATGGCAATGCTTAAATAACTCTGTCATTATTTCAGTTGTTGATGGTAATTGCTTTCTTGGCTTTCATAATCCACAAATATACATTGTTTTCTTCTTCTGAAAATTTTTCTAATTTGGCAATATCTTGGTAGGCCATAATCTGGCGGGTTGGTGAAATCTTACTGGTTGATGCTAAAGAGTTTGGTGTTTGTGTGCTAAAGTGTTTTCTTGGTGCTAATTCTGGTTGTTTTCTTTTGTTAATTTTCCCAATAGGCTGGAGAATAGCTGTTTTTTTAGAAAGAATAGTTGATGATTTGTTCAAGAGTTGGGTTGGTGGTGGTTTCCATATTAACATATTTCCATCTGTTTTATTGATTGTCAGAATAAGGTTCCTAAATAATGATCCATATTCTCTTAAGAATCTGGTCCAACTGTTGTGACCCCACAGGTATTGATTTCTAAGAGTTTGTGATGTTTTTGTCTGGAATTCCATGGTTGGGTTAAATACAATTCTACTTTTTGGTGTTTGATGGTATAATGAAATTGTTGAGAAGAGAAACCTTGGTTTTTTGTTGACTATTGAGTAAGCTTGTTCTCATATGACTGCTGTATTATTGGGTTTAGACTCGTATTTTTCAGAATTGGGCCTTGCTGATTGTTTTACTTAAAAGTAGCATTTTTTTGCATAGTACTTGATGTCTTTATCAAGTATACAAAGGGTTTTAGCTATAGCTCGAGTAGTGGTATTTATTGAGTGGACTAATAATTTTTGATGAATTTGTTCTCCAAGTTTTCCAGTATCTGTCATTCAGTTTAGAAAGCAGTTGATTTTCACATACAAATAGTCACAAAATTGGTTTTCTGCAATAACAGTTTCTGTGAGTATTTTTAAGTCTTCCTAAAAGTATTGAAATAATGCTCTTCCATATGGAATGTGATTCTTTTCTACTGTTTCAATAGTTGCCACTTTTGTGAATTTTTGGGGTGCTTTGTCTCTGTGAATTTTATAACCTCACAGAAAGCACCAAATATTATGAGTAAACTTGGTAGAATAGGAAAATAGTAATGTTTTGTGCTCTTAATTATTGGTAATATGTGTTTTTGTGTAATTCTATTGATTTAGTCTTGATTATTAGTCTCTAAAAGTCTTATTTACTGGTTGTAAATTTACCTGTTAAGTTCTTTGGTTATAAAGCACAAAGGTTTGGTTTTTGTTAATTGCAACTTCTTTAAAAATGTGAGCTATCTTTTTTGAGTTAATGAGCATAGTTGTTAGGATCTGGCATTGTTTTTTTGTCCTTCTGGTAAGCTAACAAGATAATATTAATATTTAAAACTTAAGAGAAGCTTCTTTTTTTTACCAGGCTATCACGAAGTTTATTTCCAAACAGTCAATTTTACTATGTTGCCACTCCACAAGAGAAAATCAAGAAAAAAAAAATAAAAAAATAAAAAAAAATAAAAAAAAAAAGATAAATTAGTATTATCAATCACCATAATCAAGAGCAACTGGTTCAAATCGTTAATAATTCAAAGTTATGCTAAGAGCATCTGTCCTGAAACAAAGATACAAAACAATAGTTAATTTATGTAAATTCTACAAAGTTTGAGAACATAAATTTGTGATTCTAATTTCTTAATAATTAATTTATTTCTGAAGATGAATATAAAATAGAATAAATAATAAAAGGGATAAGGATATTTGATTTTTGTTTAATAGTTCATATCTAGATGTCTGTCTTTTTCTAACTTCTATAACTACTTATTTTTATATATTCTTTTGGTTTTACAGGATTGCTTTTGATTGTTTCATTATTGCTAACTATTGCTTTGCTATTTTTGTTATTGCTTTGTTTTTCTATGTTATTTCTAGTTATCCTATGTTATAATATGTTATCTAGTATTATTACATGTTATTCTGTGTTATTTCACATTATAATGTATTATTCTGTGTTATTCTAAGTTATAATGCATTATTCAATATTATTGCATACTATTCTATATTATATTACATTTTGGTTATGTTTCTTTATAACTTTGGATTGGGTTTTTTTACTTGGGTAATACCATTTAGTTTGGGTCTATGTACTAGATAGCAGTTGGATTTTACTTGTAAAACTTGTAATAATTAAAAAAAAACTTGACCAAAATAAATATTTTATTAAAATTTATAAAAATTTATATATAAAAAACTTATTTTTTTGTAAAAAAAAATATTTTATTTAATATAATATAACAGCTAAATATTTTAAATTAAATATAACTTACATATTTTTATAATTAATTATAAATTAAATAAAACAATATTAAATATCTATTTTAATAATATTATTATTATTTGTATTAAAAAAAAACAATTAAAATTTATATTATAAATTTTATTAATATTAAACAATCTAATTATTTTAATAAACAAAATATTTAACAAACCACAAATTAAAAATAGCACAGAATCATTTAATTTTATTAATTTATTTATTTTTACATTAATTTTAAACTTAGATTTATAAAACTAAATAATAGTTCTATATTTAATTATTAGGTTTTATACTGTTATAAATTGGAATAACAAGCTAATGGATAACAAGAGAGAACAGGATTGTAGGATGATGAAAGGAATCAAAGGGAATTCAACTTTAAAAAGTGAATTGAATAAGTATGGATTTAATGTGCAAGATCACTCTCATAAAATATCTCAATCACTATACTTTCAAAAGATAACCAGAGAATTTGAAGGTAAAGAGATAGTTCATATTGTCAACAAATGATTACACACTGGTATAATTCTATGTCTCACATTGGTGCTCTTAGAGTTCAATATTAGGTATCAAATGTACTCTTCAGTCATGTTTTATTCAATAATCTTCAAATGCTGCAATTATACATTTCAGGAAAAAGATAAGGGATAACAATCAGAATGTTCTATTGTAAACTCTTTTCTCTCCTAAATTTATGACCACAACTAGAGCTAAGAATAAAAAAGTTATAAACATTACTTTTCTTATTGTAATTAATAAAGTTTCAACACAAGAGAGTTTCTCTGTTATTGAAGCAGCTAAACAAAACGTTTTGGCTATATTTTTTTTAAAAAACACTAGTAAAAAGCTGTTTTAGCAGCTTCTGGTTTATTTTTTTCTTTTTTGACTGGAAGTTCTTTTCCAGTCAAAGTTCCTTCAAAAAGACACACTCAGGTTAATTCCAGTGTTGTTTCTACCATTTCAAAAAGCCCAAAACTTTTTAATAACAAACCAGTCAACAAGTTGGTCTTTCTTGTTCTCATTACTACCACTACTTCTACTACTACTATTACTGCTTTACAAATAGCCACGAAAGCAAAAAATTCCAAAAAACCGCAGCAGATAGTCACAACTGCTATGGTGACACCAAACCCCTTTGTGGTTCCAGATAAGATTTTGGAAAAGATCTCCACAGCAGCAGTTAGCTCTTTTCCTAATATGGATGATAACAGCAATGGCACATCTCACAAGATAAAAAAAGATAAACCACAGGCTGTGTTGTTTGATAAAGTACTCTCTGGCAGATTTTCATCTGTCATAGAAGCAAAACAGTTCATTATTCTAGATAATCTCAAAGATTGGGCTGATCAGATGGAAATGGAATCAACTGTTTCTCCCCCAGTTTTTGGCACTGCTGATGGTGGTGCTTGGAAAAATGTGAATGGTTGTCAAAAGTTCTCTGGTTGAATGGCCTCTAATCTTGTGCCTAGTAGTACATTTAAGATCAAAATGGCCCTACTTAGTTCCTTGTTTCAGCTGCTGTCTGGTTGTATTGGGCTTAAGTCAGTTTCATAAGATGCTGTCAAGTTTTTCTGTGTGGAATTTGCATTTTAAGAGAGTCTAAATGGTGCCATCACTCTTAAGATTGCATGGTCTTCTGGTGTGGTCTCTGTATCTTCCCTTCCTCTGTTTGTTGCACTTTGTGATATTCTCTTGAGTACCTCTTCTGATGACATCAAAGCTGCTCTTGGTATTTTTGGTGTTGTCATTTCTGTTAAGTTGAAGCCAGCTGGCTTATGGCAATATGCTGTGGTTCACTTGAAAGACATTTCTTCTGCTGCTGAGACTCTCAAACACTGGTTTGTGCTGGTCAAAAAAAATAGTGTCAGAATTCTTCTTGTAGTTAACCAAAGAGAGGTTATTATTTCAAGAGATGCATTTAAAGCTAAGTTAGTTAATCTTCTCTTTGGTTGTACTGCCTTTAAGATTAGTGATTTGGTTTCCCAGATTGGTGGCCAAATCTGTTTTATTCTCCAATCCTCTAATTCATATTAATATCAACATTTTGCTGTGGTTATCTTCAATTCTCTGGAATCCTTGGACAATACTGTATTAAAAACTGGTACCTTGTGTGGTTGCCATATCTGGTGAGAAACTCTTGGATGCCATCATTGCTACAAGTGTCAAGGTTTGAATCATTTAGCTGTGGACTGCAAGGTGTCACCACTTCTTTCTTCCAAGTTTGTTCCCAATTTCACTGGTGGTTCCAAAGTTTTCAAGTCTTTGTTTGCTAAAGCTAAGTCTTATGCCAAAGCTGTTGTCTTTGTGGTTCCTGCTGCTGCTGGTATAGATTCTGTTCTTAATTTACCCTCCAAAGTTGTAGTACCTATGGTTCCTGACATCTCCCCTGTTCCAATTGCTGTTGTTGAATCCAGATTGGCTTCTATGAAATCCCATCTTAATGAGTTGGCATTGTTGGTTAAGTTTATAATTAAACCTGTTGGTTTTCTGGTTGTGCTGGTTACCAAACTGCTGTCTACTTCATCAGCTGTGAACATGACATTGAGGGAAAGTGTGGTTGGTTTGGAAAGACAGGTTAAAGCTGTGGCTGCTGTAGCTTCTATGTTGAATAGAGATGTTAAGTTTTTGACAAAAAAGTGTGATCGGATCTCCTTGAAAGATGTATCTAATAATGATAACATGGATAATGACAATAATGAGGTTAAAGACTTTTCAGTCTATGATGACACTTTTGATATGATGATGCAACTATGAAAGAGTCAGCCCCCTAGTATTAAATCCAATCCTGATTAAACTGCTAAATGAATGAGTGATATAGTTAAGAATAGTTATGAGCTTGTTAGCATTATGAATAAGATATATGATTTTGATATGTTCAATACATTAGGTAGCAAAGATAATACTAATGTATAGTTAGGGCTTTCCACTTGTGATTAGCTGTATCTTGTAATTTTGTATTATTGGGTGAGCTGGCTTTATAAAACTGCCACATTACTGTGGTCATAACTAATAAATGACCAGTATAGCTACACATTAACAAAAAAAAAAAAAAAGTAAGAGATAACCAACAAGTAATCTTTTATCTCAAGATGTTCAGATACTTGAAAGTAGAAAAAGAGAAATTAGCAATAAGAGAATAATTGAGATGAAAGTTGTTATTTTATTTATTTGATTTCCTTGATTTCTATATATTTTTCTATAGCTAAGAGATTTATTGCTTATATAGCTATCAAAAGTGGTCAATAATTAAGTCAATAACTAGGTTAATAATCAAGTCAATAATCAGGTCAATGATCAAGTCATTGATCAAGTCAATGATTACTTTCTAAAAATAGAGTGGCTAATTTATATGACATCAGTGGTTAATACATGTGATAATTAATAAGAAGTATAAGTTTCAACCATAATATTATCCTCTTCAAAGAAATTGAGCTCTGGCAAAATCAAGCTATTCATGATGTAATCTATTTGAAGAGTTTTATTTAACTCAAAGCTAATTAATTTGTTGAGGTTTTTTATGGATAGAGTATATAATACTTGAAGTGAAATAAGTTTTGTATTCAAGAAACCAAATCTTTGTATTAAAGTTTTGGCTTTTTTAGCAATAGTTAAAACTCTTGAGACATCTAACTGTATAATGCCCAAAATTTCTGCTTGTATTTCTGAAGTTGTTTTTTTCATGAGTTTTATATTCTCTATAATTTTACCAAGGTGACTATAGACAAGTTTTTGTCTATAGGTAAGATTTCTTGAAGTGTTTTTTCAATTGTGCTGGAAGGTAAGAATATAGCTGCTATTATACTTTCCAACAGATATTTATTCATTTTACTACCAATTCTTTCTCTTTTGATAGTAGTTTTCTTTGGTCTAATAACGGTATGTGTTTCACTGTTATCAGTTATAGTGGTTTGTTTTCCAATAATCAGAGTAGCATTTGGATAGTTTTTGATCCAATACTCATGGAGAGTTTTGAATGTTTTGATCCAGAAAATAATTGTTTATGTTAATTGAAGATACCTCTGTTTTGGAAATAGTGCATTTATTTATACTTGATTTTTGCTGATCATTTAAGTTAGTATTACCACAACAGACAACCAATCAGATCATTTGTGATATTTCTTGAGTCACATGCCATGAACAGAACAATCATTAAAGATTGTTCCAGATTGATCTTGAAGAATATAAGAACCATTGTTCAGAACTTTGTTGACTATAAAGGGTCCTTTCTATCAGCTAGAGAATTTATTACCATAGATATTGTCTTTGTCTAAATGGTATTCCAAAACCAAGTCACCAATGCTTAAAGAAAGTGTTTTATAGGTTTTTTTTTTCTTAAGCTTTTCTTGGAACTGTTTTATCTTTTCAAAAGCAATTATTCGTGCTTCTACTAAAGAGTCAAGAATAGTACTAAGTCTTCTTTACAAAATGTTTTTGTAATTTTCTATTGTGATTTCTTCAAAGAGTATTGTCTCAATATCAGTTTTTATTGGTAATATTATGGTTAAAACTTATACTTTTTATTAATTATCACATGTATTAGCCACTAATGTTATATAAATTAGCCACTTTATTTTTAGATAGTAATTATTGACCTGATCAATAACCTAACTGTTGACCTGATCATTGACCTGATCATTAACCTGATTAATAACCTGATTATTGACCACTTTTGACAACTATATAAGTAATGAATCTTTTAGCTGTAGAAAAATATGTTCAAAATAATCAAGAATAAATAAAATAACAACTTTCATCTCAATCACTCTCTTATTGCTAATTTCCTTTTCCTTACCTTCAAGTATCCAAACATCTTAAGATAAAAGATTACTTGTTGGTTAATTTTTACTTTTTTTCTGAAACATATAAGTGTAGCATTTGAAGATTATTGATTAAAAAACGTGACTAAAAAGCACATCTAATACTTGATATTGAATTCTAAGAGCACTAACGTAAGACATAAAATTATACCAAGTGTGATTATTTGCTGACAGTATAAACTATCCCTCTACCTTCAGATTCCCCAATTATCTTTTAAAAAAAATAACAACTAAAATATTTTATAAACACATTGAATCCACACTTATTCAATTCACTCTTTGAAATTGAATTCTCTTTAATTATTTCTATCACCCTACAATCCTGTTCTCCCTTGCTATCTGTTAGCTTATTACTCCAATCTGTAACATAAAAGTGGTGCTCCCTATGAGGTTGTCAAAATCCACTCTGTTTTCTATTGTATAAGTGATTATTTATATCTGTCACAACAATCAGAAAAACACTTTGAAGTACACAACAAAAATGATCTAGACTTTATTGAACTCAATCCTTTGCCCTCCTGCTTGATTTGCTTTCCCATTGAAGATTAATCCAGTAGACAATTCCAAGATTTTTGGAACTGGTTTTTGAACGAGCATTCAGCTGAAATCTACACAGCCTATACAACTTATTACTTTGATTAAGCTTATTTTGAAGATAACTTTGAAGAAAGAAACAACAGCATTAATCAACTTTTATACTCCACAACCTTTGAACAACAGCCCCCTGATTCCAAATATCTGAATCATCAAATCCACATTTGGATTGCTATCCATCAAGCAACTGAAACTTTTTTTGAAACAGAAGAAGAAAGCTACCAAACTGCTCATGTTTTTGATCTTTTATCAAGCAAATCAGACTCATCTATACAAACAGTTACTCTTGAACCAATGGCTAATGACTTCATGCAAGCAAACATTCTGGCTGCCCTCCAAAGTATACAAACTGCTCTAAAAAGAAGAAACAATACTCCACTATCACTATTTAGAGGTAATACACAAGATCTAATCAAATGGTTGGATGATTTTGAAAGAGCTGTCACAGCCAACCAGTATGATGAAGAATACAAGTTCCAAATCGTTGGTGGCTATCTTTAAGGCTTTTCTGCTACTTGGCTCTCACAAGAAACAAATGCCAATGTTCAACACCAAATAATCAAATGAACACCAACCAATGCTGGAGAAAAAAATACCTCTTTTACTACCCAGTTTGAGACCAAGTTCAGAACCCCAATATTAATATCTAAATGGTGCATGGAATTGGAAAAAAGAATCCAAGGCTCTGAAAAAGTAGTGACTGAATATGTCAAAGCTATCAGAAAGCTAATCAAATGTGTAGACTCTGGGAGAAACTGAACAGAAAAGCAAAAGATCCATTCCTTTATAAAAAGATTAAGAACTGATCTATTATATGCTCTTTGGCCTCTCTTGGCTTTAAAAAACAACCTAACAATAGACAGGATTATTGAACTGGCACAAAGAATTGAGGATAACCAAAGGATACATTTGAAATCTACTCTTCCAGTTTTTGCTTCTGCTTCTATTATGGCTCCTGCTCCACAAATGGCTGTTACTTCTTTTGCTGCCCAAACTCAAAACTCAAATGAACAGCTAATAGATAGGCTTACAGCAAATCTTGCCCAGTTACTGGAACCTTTGGCCCAAGCAGTTAGAGAAAATCAACAACCCCAAAGACCCAGATTTGAATCCTGCTTCAATCACCTCAACAACTACTATATCAAAGACAGCAAAATCACAGTTCACCTGTGTGCTATTACTGTGAACTAACTGGACACTTCTTAAGAGATCATAACAATCCTCCTCTGCCTCTTCTAGTTTCTAGAAACAATGACAATCAAAACAACAGAACCATCAACAACAATGTCCTCAATCAAAGACCCAATCATGCTAACATCAATTTTTTGGAGAGGATTCCTTAGTTAAAGTCATTGTTTATTAGCCTTTAAACTGGTAAGTGCACCTCCAAAGGGTGAGAGTGCAAGCCAATCAAAAGAAAACCTCTTTTATGCTTTTAACCTAACTAATGATGACCATAATATGAATGAACTAGCAATCAATACTTCTGAATTAACCAGAAAGAAGAAGAAAGCCAAGGTTGATTTTGTCTTGGATTCAAACAAAGCATCCAAATTATCTACTAATAACAATAAGCCACCAAAGGCCAAAGTTTTCAAGAATCCTCCAAAGTTGAAACCTCCAGAAATAGTACAAAAATATGGTCCTTATTCTGTTGTTAAAGATCTCATGGAAACCCCAGCACACATTACATTTGGCCAACTAATAACTCACCCACAGTTCAGAAAAAATCTTTACAAATCATTAATACCAAAGAAGAAAACACCAAAGACCAACAAATGCCCTCGCTAAGCTGGACTTGCTAATAACAACAATGTCACTCCTCTAATTTGTAAAGCCCAAGTAGCTGGTTACTTCATTGATCTAATCCTAGACAGTAGATTATCTGTTAGTGTAATTGCCAAACACTTTCTTAAAGCAATTGGCAGAAAGATTGATAAGTCTTTCACAAGACCAATGACCAACATACATGGTGACAAGAAAAAAGGCCTGTGCATAGCCAAAGCTATTCCTGTCTGCATTAATGGTATCAGCATTAAAACTGATATAGAAGTATCTAAAGCAAAAAAGTACATCATAATTATTGGTAATGAGTGGCTTAAGAAAGTTAAAGCACTACTTGACTATGAACTTTGCAAGCTAACCATCAAATGTGGTAAGAAACCCATTGTGGTTAAATGTTGTCATTGGACAACTTCTCCAGTAACCAAACAGAACCAAGAAAAAGAACAATCAGATGAATCAGATGATGATGAGAGTGATAATGAAGATCAAGAAGAACAAGAAGAAACTGCTGAACTTACTTATACCATCTTCACCAGCAATGACAAGCCACTGGACAATGTTAAAGCTGACAAAGAAAAAATCATGGTAAATGGCAAGCTGATCTGCTGGCCCTACTATAATATCCTCAGAAAAACCTTTGACAGAAAACCTGGCAAGAAAGTCAAATACAGTTATTAGAGACATGGCCCTTGTGCATGGTGCTGGTGTAATAAACCTTTGTATTCGCCAAATGATGAATGCAAATCTTGCCTGATCTATTACAAAGATTGGGAACCAATTAGCTTGATACCTCAAGAAGAACTTAAAGAAGTACAAAAGTCCTTTGAGAATAAACCACCTGAAATCCAATTCCTAGTTGAAAAACAAAAAGAACCTTCTTCTAAAGAAAGAAAAGTGGACATTGAAAATCTGTTGGCTAGGAATAGCCCAGTTATCTCAAAAGAAGGTAATACCCCTGGACAAACCCATGTGATACAACACACTATTACCACAAAAGAAACTCACCCCATCTATTTGAAGTCTTATCAATCTAATTAACACAATAATGAGTTTATTAAAAAAGAAATAAACCAGATGAAAGATCTTGGATTCATACAAAAAACCAAAAGTGAATGAGCTTTTCCAGTTGTAGTGGTATCCAAAAAAGGTAGAATCCTATGCTTTTGTGTTGACTACTGTCAATTAAATGCTATCACTATAAGAGACATATATCCACTCCCCAAAATTGATGCAATGTTAGATAAATTCAATAATGCTGCTTTTTTCTCAACCATTGATTTAACTGCTGGATTCTGGCAAGTAGAGTTGAATCCAGAAAGCAGAAAAAAAACTGCTTTCATCACCAAGTATAACACCTATGAATTCACAGTCATGCCTTTTGGTCTTACCAATGTTCCTTCCATCTTTCAATGCCTAATAAATAAAGTGTTTGAATCAGTAAAAAAAAACTTTGTTCTGGTTTATTTGGATGACATAATGGTATATTCAAAAACCTGGGATGAACACATTGAACATTTACAGAAGGTTTTTGATCTGCTCAGAAATGCTGACCTTAAAATCAACCCAATTAAATCTTTCTTTGAATGCCAATCCATCCAGTTTCTTGGTCATTTTATTACAAAAAATGTAATTTTTCCTGACTCAGCTAAAGTTAAAAAAGTTCAGAACATTAGACAACCAATAAATGTTCCTGAACTATGTTCTTTTCTTGGTTTGGCCTCTTACTATCACAAATTTATCAAGGATTTCTCCAAAATTGCCTTTTCTCTCAATCAGCTACTCAAAAAAAATGTCAATTATTACTGGGGCACTCATCAACAAAAAGCTTTTGAAATTCTGAAGGAAAAACTTGTTACTGAACCAATTCTCAAACAACCTGATTTGGACCAATCTTTTATCCTCCACACTGATGCATCAGGTTATGGACTTGGTACTGTTCTTTTACAGAAAGATGAAAATGGCAAAGAACATGTCATAGCATATGCCAGTAGATTTTTCACACCAGCAAAAAAGAACTATTCAATTACTGAACAAAAATGTCTAGCAGTAGTTTGGGCTACTAACTACTGGAATCAATATCTTCTTGGTGTAAACTTCTTAGTGGTAACAAATCATCAAGCCTTGGTTTGGCTGTACAATAAAAAAAAGCTGGAACACAAATGAATAACTTGCTGGATACTCCACTTGGATGAATTTGACTATTATATTCGATACTGCAAAGGAGCAAATCATCAAAACGCTGACACTTTCTCTAGACTTACCATCCAGTAATAGTACAATCTCTCAAACCAAACCAACTTAATTATTAGTAACTTCTTTACAAACAAACATGATAATAAACTTGGACAACTACTCTGCCTTAATAGAATTTTTGGGTAAAGGACAATATCCACCAGAATACACTTAACAGCAAAGAGAACATTTGTAAAAACAATCAAATTTCTATTTGATCTGTCAGAACTAATTATACAAAAGAAACAGAAAAGATCCTGACTGCCCCCAGAGAGTCATTAGATTTAAAGAAAAAGAAATTGTAATATACAACATGCACACAGACCCATTAGCTAGACACTTTGAAAAAATAAAAACAATTCAGAAAACTTTAGCTCACTATTATTGGCCTACCTTGGAAAAAGACATTGCTGAATACATTAAAACCTGTAACATCTGCCAAAGAAGAGGCAAACCCAATCGCAAAAAAGATATCCATTCAATCTTTGTTGGTCAACCATTTTTTTTTGTCAACATGTAGCCACACTGATTGTTTATTAGTTAAGTCCACAGTAATGTGGCAGTTTCATAAAGCCAGCTCACCCAATAATACAAAAATTACAAGATGCGGCTAACCACAGATAGAAAGCCTTAACTACATGCTAGTACTACCTTTACTACTTAATGTATCAAACATTTCTAATTCAAGCTCATGACTATCTTTAACCATATCATTCATCTATTTAGCAGTCTGATCAAGACTGGATTTGATTCTTGGAGACTGATTTTCTCATAAGTGCATTATAACATCAAAGGTGTTATTATAAACTGAAAAATCTTTATCTTTATCATCATTTTCATTAACATCATCAACCATGTCATCAACATCTGATCCATTCTCCAAGCAGATTTGTTCACTTATTGTCTCAAGATGTGTTAATTTTTTCTGCATTACAGTGGTAACAACAGTCAAGCCTTTATTTTGCTTAGCCAACCCCTCCACAAACTCCTTAACTGATGCATCCACAGCAGATGAAGTAGACAGCAATTTGGTAACCAATGCAACCAGAGAATTGACAGATTCAACCAAGAATTTTATTAACACAGAAAGTTCACTAAGATGAGATTCTAAAGAAGCCAACCTAGATTCAACAGCAGAATTGGGAGCAGAAAGAACAGCAGGCAACATGAGTGTTGTCATTTCAAGAGAACCACTGAGATCCAAGTCCATATCAGCAGCAGCAACACCAGAGGGAACCACAAAAGCAGCAGCCTTGGCATAAGATTTAGATCCAGCAAATGAAGATTTGAAAATTTTGGGACCACCAGAAGTGTTAGAAGGGATTTTGGGAGGAAGAAGAGGTGACTTCTTGCAGTTCACAGCCAAATAATTCAAGTCTTGACATTTATAGCAATGGTGACATCCAGGGGTTTCCCATCAGATGTGGCAATCACGCAAGGTACCAGTTTTTAACACAGCAACATTCAGAAATTCCAAGAAATCAAAGGTAATTACAGCAAAGCATTGACGTTGATAAGATTCAGGAGAGTGAGGAATAAAACATGTATGGCCACCAACTTGAGAGACCAAATTACTTATCTCAAAGGCAGTACAGCCAAATGGAAGATTGACCAACTTAGCTTTGAATGCATCTCTTGTGAAGATAACCTCTTTTTGGTTGACAACGGGAAGAATCCTAACACTGTTTTTTCTGACCAGTACAGACCAGTTAGAAAGAGCAGCAGCAGCAGAAAAAATGTTCTTAAAATTAACTACAGCATATTGCCATAAGCCAGCAGGCTTCAACTTAACAGAAGTAACAACACCAAAAATGCCAAGAGCAGTTTTAATGTTATCAGAAGAGGTACCCAAAGGTATGTTGTACAGTACAACTGACAAGAAAGAGGAAGAAACAGAGGCCACACCAAAAGACTGTGCAATCTTAAGAGTGGTCAAAAAAACCTTATCACTGATGGCCACTTTGGTGGCACCATTTAAACTCTCCTGAGATGCAAATTCCACACAGAACAACTTAACAGCATCTTGTAAAACAGACTTAAGCCCAATACAACCAGGCAGCAACTGAAACAAGGAACCAAGCAGGGCCATCTTGATCTTAAATGTGGCACCAGGCACAAGAGTGGATGCCACCCATCCAGAGAATCTTTGCTGATCATACACATTCATTTAAGCATTTTCATCAGCAACACCAGAAACTGGGAAAGGAGTAGATGATTTCATTTCCATCTGATCAGCCCAATCTTTGAGATCATCTGAAATGATAGACTGTTTTGCTTCCATGACAGGAGAAGATCTGTTGGAGATTACCATATTAGACAACACAGCCAGCAGTTGATCTTGTTTCACATTAAGAGTTGAGCCATTGCTATTGCCATCCATATCAGAAAGAGGACTGGCTGCTGCTGTGGAGATCTTACCCAAGATCTCATCTGGAACCACAAAGGAGTTCAGTGTGACCATAGCAGTTGTGACTGTCTATTGCTGTTTTTTGGAATTTTTGGTTTTTGTGGCCATTTGTAAAGTTAAAGTAGTAGTAGTAGTAGTAGTAGTGAGAGTGGTGAGAGCAAGAAAGACCAACTTGTTGACTAGTCTGTTATTAAAAATCTTTGGGCTTTTTGAAGTGGTAGAGACAACACTGAAACTAACCCGAGTGTGTCTTTTTAAAAGAACTTTGACTGGAAAAGAACTCCCAGCCAAAGAAAAAGAAACAGAAACAGAGGTTGCTAAATGCAGCTTTTCACTACTGCTTTTTAAAGAAAATGTTGCCAAAACATTTTGTTTAGCTGCTTCAATAACAGAGAGACCCTTTCGTGTTGAAACTTTATTAGTTACAATAGGAAAAGTAATGTTTGCAACTTTTTTACTCTTAACTCTAGTCATGGTCATGAAAATTAGGAGAGAAAGAATATGATATTGTTCTTTCTGTTGGTCAACTATTTGACAGAATTGGTATAAATGTTGTTGGACTTTTAACAATAACTCCTGATGGCAACAGATACATTATCATAGCTACTAACTATTTTACAAAGTGGGTAGAAGCAAGAACCACCCCAGACCAAACAGCAGTCTCAATAGCCAATTTCATTTATAAAGATATCATCTGCTGTCATAACTGCCCCAAAAAACTTTAATCTGATAAAGGAAGAGCTTTTCTCAGTACATTGGTTGAAGAACTTTGTAGAAAAATGAGAATATGTCATAAACTTTTCTCCTCTTATCACTCCCAAACAAATGGCCTAGTAGAACATTTCAATAGAACACTATGTAAAACCCTAGCCAAAACCAGTAAAGAAACAAACTTATGGGACAAAATACTGTCTTCTTTTTTTTTTTTTTTTTTGTTAATGAGTAGCCATGCTGATCTTTTATTAGTTTAGCCATACTCAAAAAGCATGACTTTTTCATAAAGCTAGCTTACCTAATAATACAAAATCACAAGATGTGGCTAATCATAAGCAGAAAGCCTTAACTACATGCTAATACTACCTTTGTTACCTAATGTATCAAACATATCTAATTCATACATCTTACTCATAATGCTTACTAGTTCATAACTATTCTTAACTATACCACTCATCTATTTAGCAGTCTGATCAGGATTGGATTTGATTCTTGAAGACTGATCTTCCCATAAGTACATCATGACATCAAAGATGTTATTATAAACTAAAAAATCTTTATCTTCATCATCATCTTCATTAACATTATCAACCATGTCATCAACATCTGATCCATTTTCCAAGCAGATTTGTTCACTTATTGTCTCAAGATGTGTTAATCTTTTCTGCATTACAGTGACAACAGCAGCCAAGTCTTTATTTTGCTTAACCAATCCATTTACACATTCCTTGACTGACACATCCACAGCAAATGAAGTAGACAGCAATTTGGTAACCAATACAACCAGAGCATTGACAGATTCAACTAAAGACTTAATCAACACAGATAGTTCACTAAGGTGGGATTTAAGAGAAGCCAACCTAGATTCAACAGCTGTATTGGGAACGGAAAGAACAGCAGGCAACACAGGTGTTGTAGTATTGGGAGAACCACCAAGATTCAATTCCATATCAGCAGCAGCAGCACCAGGAGGAACCACAAAAGCAGCAGCCTTGGCATAAGATTTAAATCCAACAAATGAAGGTTTGAAATTTTTGGGCCACCCAGGGTGTTGGAAGAGAGTTTAAGTGGAAGAGAAGGCAACTTTTTGCAATCCACAGCTAAATAATTCAAGTCTTAACACCTATAGCAGCAGCAACACCCAAAAGTTTCCCACCAGATGTGACAACTACACAAGGTACCAGTTTTTAACACAGCAACATTTAGAGATTCCAAAGAATCAAAGGTAACCACAGCAAAGCATTAACATTGATAAGATTTAGAGGAGCGAGGAATGAAACATGTACAGCCACCAACTTGGAAGACCAAATTACTTATCTCAAAGGCAGTACAACCAAATGGAAGATTGACCAACTTAGCTTTGAATGCATCTCTTGTGAAGATAACTTCTTTTTGGTTGGCAATAGGAAGAATCCTAACACTGTCCTTTCTGACCAGTATAGACCAGTTAGAGAGAGCAGCAGCAGCAGAAAAAATGTTTTTAAAATTAACCACAGCATATTGTCATAAGCCAGCAGGCTTCAACTTAACAGAAGTGACAACACCAAAAATGCCAAAAGTAGTTTTGATGTCATCAGAAAAGATACCCAAAGGTACATTATGCAGTACAACTGACAAAGAAAAGGAAGAAACAGAGGCCACTCCAGAAGACTGTGCAATCTTAAGAGTGGTCAAAAAAATCTTATCACTAATGACCACTTTGGTAGCATCATTTAGACTCTCTTAAGATGCAAATTCTACACAGAACAACTTAACAGCATCTCATGAAACTGACTTAAGCCCAATACAACCAGGCAGCAACTGAAACAAAGAACTGAGCAAAGCTATCTTGATCTTAAATGTAGCACCAGGTACAAGATTGGAGACCACCCAACCAGAGAACCTCTAATGACCATTTATATTCTTCCAAGCACCAGCATCAGCTGCACCAGAAACTGGGAGGAACAGTTGATTCCATTTCCATCTGATCAGCCCAATTTTTAAGATCATCTAGATTGATGAACTGTTTTGCTACTGGAATTGGCAATAATCTACTGGAGAGTACTACATCAGACAACACAGCCAGTAGTTGATCTTGGCCCATCTTGGGAGATGTGCCACTGCTGTTGCCATCCATATTAGGAAGAGGGCTTGTTGCTGCTGTGGAGATTTTACTAAAGATCTTATCTGGAACCACAAAGGGATTTGGTGTGATCATAGCAGTTGCAACTGCTTGCTGCTGTTTTTTGGAATTTTTTACTTTCGCAGTTATTTGTGAAGTAGTAGTAGTAGAAGTAGTAGTGGAAGTGGTAAGAACAAGAAAGACCAACTTGTTGACTGGTCTGTTATTAAAAATCTTTGGGCTTTTTGAAGTGGTAGAAACAACACTGGGACTAACCTGAGTGTGCTTTTTTGAAGGAACTTTGACTGGAGAAGAACTTCCAGCCAAAGGAGAAGAAAATGAACCAGAAGCCGCTAAAGGCAGCTTATCACTAATATTTTTTAAAGGAAATGTTGCCAGAACATTTTGTCTAGCTGCTTCAATAACAGAGAGATCCTTTCATGTTAAAACTTTATTAGTTATTATAGGAAAAATAATGTTTGCAACTTTTTTACTCTTAGTTCTATTCGTGGTCATAAAATTTAGAAGAGAAAGAGTTTCTAAAGTACTGTCTTCAGCTTTGTTTGCTTATAGAACTGTGAATCATGACAAAACAAGTTATGTACCTTTTTATCTGCTCTATAAATGCATGGCAACACTACCAATAGAAACTGACATTGAAACAATACCTTTTAAAGAGATCACAATAGGAAATTACAAAGAAATTTTGTAAAGAAGACTTAATACTATTCTTGACTTCTTGGTAAAAGCACAAATAATTGCTTTTGAAAAGATAAAACAGTTCCAAGAAAAGCTTAAAAGAAAGAAAACCTATAAAACACTTTCTTTAAGTGTTGGTGACTTGGTATTAGAATACCATTCAGACAGAGACAATGTTTATGGTAATAAATTTTTTAGCCAGTGGAAAGGACTCTTTATAATCAACAAAGTTTTAAACAATGGTTCTTATATTCTTCAAGATCAATCCAGAACAATCTTCAATAATCATCCTGTTTATGGTACATGACTCAAGAAATATCATAAACGACCTGATTGGTTCAAATGATCAACAAAAATCAAGTATAAATAAATGCACCATTCCCAAAACAGAGGTATCTTCAATCAACATGAACAATTATTTTCTGGATCAAAACATTTAAAACACCTTCTATACTCTCCATGAGTATTGGATCAAAAACTATTCAAATGCTACTTTGATCATTGGAAAATAAACCATCATAACTGATAACAGTAGAACACATACTGTTATTAGACCAAAGAAAACTACTACTAAAAGAGAAAGAATTGGTAATAAAATGGATAAATATCTGTTGGAAAGCATAACAGCAACTATACTCTCACCTTCCAACACAATTGGAAAAACACTCCAAGAAATCTTACCCATAGACAAAAACTTGTCATATGGAAGGCAATTAGAACTCTATGGTTGCCTTGGTGAAATTATAGAGGATATGAAACTCATGAAGAAAACAACTTCAGAAATACAGACAGAAATTTTGGGCATTATATGATTAGATGTTTCAAGAGTTTTAACTATTGCTAAAAGAGCCAAAACTCTAATACAAAGATTTGGTCTCTTGAATACAAAACTCATTTTGCCTCAAGTGTTATATACCTTATCTACAAAAGACTTCAACAAACTAGTTAGCTTTGAGTTAAATAAAACTCTTCAAATTGATTACCCCATAAATAGCTTGATTTTGCTGGAGCTCAATCTCTTTGGAGAGAATGATGTTATGGTTGAAACTTATACTTCTTATTAATTATTACATGTATTAGCCACTGATGTTATATAAATTAGCCACTCTATTTTTAGATAGTGATCATTGACCTGATCAATGACTTGACCATTGATCTGATTATTAACCTGATCATTGACCTGATTAATAACCTAATCATTGACCTGATCATTGACCACTTTTGACAACTATATAAGTGATAAATCTCTTATCTGTAGAAAAATATGTTCAAAATAATCAAGAATAAATAAAATAACAACTTTCATCTCAATCACTCTTTTATTGCTAATTTTCTTTTTCCTACCTTCAAGTATCTAAATATCTTAAGATAAAAGATTACTTGTTGGTTAATTCTTACCCTTTTTCTGAAACGTATAAGTGTAACATTTGAAGATTATTGAATAAAAACGTGACTGAAGAGCACATCTAATACTTGATATTGAATTCTAAGAGCACCAATGTGAGGCATAGAATTATACCAAGTATGTTCATTTGTTGATAGTACAGACTATCCCTTTACCTTCAGATTTCTCAGTTACCTTTTGAAATGAATAGCAACTGAGATATTTTATGAGACTGATCTCACACATTGAATCCATACTTATTCAATTCACTCTTTGAAGTTGAATTCCCTTTGATTATTTCCATTACCCTACAATTCTGTTTTCCCTTGCTATCTGTTAGCTTGTTACTCCAACCTGTAACAGTAGTATTGCCATGTGTCTATCGAGCAGATAAAAAGATTTATAACTTATTATGTCATGATTCACAGTTCTATAAGCAAACAAAGCTGAAGACAGTACTTTGTCCCATAAGTTTGTTTTTTCACTGGTTTTGGCTAGGGTTTCACATAGTGTTCTGTTGAAACGTTCTACTAGACCATTTGTTTGAAGGTAATAAGGAGAGGAAAGTTTATAATGTATTCCCATTTTTCTACAAAGTTCTTCAACCAGTGTACTGAAAAAAGCTCTTCCTCTATCAGATAAAAGTTCTTTGGGGCAGCCATGATGGCAAATGATATCTTCATAAATGAAATTGGCTATTGAGACTGCTGTTTGGTCAGAAGTGGCTCTTGCTTCTATCCACTTTGTAAAATAGTCAGTAGCTGTGATAATATATCTGTTGTCATCAGGAGTTATTGTTAAAGGTCCAACAACATCTATACCAATTCTGTCAAATGGTTGACCAACAGAGATTAGATGAATATATTTTTTGCAATTGGGTTTGCCTCTTCTTTGGCAGATGTCACAGGTTTTGATGTATTCAGCAATGTCTTTTTCCAAGATAGACCAATAATAGCAGACTAAAGTTTTCTGAATTGTCTTTGTTTTTTCAAAGTGTTTAGCTAATGGGTCAATGTGCATGTTATATATTCCAATTTCTTTTTCTTTAAATCTGATAACTCTTTGGAAGCAGTCAAAATCTTTTTTGTTTCTTTTATATAACTGGTTTTAACAGATCAAATAGAAATTTAATTGTTTGCACAAATGTTTTTTTTGCTGTCAAGTGTATTCTGGTGGGTATTGTTCTTTACCCAAAAATTCCATTAAGGCAGAATAGTTGTCCAAGTCTATTATTGTGTTTGTTTGTAAAGGAGTTACTAATAATAAAGTTGGTTTGGTTTAAGAAATTTTACTGTTACTGGATGGTAAGTCTAGAAAGAACATTGGTATTTTGATGATTTGCTTCTTTGTAGTGTTGAATATCATAGTCAAATTCATCTAAGTGGAGTATTCAGCAAGTTATTCATTTTTTTTTTTTTGTTAACATGTAGCCATGCTGGTCATTTATTAGTTAAGTCCACAGTAATATGGTGGTTTCATAAAGCCAGCTTACCCAATAATACAAAAATCACAAGATGCAGCTAACCACAAGCAGAAAGCCTTAACTACATGCTAGTACTACCTTTGCTACCTATTGTATTAAACATATTCAATTTATACATCTTATCCATAATACATACAAGCTTATGACTATTCTTAACAAGACTACTCATCCACTTAGCAGTCTGATCAGGATCAGATTTGATCTTAGAGAATTGACCCTCTCATAATTCCATCATCACACCAAATGTGTTATCATAGACTGAAAAATCCTTAACATCATTATTATCATCATCATTGTCATCCATGTCTTCATCATCAGATATGTTAAAGTAGACCTTCCCACTCCTCAACTTGATGGCTCCCACTTTCTTTTGCAGCACAGAAGCCACAGCACAAACAGCATCAATTTGGTTTCCCAGTCCAATTACACTTTCTTTTATTGTCTCTGCCATAACAGGCAGAGTAGACAATAATTTAGTAACCAACACAACCAAAAAACCCACAGGCTCAACTATAAATTTAATCAACAAAAACAGTTCACTAAGTTGGATTTCCAAAGAAGCCAATCTAGCATTAACAACAACATCTGAACCAGAAGAGACAACAGGCACCAGAGGCACAGCACTTTTGGGGGGAGCACCAAAAGCCAGATACATATCTGCAGCAACAGCAACAGAAGGAACCACAGAGGTAGCAGCTTTGGCATAGAATTTAGCTCTAACAAAGGATGACTTGAAATTATTGGAACCACTAGCAGAGTTGGAAGAAACTTTGAAAGAGAAAGGTGGCAACATCTTGCAGTTTGCAGCCAAATGATCCAAACCTTGACATCTGTAGCAGTGACAACATCCAGAAGTTTCCCACCAGATGTGGCAGTTACGTAAAGTACCAGTTTTTGAAACAGCATTATTTAAAGATTTCAAGAAACCAAATGTCACCACAGCAAAGTGTTGACATCAATAGAAATCAGGGGAGTGGGGAATGAAACATGTACAGCCACCAACTTGGGATACCAGATCACTTATTTCAAATGCAGTGCAGCCAAATGGAAGATTGACCAGTTTAGCTTTGAAAGCATCTCTTGAGAAGATAATCTTCTTTTGGTTGGCAATGGGAAGAATCCTAACACTGTCTTTTCTAACCAAAACAGACCAGTGAGAGAGAGCAGTAGTAGCAGAAGAAGTGTTCTTAAAATTAACCACAGCATATTGCTATAAGCTAGCAGGCTTTAACTTAACAGATGTGACAACACCAAAAATGCCAAGAGCAGTTTTGATGTCATTAGAAGAGATACCCAAAGGTACATCATGCAGTGTAACTGACAGAGAAGGAGAAGAAACAGAGACCACACCAGAAGATTGTGCAATTTTAAGAGTGGTCAGAAAAATCTCATTACCAATGGCCACTTTGGTGATACCAGTTAGACTCTCCTGAGATGCAAATTCCACACAGAACAACTTAACAGCATTTCGTGAAACCGACTTAAGCCCAATACAACCAGGCAGCAGCTGAAACAAGGAACTAAGAAGAGCCATCTTGATCTTAAATGTGGCACCAGGCACAAGAGTGGAGGCCACCCACCCAGAGAATCTCTGTCAACCATTCACATTCATCCAAGCACTACCATTAGCAACACCAGAAACTGGGGGAGGAGTAGATGATTCCATTTCCATCTGATCAGCCCAATCTTTGAGATCATCTAAGATGATGGGCTGTTTTGCTTCTGTGGCAGGAGATGATCTACCAGAGATTACCACATCAGGCAACACAACCAGTGGTTGATCTTGCTTTGTATTAGGAGTTGAGCCGTTGCTATTGCTATTCATATCAGGAAGAGGGCTAGTTGCTGTTATGGAGATCTTACCCAAGATCTCATCTGAAACCACAAAGGGATTCAGTGTCACCATAGCAATTGCAACTGTCTGCTGCTGTTTTTAGGAATTTTTGGCTTTAATAGCCATTTGTGAAGCAGTAGTAGTAGTAGAAGTAGTGGTAGGAACTTTTTTTCTCTCTTTGACTGCTACCACACAATTTACTACACCTTAAATTTGAAAAATAAGTTTTTGCAAAGAAATCTTTAACTGAAATATATTATTATTACTATCACAACAGACTTAAAAGTGTCTAATAACAACGTCAACAGTAAAGTGACAACAGTCACACAAAGAAGTACAAGTGTAGAGACTATTGATAATAAATACCAAGTGAAAAAGAACATAACTTCCACTGCTGGAGAAGAAGACATTAACACTAATTCACAAAATTCATTAACTGTGGAAACTGCCAAACCTATTACACCTCTATTTAGATTTGAAACTACCAATAGGCCATTTGGAAGTGTGAACACAAGTAGTGGAGATGATACACCTTTTAGAATAGCCAACACATCAAAAAAAACAGCTCCACATAGAAGAGCAGCAGACTTTTCTCTAATAACAGCTAACAGATTGGAGGAAAAGGCCAACAAAAAATACAGACACATTGGAAGATTAAGTGTAAAAGGGCTAACTGAGAAATTTACCCAAATATTTTTTTTTTTGTTAACGTGTAGCCATGCCAGTCGTTTATTAGTTATTCCACAGTAATGTGGTGGTTTCATAAAGCCAGCTCACTCAATAATACATATTACAAGATGTGGCTAACCACAAGTGGAAAGCCCTAACTACACGCTAGTACTACCTTTGCTACCTAATATATTAAACATATCTAATTCATACATCTTACCCATAATGCATACCAGTTCATGACTACTCTTAACAAGACTGCTCATCTACTTAGCCATCTGATCTGAATCAGACTTGATATTAAAGGATTGAATCTCTTATAACTCCATCATCACATCAAATGTATCATTATAGACCGAAAAATCTTTAGCATCACCATCATCATTATCATTATCATCATCATCCATGTCTTTATCATCAGATATGTTATAGTGTACCTTCCTACTTTTCAACTTAAGGGCTCCTACTTCCTTTTGCAGCACAGAAGCCACAGCACGAACAGCCTTAATTTGGTTTTCCAATCCAATCACACTTTCCTTTATTGCCTCAACCATAACTGGTGGAGTAGACAATAACGTAGTAACCAATGCAACCAAAGAACTCACAGGCTCAACTATAGATTTGATCAACAAAGACAGTTCACTAAGTTGGGTTTCCAGAGAAGCCAATCTAGTATTAACAGCAACATCTGAACCAGAGAAGGCAACCAGCAACAGCGGCCCCACAACTTTGGGGGATGTACTGAAAGCCAGACCCATATCAGCAACAGCAGCAACAGGAGGAACCACAGAGGTGGCAGCTTTGGCATAGGATTTAGCTTCAACAAGGGATGACTTGAGAAAGATGGGACCACCAGCAGAATTAGAAGAGAGATTGGGAGAGAGAGGTGGCAACACCTTGCAGTCCACAGCCAAATGCTCCAAACATTGACATCTATAGCAGTGACAACATCCAGGAGTTTCCCACCAGATGCGGCAGCCACGTAAGGTACTAGTTTTTGAAACAGCAGCATTTAAAGATTCCAAAAAATCAAAGGTCACCACAGCAAAGCATTGATGTTGATAGGAATCAGGAGAGTAGAGAATGAAGCATGTATGGCCACCAACTTGGGAGACCAGATCACTTATCTCAAATGCAGTGCAGCCAAATGGAAGATTAACCAGCTTAGCTTTGAAAGCATCTCTTGAGGAGATAACCTCCTTTTGGTTGACAATGAGAAGAATCCTAACACTATCTTTCCTGACCAACACAGACTAGTTAGAGAGAGCAGCAGCAGCAGAAAAAATGTCCTTAAAGTTAACCACAGCATATTGTCATAAGCCAGCAGGCTTCAACTTAACAGAAGTGACAACACCAAAAACGCCAAGAGCAGATTTGATGTCATCAGAAGAGGTACCCAAGAGTACATTGCGCAGTGCAACTGACAAAGAAGAGGAAAAAACAGAGGCCACACCAGAAGACCATGCAATCTTAAGAGTGGTCAAAAAAATCTCATCACCAATGGCCACTTTGGTAGCACCATTTAGACACTCCTGAAATACAAATTCCACACAGAACAACTTGACAGCATCTCATGAAACAGATTTAAGCCCAATACAACCAGGCAGCAGCTGAAACAAAGAACTGAGCAAAGCCATCTTGATCTTAAACGTAGTACCAGGTACAAGATTGGAGGCCACCCAACCAGAGAACCTTTGACATCCACTCACATTCACCCAAGCACTAGCATCAGATGCACTAGAAACTGGGAGGAGACAGTTGATTCCATTTCCATCTGATCAGCCCAATCTTTGAGATCATCTGGATTGATGAACTGTTTTGCTACTGGGATTGGTGATGATCTGCCAAAGAGTACCACATCAGGCAACACAGCCAGTGGTTGATTTTGGCCCATCTTGGGAGATGTGCCACTGCTGTTGCCATCCATATCTGGAATAGGGCTGGCTGCTGCTGTGGAGATCTTATTGAAGATCTCATCTAGAACCACAAAGGGGTTTGGTGTGACCATAGCAGTTGCAACTGCCTGCTGCTGTTTTTTGGAATTTTTGGCTTTCACGGCCATTTGTGAAGCAGTAGTAGTAGAAGTAATAGTGGGAGTAGTAAGAGCAGGAAAGACCAACTTGTTGACTGGCCTGTTATTAAAAATCCTTGGGCTTTTTGAAGTAGTGGAGACAACACTGGGACTAACCCAAGTGTGTCTTTTTGAAGAAACTTTGACTGGGGAAGAACTACTAGCCAAAGGTGAAGAAAATGAACCAGA
>JAAOMT010000484.1:180030-190094 GCA_016748015.1 Geosiphon pyriformis | reverse complement strand
TGAAGATCTCATCTAGAACCACAAAGGGGTTTGGTGTGACCATAGCAGTTGCAACTGCCTGCTGCTGTTTTTTGGAATTTTTGGCTTTCACGGCCATTTGTGAAGCAGTAGTAGTAGAAGTAATAGTGGGAGTAGTAAGAGCAGGAAAGACCAACTTGTTGACTGGCCTGTTATTAAAAATCCTTGGGCTTTTTGAAGTAGTGGAGACAACACTGGGACTAACCCAAGTGTGTCTTTTTGAAGAAACTTTGACTGGGGAAGAACTACTAGCCAAAGGTGAAGAAAATGAACCAGAAGCTGCTAAAGGCAGCTTATTACTATTATTTTTTAAAGGAAATGTTGTCAAAATGTTTTGTCTAGCTGCTTCAATAACAGAGAGACCCTCTCGTGTTGAAACTTTATTAGTTACTATAGGAAAAGTAACGTTTGCAACTTTTTTACTCTTAGCTCTATTCGTGGTCATGAAATTTAGGAGAGAAAGAGTTTTTTATTTACCCAAATATCTGAAGAAGACCTACCCAAAACCACATCTGTTCAAACTGATAACTTTGTCTTGCAGCCAATGTTTAACAAAGAAGAAAATAGCAACAAATTTCAAATAGAAGCTTGGACTAATAAAAAAAGAGCCTCAAAGTCCCTGAAAAAAATGGATGAACCATTCAAAGCACCTAAAGAAGACAGAGACAGAGCTGCACAAATAGAAGCAGTTCTGAAAAAGTGCAATCCTGATATTTTGGACAGGATCAACAGGGGAAATTTTGCATTGGAGAATGAAAAGCAAATGGACAATCCATTTGATGTAAACAAAGATAAGCCTAATGCAGATGATGTCACAGAAGACATGAAAGACTCTGAATCAAGCCTATCAAGCAAAATGGCTAGTCTAAGTCCAAGACAATACAGTAATAGGTCACTTGGCAAAAAACCCATGCTTATGGAAGCAAACCAGGAGGAAGGATGGAGAACAGTGGTTCATAGGACCAAAAAACATGTACTTTTTGTGCAAGCATTAGATATACCTGAAAAAATCATGGAAAAGAAAGTGGGGTGGATCTACAATCTTTTGGGAGATGTCAGATACCTTTTGGGGGCTGTAATGGCTAGAAACTAAGAAATCAGAATGGATTTTTTTCAAGTGGCTGGAAGAGACCAAGCCAGAGAAATTTTGGCAAATAATGAAATTGAATCATTTTTGATGGCTACTGGAAAAAAAAAAACTCTTTCTCTCCTAAATTTCATGATCATGAATAGAGCTAAGAGTAAAAAAGTTGCAAACGTTACTTTTCCTATAGTAACTAATAAAGTTTCAACATGAGAGGGTCTCTCTGTTATTGAAGCAGTTAGACAAAACGTTCTGGCAACATTTCTTTTAAAAAATAATAGTAATAAGCTGCCTTTAGCAGCTTCTGGTTCATTTTCTTCACCTTTGGCTAGTAGTTCTTCCCCAGTCAAAGTTTTTTCCAAAAGACACACTTGGGTTAGTCCCAGTGTTGTCTCCACTACTTCAAAAAGCCCAAGGATTTTTAATAACAGGCCAGTCAACAAGTTGGTCTTTCCCGCTCTTACTACTCCCACTATTACTTCTACTACTACTGCTTCACAAATGGCCGTGAAAGCCAAAAATTCCAAAAAACAGCAGCAGGCAGTTGCAACTGCTATGGTCACACCAAACCCCTTTGTGGTTCTAGATGAGATCTTCAGTAAGATCTCCACAGCAGCAGCCAGCCTTATTCCTGATATGGATGGCAACAGCAGTGGCACATCTCCCAAGATGGGCCAAGATCAACTACTGGCTGTGTTGTCTGATGTGGTACTCTCCAGTAGATTATTGCCAATTCCAGTAGCAAAACAGTTCATCAATCTAGATGATCTTAAAGATTGGGCTGATCAGATGGAAATGGAATCAACTGTTCCCCCCAGTTTCTGGTGCAGCTGATGCTGGTGCTTGGGAGAATGTAAATGGTCATCAGAGGTTTTCTGGTTGGGTGGCCTCCAATCTTGTACCTGGTGCTATGTTTAAGATTAAGATGGCTTTGCTCAGTTCTTTGTTTCAGTTGCTGCCTGGTTGTATTGGGCTTAAATCTGTTTCACGAGATGCTGTCAAGTTGTTCTGTGTGGAATTTGCATCTCAGGAGTGTCTAAATGGTGCTACCAAGGTAGCCATTGGTGATGAGGTTTTTTTGACCACTCTTAAGATTGCATGGTCTTCAGGAGTGGCCTCTGTTTCTTCCCCTTTTTTGTCAGTTGCACTGTGCAATGTATCCTTGGGTGCCTCTTCTGATGACATCAAATCTGCTCTTGGCATTTTTGGTGTTGTCACTTCTGTTAAGTTGAAGCCTGCTGGCTTATGACAATATGCTGTGGTTAACTTTAAGGACATTTCTTCTGCGGCTGCTGCTCTCTCTAATTGGTCTATGTTGGCTAGAAAAGATAGTGTTAGGATTCTTCCCATTGCCAACCAAAAGGAGATTATTTCCTCAAGAGATGCTTTCAAAGCTAAGCTGGTTAATCTTCCATTTGGCTGCACTGCATTTGAGATAAGTGATCTGGTCTCCCAAGTTGGTGGCCATATGTGTTTCATTCCCCACTCCCCTGATTCCTATCGACATCAATGCTTTGCAGTAGTGACCTTTGGCTTCTTGGAATCTTTAAATGCTGCTGTTTCAAAAACCAGTACCTTATGTGGCTGCCGCATCTGGTGGGAAACTCCTGGATGTCAGTGCTGCTATAGATGTCAAAGTTTGGATCATTTGGCTGTGGACTGCAAGGTGTTGCCACCTCTCCCTCCCAAATTCTCTTCTAATTCTGCTGGTGGTCCCATCATTTTCAAGTCATCCCTTGTTGGAGCTAAATCCTATGCCAAAGCTGTCACTTCTGTGGTTCCTCCTGTTGCTGCTGCTGCTGATATGGGTCTGGCTTTTAGTACCTCCCCCAAAGTTGTGGTGCCACTGTTGCCAGTTGCCTCCTCTGGTTCAGATGTTGCTGTTAATGCTAGATTGGCTTCTCTGGAAACCCAACTTAGTGAATTGTCTTTGTTGATCAAATCTATAGTTGAGCCTGTGGGTTCTTTGGTTGCATTGGTTACTATGTTATTGTCTACTCCACCAGTTATGGCAGAGGCAATGAAGGAAAGTGTAATTGGATTGGGAAACCAAATTAAGGCTGTTTGTGCTGTGGCTTCTGTGCTGCAAAAGGAAGTGAGGGTCCTCAAGTTGAGAAGTGGGAAGGTACACCATAACATATCTGATGATGAAGACATGGATGATGATGATGATGATAATAATGGTGATGCTAAAGATTTTTTGGTCACATTTGATGCGATGATGGAGTTATGGGAGGTTCAATCCTCTAATATCAAGTCTGATTCAGATCAGACTGCTAAATGGATGAGCAGTCTTGTTAAGAGTAGTCATGAACTTGTATGCATTATGGGTAAGATGTATGAATTAGATATGTTTAATACATTAGGTAGCAAAGGTAGTACTAGCATGTAGTTAGGGCTTTCCACTTGTGGTTAGCTGCATCTTGTAATATGTATTATTGGGTGAGCTGGCTTTATGAAACTGCCACATTACTGTGGAATAACTAATAAACAACTGGTGTGGCTACATGTTAACAAAAAAAAAATTTTTTTAATGGCTACTGATGGCGTCAACATTTAAATGGCTGGTCAAAAAAAAGTCTTGGTAAGAGATATCCCCTTGGGCATCTCTGACAGAGAGGTGAGAGCTGCTATGAGAGAATTTGGTGAGGTCAATAAAATCCAAATTAGAGTGGCTGGCAAATGGCAATCAGCAGTGGTTGAATATAACAACCAAGAAGAAGCAACAAGAGCTGTAGATTAATGGTTAACCATGGTCAGAAAAAATGCAGTCAGAATTTACCCAATAATTGGAACCCAAAAGATCATTGAGCAGAGAAAAACCTGGGAAGCTAAATTGGTAAGCCTACCACAGAACTGTACTGCTCACTATTTGAGCACCACTTTAGATTAAATTAAAGCCCAATCCTGCTTCATTCCAAGAACTAGTAAAAATTACACAAGGATGGGCTGTGCTTACATAGGATTTGACAGTGAAGCTAGCTGCAACAATGCCACTAAAAAGCCCTTGGTGATTGATGACACATTGGTCCACTGGGTGCCTACTGATGCTAAAGAGTGCCACTTCTGTTACCAGGTAGGATATTTGGTCTCAAAATGTCCAACCCTGCATAAGAAGAAAGAAGGAGATACCAAAAAAGTTATCAACAATATCAGGTTGGCAAAACTGTATGTTAAGAGAAATGTTCCAGAGGAAAACATCAAGGCTTTTGGTGGAAAATCATATGCTGATATGGCTGCACTCAGACTGCCCCATAACTGAAACAACACCAATCCAAACAATACTCAGAAACCTGGTCTACAAGTGAACAATAGGGAAGAACAATTAAAAAAAGGAGTTAACCAATCATAGAAGAGTGAAATTGATGAACTAAGACAGCAGGTTAATGAAATGGCAAAACTGCTGAATGCAGTTGCTACCAAACTTGGAGTGACAATAGAGAAAAGTAAAAAAGTAATAGTTACTTAACAGCCGAGTAACACCTCAGAAGAAAAAGAAGTGGTAGAAATTGGGTTACCAAGCCAAAGTACTACATTGAAATCTACCCCAGCAGGAAAAAAAAAGGCATACAACCCAGAATTGGAAATCAAAGAAATTAAAAAAACTTTGAAACCCATTCTGGAGTTATTAAAGCAAGTGAAAAAACAGAGTAGCTGGAGCAGTTCTACTGCTGGAGAATCTAAATTCATGGAAACAGATAATGTGTAGCACACCTGATTCCAACATAGAACAGAACTACTCCAATAATGACACTTGAAAAATTGGTACTGTTAATGTTAGAGGGCTTAATAATCCTAGTAAAGCTGAAGAGGTGCTACATTGGGTTATTGAAGAACAATTTGACTTTGTGATTGTTACAGAAACTAAAATGACTTCAACAAAAAAAAAGGGTGTATTTTTTGGTACTGATAAATATCATGCCTTTTGGGAGTCAAGCACAGAGAAACAAATGGGAACTGGAGTTGGTATACTGGTCAAAAAATGTTGGATACACCATGTAGAAACAATCAAGGGGTTTCATGAGAGGTTGTTGCATTTGGGGTTGAAATTTAGAGGAAAAGTCAGTGTGCACATAGTAGGACTGTACATGCCTGCTTTCAAATTGCCTACTGAGAGAGCAGTAGCTAAAGAAATCAGGAAACTTTTGGGAGACATTGTACAGAACAAAGAGATTATCATAGTAGCAGACAATTTGAATGAAGATCTGTCATCCAAGTCACTTGAGGAAACATATGCTACAAATAAGGCCAAAGTTTGTCCAACTGCTGCAACATTACAACATATGAATTTAGTGGATACACATGGGGCATATGCAACAAACAATCCAGAAAAGACATGGGCATCAAATGGTGTACAAAGAAGATTGGACTATGTGTTTACTGATGCAGTTACAGCCTTACTGGTCACAAACATTGGGGTGATTGATGTTAATGAATCTTTTAGCACAGATTACAAAGCAGTAGTAACAATCATCCGATCTGATTGAATCTTGGCAGGCACTAAAAAATCTAGATCTGGGAGAAAGAGGTGTAGCACAACTATGATTGATGTTAAAAAGACATCTGGAGTCCAATGGGAAATCTATGCTAGAGAATCTGATTGACTAACAGATGAAGCACAAAGAAAATCAATAGATAACAACAATAATGATTTAAACCAGATGTGGCTTACAATTAAGGAGACTGTGTTACAAGCTGCTAAGTGCCTACCAAAAAGGAAAGTGGGAGCCCAATCTGCACACACAAAGAAAGAATGCATAGATCACAAGCTTGTTAAGATTGTTGATATAATCAAACAATTAAGAGTAAACAATGCAGATATGCATGATAACAATATTGTGCAGTTGTTGGCCAAATGAAAACAGCTGAAACCTGAGGCAGTTAATGCATATTTGATGACTCTCCCAAAGAATAAGCTAATTATGGAATTACTCAATATTAAGAAAGAATACAGATCAACACTGCGAGCTAGGATCAGGCTACAACAGCAGAGATAGATAGTGGACAATATTATTAGAAGACAATAAAACTTCAATCTAAACAAAGGAGCTATGATCAAAAGCATCATAAACAGAAAAAGACAAAGAATTGTACTAGACCATGTAATTGAAGAAGGTGAATTTCATGATGATTCTGATGAAATTAAAAAGCTAGTAAACAAAAAAGCCCAAGGGTGGACCAGAACAAAAAGCATTGAGCCTGACTTATGGAAAAGTTGGGAACACAGATTTGAGCTAATTGAAAGCATTCCAGACCATGCCTTTGATGGTGTAATAGATGAATTAACAAATGAGGAATTTGAACATGTATTAAGCCACACACCCCATAACAAAGCTCCTGGCCCATCAGGCATTCAAGCTGAAGGCTGGGCCTAATATCAAGTCTAAACTGAAAACATTGCTCAATGCTTGCATTAAAGCAGCAAACATGCCTGAGGAGTAGAGAGTAGCACAAGTTATACTGATTCCAAAGCCAAAAGAATGGGGTGGCAATATTGACATCACTAGGCTGATCACACTCATTGAAAGCACCAGAAAAATTTTAACAAAGATTCTAACTGCTAGGATATCAAAAGCATGTGAACTCCACAATGTCCTAAAAGATTACAATACCTCAGTATTAAAAAATACCTCCACAGCAGTGCCTATTCATGTGATTAATGCTGTAGCTGAACATGCAAGAGAATTTGATAAGGAGGCTTGGTTTACATTTCAGGACATGAAAAAGGCATATGATTCAGTGGGATGAAAACCCATGGAAGCTGCACTAAAGAGAATTAATATGAACAATAGGTTTACTGAGCTGTTTGGCTTGATGCACAACAATAGAAGCAACAGGATCATAACTGAATTTGGGTTAAGTGACGAATATCAAATACAAGATGGACTGGATCAGGGGGAAGAATTTTCTATGATCCCTTACTGTGTGAAGTAAAACAAGCCAATTATAGTCAGAAATACAAACTGACAGCAGCATGGAAAAAGTGGGATAATCAATCAGATATACAATTTCTGTTGGTGTCAGTGAATCACCTTGCCTTTGTCGATGACACAGTATGGAATGCAAAGTATTTTGGACACAGCCAGCTCCTTTTTTAGAATGGTGAATATTGAGATCAACTTAGATAAGACTAAGACAATGGTGGTCAGACCCTCCAAAAGGAGATTTTCAATGGTTGAGCCACTAAAATTTGGTCCAGACAAACAAATCTTGAAATTGTTGGATCTATCTACATGTACCCAATATTTGGGGGTATGGATCAGAGCAGATGGAAAAAATGAAACTGTTCTAAAAATGATAGAATCTGACATTGAAGCAGTGTGTGCAGTTATCAGAAAAAAACACATAACTGAGAAACAGGCCATTTACATTTTTAACAGTGTACTTAGTCCAGCTATTGAATTCAGATCTCAGTTGAATCATATTTCTAATAGCTGGGCTAGGAAATGGACTTCCAAGATTTTGGCCACTGTGAAGAAAAAAGCAAAACTTTTAGTAGATTTCCCAGCCAGTGCCATGCATCACTCATCCTTGTATAACTTGTTTAAAATTGATGATATACAAGCAAAAAACAAGATTACAAATTTGTTAGTTAGATTGAACAGTGCTGATATTGCTGGAATGGCTACAAAAATCAGACTAGCCAACTTGCAGGCACAAAGATGGTCAGCTTATAGTATACTTGAATATCCCACAAATGAACAATCTAAGCCAAGGGTTAATCTTATAGCAAACATTATACAGATGATGGAAAAAAGAGGCATCTCATTCAGGAGCAATGGTAACACACATGGGGTGCCTGAATCTTCAAGACCACAGGCATATTTAATTGAGTCTATCTTATCTTCAAGTGACACCTACATTAAAGTTAGAAGCTTACTAAGAAAGAAAAACATGTTGTACTTGCATCAGATACAGAACAAAAATGAGTCATTGATGACATGGATGGACTTCACAAGGAAGTACAGACAAAGTGATAGTGGTAAAATTCCCAGATGGTTTAAGATTTTAGAATCTACAATCATTATGAATGAGTACAGAAACATTGATATAGCACAATATGAGACATTGGGTATGCACATACTGACTAACCAAATACCAGATGATTTAGAAACAATGCAAAGAGACACTATTTACATTTATATCCCTGACACTTTACTACCACAATGGAAGTGTGTACAAGAGAAGTTGAGACTCAGAAAAGAAATAGAAATATCAACAGATGGCTCACTAATGAAAGCTGGTTCTGAGGATGCAAAAGGAGTGGCTGCTTTCATAACACATGGGATAGAGGCCAAATTTGGTATTGCAATTGATGGAACATTATCATCAACAAAAGCAGAGGCAAAGGCTGTATTGTTAGTTTTGGAAGCAGTACCTTACAGATGCAAACTAAAAATAAACATGGATAGTCAAGTGGTAATAGCAATGGCTCAAAGATGGTTGTCCAAAGATTCTCTTCTGTCTATTAGAAATCAGCTCAAAACTTCAAACTGGTGCACATGGAATGCAATCAGAGCAATAATAAGAAAAAAGAGGATTGATTTCAACATGAACAAAGTGGCTGTACATGCTGGTATATTAAAAAATAAGAAGGCTGACAAACTAGCCAAAGGATCTACTACTCTTCATACAATGAGGTGGGCCTACAATGCTAAGGAGACTGCATACATTCCTGTTTGTGGAGGAGTAGAATTGGATCTAAACATCAGGCATTTTTTGAACAAACAGGCTAGTCTTCAATCAGCTTTAGACTGGATAGGCAGCAACAAAGTCCAAGAGACAATAGGATCCTTAGACCAAAATATAGACTGGATATGCACAACCAAGATTTGGAACTGGGATGGAAAGATGTTGTTATGGTTAAGACCTATACTTCTTATTAATTATCACATGTATTAGCCACTGATGTCATATGATTAGCCACATTATTTTTAAAAAGTGATCATTGACCTGATCATTGACCACTTTTGATAGCTATATAAGCGATGAATCTCTTAGCTGTAGAAAAGCATGTAATAACAAGCATCTGAATAATCAAGAATAAATAAAATAACAACTTTCATCTCAATCCTTCTTTTATCACTAATTTCCCTTTCCCTACCTTCAAGTATCTGAACATCTTAAAGATAAAAGATTACTTGTTGGCCTTTTCCTGATGTATATAATTGTAGCATTTGAAGATTATTTGAATAAATGTGACTGAAAAGCACAAGTTGATACCTGATATTGAATTCTAAGAGCACTGACATGAGGCATAGAATTATACCAGTGGTGATCAATTGTTGACAGTACGGACTATCCCTCTACCTTCAAATTCCCCAGTTACCTTTGAAAAGAATAGCAACTGAGATATTTTATGAGACTAATCTCGCACATTGAATCCATACTCATTCAATTCGCTCTTTAAAGTTGAATTCCCTTTGATTATTTTCATCACCCTACAATCCTGTAGTGTTGCTCCCTGTGAGGTTGTCAAAATCCACTTTGTTTTCTATTGTATGGGTGATTATTCATACCTGCCACAACAATCAGAAGAACACTTTAAAGCACACAACAAAAACGATCTAGACTTTATTGAACTCAATCCTTTGCCCTCCTGCTTGATTTGCTTTCCCATTGAAGAACAATTCAGCAGACAATTCCAAGACTTTTGAAACTGGTTCTTGAACGAGTATTCAGCTGAAACCTACACAGCTTATACAATCTATTACTTTGACCAAGCTTATTTTGAAGACGACTTTGAAGGAAGAAACAACAGTATCAATCAGCTTTTATATTCTGCAACCTTTGAACAACAGCCCCCTAATTTTGAATATCTGAATCATCAAATCCACATTTGGATTGCTGCCCATCAATCAACAGAAACTCCTCTTGAAACAGAAAAAGAAAGCTATCAAACTGCTCCTGTTTTTGATCTCTTTTCAAGTGAATCAGAACACTCCACACAAACAGTTACACC
>JAAOMT010000484.1:111378-180010 GCA_016748015.1 Geosiphon pyriformis | reverse complement strand
ACACAGCTTATACAATCTATTACTTTGACCAAGCTTATTTTGAAGACGACTTTGAAGGAAGAAACAACAGTATCAATCAGCTTTTATATTCTGCAACCTTTGAACAACAGCCCCCTAATTTTGAATATCTGAATCATCAAATCCACATTTGGATTGCTGCCCATCAATCAACAGAAACTCCTCTTGAAACAGAAAAAGAAAGCTATCAAACTGCTCCTGTTTTTGATCTCTTTTCAAGTGAATCAGAACACTCCACACAAACAGTTACACCTGAACCAATGGCTCAAGACCCTCTGCAACAAAACATTCTGATTGCCTTCCAAGATATACAAACTGCTTTAGGGTGAAGAAACAACATCCCATTACCATTATTCAGAGATGATGCCCAAGATCCAATTGAATGGTTGAATGACTTTGAGAGAGCTGCTACAGCCAACCAATACAATAATGAGTACAAGTTTCAAATTGTTGGTGGCTACCTCCAAGGCTCCCCTGCTACATGGTTCTCACAGGAAACTGATGCTAATGCCCATCAAAGAATCATTAGATGGATGCCAGCAAATGCTGGAGAAAACAACACCTCTTTCACAACCCAGTTTGAAAACAAGTTCAGAACTCCAATCTTGATATCCAAGTGGTGCATGGAATTAGAAAAAAGAACCCAAGGCCCAGGAGAAGTGGTAACTGAATATGCCAAAGCAATCAGAAAATTGATCAAGCATGTAGACTCTGAAAGAAACTGGACAGAAAAGCAAAAAATTCATTCCTTCACAAAAGGACTGAGAACTGATTTATCTTATGCTCTTTGGCCTCTCTTGGCTCTGAAGAATAACTCTACAATAAACATGGCTATTGAACTTGCCCAACAAATTGAAGACAACCAAAGAATGCATTTGGGATCTACACTTCCAGTTTTTGCTCCTGTTCCTGTCATGGCTCCTGCTCCTCAAATGGCTGCTACTTCTTTTACTGCCCAAACTCAAGACCCAAATGAACAGTTGATAGATAGACTAACAGCAAATCTTGCTCAGCTATTAGAACCATTAGTCCAAGCAGTCAGAGATAACCAGCAACCCCAAAGACCCAGATTTGAACTATGCTTCAATCAACCTCAGCAACCACCTTATCAAAGACAACAAAATCGTGGACATTTTTCAAGAGATTGCAACAATTTTCCCTTACCCCCTCCAGCTCTCAGAAACAATGATAACCAAAACAACAGAACCATTAACAACAATGCTCCCAATCAAAAACCTAATCATGCCAATATCAATTTCTTTGGAGAGGATCCCCTAGTTGAAGCCATTGTTTATCAGCCTTTAAACTGGTAGGTGCACTTCCAAAGGGTAAGAGTGCAAGCCAACCAGAAAAAAACTCCTTTTATGCCTTTAACTTAACTGATGATGACCATGACATAGATGAACTAGCAATTAACACCACAGAATCAACAAGGAAGAAGAAGAAAGCCAAGGTTGATTTCGTTTTGGATTCAAACAAACCATCCACATCAACTGCTAATAATAATGAGCCACCAAAGGCTAAAGTTTTTAAAAATCCTCCAAAGCTAGAACCCCCAGAAATAGTACAAAAATCTGGACCTTATTCTGTTGTTAAAGATCTCATGGAAACCCCAGCACATATTACCTTTGGCCAGCTGATAACCCATCCACAGTTTAGAAAAGATCTTCACAAATCTCTGATCCCCAAGAAAAAAATACCAAAAACCAACAAACGCCTTTGTCAAGCTGGACTTGCTGACAACAGCAACATTACTCCTTTAATTTGCAAAGCCCAAGTGGCTGGTTATTTCATTAACTTGATCCTAGACAGTGGATCATCCGTGAATGTCATTACCAAACATTTCTTAGAAGCAATTGGCAGAAAAATTGACAAACTTTCCACCAGACCTATAACCAATGTACATGGTGATAAAAAGAAAGGTCTTGGTATTGCCAAAGCTATTCCTGTCCATATCAATGGCATCAGCATTGAAACTGACATGGAGGTTTCTGAAGCAAAGGAATACACCATCATTGTTGGCAATGAGTGGCTCAAGAAAGCAAAAGCCTTACTCGACTATGAACTGTGTGAATTAACCATCAGATGTGGTGAGAAGCCCATAGTGGTTAAATGCCACCATTGGACAACTCCCCCAGCAAACAAACAGGATCAAGAAGAAGAACAATCAGACGAATCAGATGATGAAGAGAGTGATGAAAAAGAAGAACAAGAGGAACAAAAAGAAACCACTGAACTTGCATACACTATCTTCACCAACAATGGCAAGCCACTGGACAATGTAAAGCTGACAAAGAAAGAATCATTGTGAATGGCAAGCTGATCTGCTGGCCCTACTATGATATCCTTAGAAGAACCTTTAACCAAAAGCCTGGCAAGAAAGCCAAGTACCATTATTGGTGGCATGGTCCTTGTGTCTGGTGCTGGTGCAACCAACCCTTGTATTCTCCAAGTGATGAATGCAAATCATGCCTGATCTATTACAAAGATTGGGAACCAATCAGTTTGATACCTAGAGAAGAATTGAAAGAAGTCCAAAAGTCCTTTAAAAATGAACCACCTGAGATCCAATCACTAGTTGTAGAACAAAGAGAACTCTCTCCAGAAGAAAGAAAAATAGACATTGAAAATCTGCTGGCTAGAAACAGCCCAGTTATCTCAAAAGAAGATAATACCCCTGGATGAACTCATGTGATACAACACACCATCCCCACCAGAGAAACTTGCCCCATTCATTTAAAGTCATATCAATCCAATTGCCACAATAATGAGTTCATCAAGAAAGAAATAAAACGAATAAAAGATCTTGGATTCATACAAAAGACCAAAAGTGAATGGGCTTTCCCAGTTGTAGTGGTATCCAAGAAAAGTGGAACCCTACACTTCTGTGTTGACTACTGCCAATTAAATGCCATCACTAAAAGAGACATGTACCCACTTCCCAAAATTGATGCAATGCTAGATCAATTCAAGGGTGCTGCTTTCTTCTCAACCATTAATCTAACTGCTGGATTTTGGCAAGTAGAGATGGATCCAGAAAGTCAGAAGAAAACTGCCTTCATAACCAAGTATGGGCACCTATGAATTCACAGTCATGCCATTTGGTCTCACCAATGCTCCTCCCACCTTTCAATGCTTAATGGACAAAGTATTTGAATCAGTGAAAGAAAATTTTGTTCTGGTTTATTTGGATGACATAATGGTGTACTCAAAAACCTGGGATGAACATCTTGAACATTTGCAAAAGGTTTTTGACCTCTTTAGAAATGCTGGCCTTAAGATAAACCCAATCAAATCTTTCTTTGGACGACAATCAACCCAATTTCTTGGCCATCTTATTACAAAGGATGGAATCTTTTCTGACCCAGCCAAGATTGAAAAAGTCCAGAACATTAGACAACTAATGAATGTTCATGAACTGCACTCTTTCTTTGGTTTGGCTTTTTATTATTGAAAATTTGTCAAGGATTTTTCCAAAATCACCTCTTCACTCAATCAGCTACTTAGGAAAAATGTCAATTACCACTGGAGTACACATCAGCAGAAAGCATTTGAAACCCTCAAAGAAAAATTGGTTACAGAACCTATTCTCAAGCAACCTGATCTGGATCAACCTTTTATCCTTCATACTGATGCATCTGGTTATGGACTTGGTGCTGTTCTGTTACAAAAAGATGAAAATGGCAAGGAACATGCAATAGCATATGCCAGTAGAACCCTTACACCAGCAGAACAGAACTATTCAGTTACTGAGCAGGAATGCTTAGCAGTAGTCTGGGCTACCAGTTACTAGGATAAGTATCTTCTGGGGGTAAAGTTTTTGGTGGTAACAGATCACCAAGCTTTGGTTTGGTTACGCACAAAAAGAAGCTGGAACATAAAAGAATAACTTACTAAATACTCCACTTGGACGAATTCGACCATGACATTCAACATTGCAAAAGAGCACATCATCAAAATGCTAACACTCTCTCTAGACTTACCATCCAGTGACAGTACAACTACCTCAAACCAAACCAACCTAATTATTAGTAATTCTCTTACAACCAAACAAGATAATGAACTTGGACAACTACTCTGTCTTAATGGAATTTTTAGATAAAGGACAATATCCATTGGAATACAATCGACAGCAAAGAGAACATTTGCACAAACAATTAAATTTCTATTTGATCCACCAGAACCAACTATACAAAAGAAACAGAAAAGATCCTGACTGCCCCAAGAGAGTTATAAGATTTGAAGAAAGAAAAATTGTGATCTATAACATGCACACTGATCCATTAGCTGGACACTTTGGAAAAACAAAAACAATTCAGAAAACTCTAGCTCACTATTATTGGCCTACCTTGGGAAAAAACATTACTGAGTACATTAAAACCTGTGATACCTGCCAAAGAAGAGGAAAACCCAATAGAAAAGAAGATATCCATCCAATCTCTGTTGGCCAACCATTTGACAGAATTGGTATAGATGTTGTTAGATCCTTAACAATAATCTCTGATGGCAACAGATACATTATCACAGCTACCAACTATCTTACAAAGTGGGTAGAAGCAAGAGCCACTTTAGACCAAACAGCAGTCTCAATAGCCAATTTCATTTATGAAGATATCATCTGCCATCATGGCTGCCCCAGAGAACTTTTATCTGATAGAGGAAAAGCTTTTTTCAGTACACTGGTTGAAGAACTTTGTAGAAAAATGGGAATACATCACAAACTTTCCTCCTCTTATCACCCCCAAACAAATGGCCTAGTGGAACGTTTTAATAGAACACTATGTGAAACTCTAGCCAAAACAAGTGAAGAAACAAACTTATGGGACAAAGTACTGTTTTCAGCTTTGTTTGCTTATAGAACTGTGAATCATGACATAACAAGTTATGAACCTTTTTATCTGCATGGCAACACTACCAATAGAAACTGACATTGAGACAATACCCTTTGAAGAGATCACAATAGCAAATTACAAAGACATTTTGCAAAGGAGACTTGGTACCATTCTTGACACATTGGTAGAAGCACAAATAGTTGCTTTTGAAAAGATAAAACAGTTACAAGAAAAGCTTAAAAAGAAGAAAACCTATAAAACACTTTCTTTAAGTGTTGGTAACTTGGTATTAGAATACTGTTCAGACAGAGACAATGTCTATGGTGATAAATTCTCTAGCCAGTGGAAAGGACCCTTTATAGTCAACAAAGTTTTGAACAATGGTTCTTATATTCTTCAAGATCAATCCAGAACAATCTTTAATGATTGACCTGTTTACAGCACGCAACTCAAGAAATATCACAAACAACCTGATTGGTTGTCTGTTGTGGTAATACTGACTCAAATGATCAACAAAAATCAAGTATAAATAAATGCATCATTCCCAAAACAGAGGTATCTTCAATCAATATGAACAATTATTTTCTGGATCAAAACATTCAAAATGCCTTCTATACTCTCCATGAGTATTGGATTAAAAACTATCCAAATGCTACTTTGACCATTAGAAAACAGACCACCATAACTGATAACAGTGGAACACATACTGCTATTAGACCAAAGAAAACAACTACCAGAAGAGAAAGAATTGGTAGCAAAATAGATAAATATCTGCTAGAAAGTATAACAGCAGTGATACTTATACCTTCCACCACACTTGGAAAAACAATTAAACTTGTCATATGGAAGACAACTAGAGCTCTATGGTCACCTTGGTGAAATCATAGATGACATAAAGCTCATGAAAAAAACAACTTCAGAGATACAGACAGAAATTTTGGGCATTATACAATTAGATGTTCCAAGAGTTTTAACCATTGCTAGAAGAGCCAAAACTCTAATACAAAGATTTGGTTTCTTAGATACAAAACTCATTTTGCTTCAAGTATTATACACTCTATCTACAAAAAACTTCAATAAATTAGTTAGCCAGAGCTCAATCTCTTTGGAGAGAATGATGTTATGGTTGAGACCTATACTTCTTATTAATTATCACATGTATTAGCCCCTGATGTCATATGATTAGCCACACTATTTTTAGAAAGTGATTATTGACCACTTTTGATAGCTATATAAGCAATGAATCTCTTAACTGTAGAAAAGCATGTAATAACAAGCATCTAACAACTTTTATCTCTTTTTTTTTTTTTTTTTGTTAACATGTAGTCACACCGGTCATTTATTAGTTATTCCACAGTAATGTGGTGGTTTCATAAAGCCAGCTCACCCAATAATACATATTACAAGATGTGGCTAACCACAAGCGGAAAGCCCTAACTACACGCTAGTACTACTTTTGCTACCTAATGTATCAAACATATCTAATTCATACATCTTACCCATAATGCATACAAATTCATGACTACTCTTAACAAGACTGCTCATCCACTTAGCAGTCTGATCTGGATTGGACTTGATTTTAGAGGATTGAACCTCCCATAACTCCATCATCACATCAAATGTATCATCATAGACTGAAAAATCTTTAACATCACCATCATCATTATCATCCATGTCTTCATCATCAGATATGTTATGGTGTACCTTCCCACTTCTCAACTTGAGGACCCTCACTTCCTTTTGCAACACAGAAGCCACAGCACGAACAGCCTTAATTTGGTTTCCCAATCCAATCACACTTTCCTTCATTGCCTCTGCCATAATTGGTGGAGTAGACAATAACGTAGTAACCAATGCAACCAAAGAACCCACAGGCTCAACTATAGATTTGATCAACAAAGACAATTCACTAAGTTGGGTTTTCAGAGAAGCCAACATAGCATTAACAGTAACATCTGAACCAGAGGAGGCAACCGGCAACAGCGGCACCACAACTTTGGGGGAGGTACTAAAAGCCAGACCCATATCAGCAGCAGCAGCAACAGGAGGAACCACAGAGGTGGCAGCTTTGGCATAAGATTTAGCTCCAACGAGGGATGATGACTTGAAAATGATGGAACCACCAGCAGAATTAGAAGAGAGTTTGGGAGGAAGAGGTGGCAACACCTTGCAGTCCACAGCCAAATGATCCAAACTTTGACATCTATAGCAGCGACAACATCCAGGAGTTTCTCACCAGATGCAGCAGTCACATAAGGTACCAGTTTTTGAAACAGCAGCATTTAAAGATTCCAAGGAACCGAAGGTCACCACTACAAAGTGTTGACGTCAATAGGAATCAGGGAAGCAGGGAATGAAACACATACAGCCACCAACTTGGAACACCAGATCACTTATCTCAAATGCAGTGCAGCCAAATGGAAGATTAACCAGCTTAGCTTTGAAAGCATCTTTTGAGAAGATAACCTCTTTTTGGTTGGCAATGGGAAGAATCCTAACACTATCTTTTCTGACCAACACAGACCAGTTAGAGAGAGCAGCAGCAGCAGAAGAAGTGTTCTTAAAATTAACCACAGCATATTGCCATAAGCCAGCAGGCTTCAACTTAACAGAAGTGACAACACCAAAAATGCCAAGAGCAGATTTGATGTCATCAGAAGAGGCACCCAAGGGTATATCATGCAGTGCAACTGACAAAGAAGGGGAAGAAACAGAGGCCACTCCTGAAGACCATGCAATCTTAAGAGTGGTCAAAAAAATCTCCTCACCAATGACCACCTTGGTAGCACTATTTAGACACTCCTGAGATGCAAATTCCACACAGAACAACTTGACAGCATCTCGTGAAACTGATTTAAGTCCAATACAACCAGACAGCAACTGAAACAAAAAACTGAGCAAAGCCATCTTGATCTTAAACATAGCACCAGGTACAAGATTGGAGGCCACCCAACCAGAGAACTTTTGACGTCCATTCACATTCACCCAAGCACCAGCATCAGATGCACCAGAAACTGGGGGGGGAACAGTTGATTCCATTTCTAACTGATCAGCCCAATCTTTGAGATCATCTAGATTGATGAACTGTTTTGTTACTGGGATTGACGATGATCTGCTGGAGAATACCACATCAGGCAACACAGCCAGTGGTTGATCTTGGCCCATCTTGGGAGATGTGCCACTGCTGTTGCCATCCATATCAAGAATAGGGCTGGCTGCTGCTGTGGAGATCTTACTGAAGATCTCATCTGGAACCACAAAGGGGTTCGGTGTGACCATAGCAGTTGCGACTGCCTGCTGTTGTTTTTTGGGATTTTTTGCTTTTGCGGCCATTTGTGAAGCAGTAGTAGTAGAAGTAGTAGTGGAAGTGGTGAGAGCAGAAAAGACCAACTTGTTGACTGGTCTGTTATTAAAAATTTTTGGGCTCTTTGAAGTAGTAAAGACAACACTAGAACTAACTTAAGTGTGCTTTTTTGAAGGGACTTTGACTGGAGAAGAACTTCCAGCCAAAGGAGAAGAAAATGAACCAGAAGCTACTAAAGGCAGCTTATTACTATTATTTTTTAAAGGAAATGTTGCCAGAACGTTTTGTCTAGCTGCTTCAATAACAGAGAGACCCTCTTGTGTTGAAACTTTATTAGTTACTATAGGAAAAGTAACGTTTGCAACTTTTTTACTCTTAACTCTATTCGTGGTCATGAAATTTAGGAGAGAAAGAGTTTTTTTTTACAACTTTCATCTCAATCCTTCTCTTATCACTAATTTCCTTTTCCCTACCTTCAAGTATCTGAACATCTTAAAGATAAAAGATTACTTGTTGGCCTTTTCCTGACGTATATAATTGTACCATTTGAAGATTATTTGAATAAACGTGACTAAAAAGCACAAGTTAATACCTGATATTGAATTCTAAGAGCACTGACATGAGGCATAAAATTATATCAGTGGTGATCAATTGTTGACAGTACAAACTATCCCTCTACCTTCAGATTCTCCAGTTACCTTTGAAAAGAATAGTGACTGAAATATTTTATAAGACTGATCTTGCACATTGAATCCATACTCATTCAATTTGCTCTTTAAAGTTGAATTCCTCTTTGATTATTTCCATCACCCTACAATCCTGTTCTTCCTTGCTATCTGTTAGCTTGTTACTCTAACCCATAACACTACTACTAAACATTTTTGTTCAGTAACTGAATAGTTCTTTTCTGCTGGTGTAAGGGATTTACTGACATATGCTATAGCATGTTCTCTGCTATTTTCATCTTTCTGTAAAAGAACAGCACCAAGTCCATAACCAGATGCATCAGTGTGAAGGATGAAAAGTTGGTTCAGATCAGGTTGTCTGAAAATTGGTTTAGTAACAAGTTTTTCCTTCAGAATTTCAAAAGCTTTTTGTTGATAAGTGCCCCAATGATAATTGACATTTTTTCTGAGTAGCTGATTAAGAGAAAAAGCAATTTTGGAGAAATCCTTGATAAATTTGTGATAGTAAAAGGCCAAACCAAGAAAAGAGCATAGTTCAGGAACATTCATTGGTTGTCTAATGTTCTGAACTTTTTCAACTTTAGCTGAGTCAGAGAAGATTCCATCTTTTGTAATAAAATGACCAAAGAACTGGGTGAATTGGTGTCCAAAGAAAGATTTAATTGGGTTGAGCTTAAGACCAGCATTTCTGAGCAGATCAAAAACCTTCTGCAAATGTTCAAGATGTTTATCCCAGGTTTTTGAGTAGACCATTATGTTGTCTAAGTAGACCAGAACAAAGTTTTCTTTTACTGATTCAAATACTTTGTCCATTAGGCATTGAAAAATGGAAGGGGTATTGGTGAGACCAAAAGGCATGACTGTGAATTTATAGGTACCATACTTGATAATGAAAGCAGTTTTCTTTCTGCTTTTTGGATCCATCTCTACTTGCCAGAATCCAGCAGTTAAGTCAATGGTTGAGAAGAAAGCAGCACTATTGAATTTATCTAGCATTGCATCAATTTTGGGAAATGGGTACATGTCTCTTATAGTGATGGCAGTAGTCAACACAAAAATATAGGGTTCTACTTTTTTTAGATACTATTACAACTGAAAAAGCCCATTTACTCTTGGTTTCTTGTATAAATCCAAAATCTTTCATCCAGTTTATTTCTTTCTTAATGAACTCATCATTGTGTCAATTGGATTGATAAGGCTTTAAATAGATGGGGCAAGTTTCTTTTGTAGTGATAGTGTGTTGTATTATATGAGTTCATCCAGGGGTATCACCTTCTTTGGATATAACTGGGCTATTTTTAGCCAATAGGTTTTTAATGTCCACTTTTCTTTCTTCAGGGGAGGGTTTTCTTTGTTCTATAATTAATGATTGGATTTCAGGTGGTTCATTTTCAAAGGACTTCTGTATCTTTTTTAGTTTTTCTCTGGATATCAAACTAATTGGCTCCCAATCTTTGTAATAGATTAGGCAGGACTTGCATTCATCACTAGTGGAATACAAAAGTTTATTGCACCAGCACCTGATACAAGAACCATGCCACCAATAACTATATTTTGCTTTTTTGCCAGGTTTTCTATCAAAGGTTTTTCTAAGGATATCATAGTAGGGCCAGCAGATCAGCTTGCCATTTACCATGATTTCTTCTTTGTCAGCTTTAATATTGTCCAGTGGCTTGCCGTTGCTGGTGAAGATAGTATAGGCAAGTTCAGCAGTTTTTTCTTGTTCTTCTTGATTTTTTTCTCCATTACTCTTATCATTATCTGATTTATCTGATTGTTCTTCTTCTTGGTTCTGCTTGGATACTGGAGGGATTGTCCAATAACAGCACTTAACCACAATGGGTTTCTTACCACATTTGATGGTTAGTTCACAGAGTTCATAATCAAGCAAGGCTTTTGCTTTCTTGAGCCATTAATTGCCAACTATTATAGTGTATTCTTTTGCTTCAAATACTTCCATGTCAGTTTCAATGCTGATGCCATTGATTCAGACAGGAACAGCTTTGGCTATGCCCAGACCTTTCTTCTTGTCACCATGTATATTGGTTATTGGTCTTGTAAACAGCTCATCAATTTTTCTGCCAATTGCTTCTAAGAAGTGTTTGGCAATGACACTAATAGATAATCCACTGTCCAGGATCAGATTAATGAAATAACCAGCCACTTGGGCTTTACAAATGAGGGGGATAACATTGCTGTTGTCAGCAAGTTCAGCTTGGCATGGGCATTTGTTGGTCTTTGGTGTCTTTTTTTTGGGAATCAAAGATTTGTGAAGGTCTTTTCTGAATTGGGGGTGGGTCATTAACTGGCCAAATGTAATGTGTGCTGGGGTTTCCATGAGATCTTTAACAACAGAATAGGGGCCAGATTTTTGTACAATTTCTGGGGGTTCCAACTTTAGAGAATTTTTAAAAACTTTAACCTTTGGTGGCTCATTGTTATCAGCAGTTGATGTGGAGTTTTTCTTTGGATCTATAACGAAATCAACCTTGGCTTTTTTCTTCTTTCTTGTTGATTCAGAAGTGTTGATTGCTAGTTCATTCATATCATGATTATCATTAGTTAGGTTAAAAGCATAAAAGAGGTTTTTTTCTGGTTGGCTTGCACTCTCACCCTTTGGAGGTGCACCTACCAGTTTAAAGGCTGATAAACAGTGGCTTCAACTAAGGGATCCTTTTCAAAGAAATTGATGTTGGCATGATTGGGTCTTTGGTTGGGGACATTGTTGTTGATGATTCTGTTGTTTTGATTGTCATTGTTTCTGGAAGCTGGAGGAGGCAGGAAAGGATTGTTATAATTTCTGAAGAAATGTTCAGTTAATCCACAGCAATAACACACAGGTGGGCCATGATTTTGTTGTCTTTAATAAGGGGGTTGCTGGGGTTGATTAAAATGGGGTTCAAATTTGGGTCTTTGAGATTGTTGATTTTCTTTGACTGCTTGAGCTAAGGGTTCTAATAAATGGGCAAGATTGGCTGTGAGTCTATCTATCAATTGTTCATTGGAATCTGGAGTTTGGGCAGTAAAAGAAGTGGTAGCCATTTAAGGAGCAGAGGCCATAACAGGAACAGGAGCAAAAACTGGAAGTGTGAATCCCAAATGCATTCTTTGGTTGTCTTCAATTCGTTGAGCAAGTTCAATGGCCATGTCTATTGTGAGATTTTTTTTTAGGGCCAGGAGGGACCAAAAAGCATAGGACAGATCTGTTCTTAATCTTTTTGTAAAGAAATGAATTTTTTGTTCTTCTGTCTTTTAATTAACTTTCTGATGGCTTTGACATATTCAGTTACCACTTCACCAGGATGTTGGGTTCTTCTTTCTAGTTCTATGTACCATTTAGATATCAAAATAGAAATTCTAAATTTTATTTCAAACTGGGTAGTAAAAAAGGTGTTAAGACAAAAAAAAACTCTTTCTCTCCTAAATTTCATGACCACGAATAGAGCTAAGAGTAAAAAAGTTGCAAACGTTACTTTTCCTATAGTAACTAATAAAGTTTCAATACAAGAGGGTCTCTCTGTTATTGAAGCAGCTAGACAAAATATTCTGGCAACATTTCCTTTAAAAAATAATAGTAATAAGCTGCCTTTAGCGGCTTCTGGTTCATTTTCTTCTCCTTTGGCTGGAAGTTCTTCTCCAGTCAAAGTCCCTTTAAAAAAGCACACTCAGGTTAGTCCTAGTGTTGTCTCTACCACTTCAAAGAGCCCAAAGATTTTTAATAACAGACCAGTCAACAAGTTGGTCTTTCCTGCTCTCACCACTCCTACTACTACTTTTACTACTACTGCTTCACAAATGACCACAAAAGTGAAAAATTCCAAAAAACAGTAGCAGGCAGTCACAACTGCTATGGTCACACCTAACCCCTTTGTGGTTCCAGATGAGATCTTCCACAGCAGCAGCCAGCCCTATTCCTGATATGAATGGCAATGGCAGCGGCACATCTCCCAAGATGGGCCAAAATCAACCACTGGCTGTGTTGCCTGATGTGGTAATCTTTGGCAGATCATCGCCAATCTTAGTAGCAAAACAGCCCATCAATCCAGATGATCTCAAAGATTGGGCTGATCAGATGGAAATGGAATCAACTGTTCCCCCCCAGTTTCTGGTGCATCTGATGCTGGTGCTTGGGAGAATATGAATGGGCATCAAAGGTTCTCTGGTTGGGTGGCCTCCAATCTTGTACCTGGTGCTACGTTTAAGATTAAGATGGCTTTGCTCAGTTCTTTGTTTCAGTTGCTGCCTGGTTGTATTGGGCTTAAATCTGTTTCACAAGATGCTGTCAAGTTGTTCTGTGTGGAATTTGCATCTCAGGAGTGTCTAAACGGTGCTACCAAGGTGGCCATTAGTGATGAGGTTTTTTTGACCACTCTTAAGATTGCACGGTCTTCAGGAGTGGTTTCTGTTTCTTCCTCTTCTTTGTCAGTTGCACTGTGCAATGTACCCTTGGGTGCCTCTTCTGATGACATCAAATCTGCTCTTGGCATTTTTGGTGTTGTCACTTCTGTTAAGTTGAAGCCTGCTGGCTTATGACAATATGCTGTGGTTAACTTTAAGGACATTTCTTTTGTGGCTGCTGCTCTCTTTAACTGGTCTGTGTTGGTCAGAAAAGATAGTGTTAGGATTTTTCTCATAGCCAACCAAAAGAAGATTATCTCCTCAAGAGATGCTTTCAAAGCTAAGCTGGTTAATCTTCCATTTGGCTGCACTGCATTTGAGATAAGTGATCTGGTCTCCCAAGTTGGTGGCCGTACGTGTTTTATTCCCCACTCCCCTGATTCCTATTGATGTCAACGCTTTGCAGTGGTGACCTTTGGCTCTTTGGAATCTTTAAATGCTGCTGTTTCAAAAACTGGTACCTTACGTGGCTGCTGCATCTGGTGGGAAACTCCTGGATGTCATCACTGCTATAGATGTCAAAGTTTGGATCATTTGGCTGTGGACTGCAAGGTGTTGTCACCTCTCCCTCCCAAACTTTCTTCTAATTCTGCTGGTGGTCCCATCATTTTCAAGTCATCCCTTGTTGGAGCTAAATCCTATGCCAAAGCTGCCACTTCTGTGGTTCCTCCTGTTGCTGCTGCTGCTGATACGGGTCTGGCTTTCAGTACCTCCTCCAAAGTTGTGGTGCCACTGTTGCTGGTTGCCTCCTCTGGTTCAGATGTTGCTGTTAATGCTAGATTGGTTTCTCTGGAAACCCAACTTAGTGAATTGTCTTTGTTGATCAAATCTATAGTTGAGCCTGTAGGTTCTTTGGTGGCATTGGTTACTATGTTATTGTCTACTCCACCAGTTATGGCAGAGGCAATGAAGGAAAGTGTGATTGGATTGGAAAACCAAATTAAGGCTGTTTGTGCTGTGGCTTCTGTGCTGCAAAAGGAAGTGGGGGCTCTCAAGTTGAGAAGTGGAAAGGTACACTATAACATATCTGATGAAGACATGAATGATGATAATGATGATGATGATGGTGATACTAAAGATTTTTTAGTCTATGATGATACATTTGATGTGATGATGGAGTTATGGGAGGTTCAATCCTCTAATATCAAGTCCAATCCAGATCAGACTGCTAAGTGGATGAGCAGTCTTGTTAAGAATAGTCATAAACTTGTATGCATTATGGGTAAGATGTATGAATTAGATATGTTTAATACATTAGGTAGCAAAGATAGTACTAGTGTGTAATTAGGGCTTTCCGCTTGTGATTAGCCGCATCTTGTAATATGTATTATTGGGTGAACTGGCTTTATGAAACTGCCACATTACTATGGAGTAACTAATAAATGACTGGCGTGGCTACATGTTAACAAAAAAAAAAAAAAAAAAAAAAAAAAAAGGTGTTGTCTTTTTCAGCATTTGCTGGTGCCCATCTAATGATTCTTTGCTAAGTGTTGGCATTGGTTTTTTGTGAGAACCAAGTAGCAAAAAAGTCTTGAAGGTAGCCACCAACAATTTGGAACTTATATTTATTATCATATTGGTTGGCTGTGACAGCTCTTTCAAAGTCATTTAACTATTTAATTGGATCTTGTGCATCACTTCTAAACAAGGGTAATGGAGTGTTGTTTCTTCTTCCCAAAGCAGTTTGTATATCCTGAAGAGTAGCCAGGATGTTTGTTTGCATAGAGTCATTAGCCATTGGTTCAGGAGTAACTGTTTGTGTAGAATGTTCTGATTTACTTAAGAAAAAATCAAAAACAGAAGCAGTTTGATAACTTTCTTCTTTTGTTTCAAAGAGAGTTTCAGCTAATTGGTAAGCAGCAATCCAGATGTGAATTTGATGATTCAAGTATTTGAAATCAGGAGGCTGTTGTTCAAAGATTGTCGAATATAAAAGCTGATTGATGCTGTTGTTTCTTTCTTTAAAGTTGTCTTTAAAATAAGCTTGATCAAAGTAATAAGTTGTATAGACTGTATAGATTTCAGCTGAATTTTTATTCAGAAACCAGTTTCAAAAGTTTTGGAATTGTCTACTGGATTGTTTTTTAATAGGAAAGCAAATCAAGCAGAAGGGCAAAGGATTAAGTTCAATAAAGTTTAGATCGTTTTTGTTGTGTGCTTTAAAGTATTCTTTTGATTGTTGTGGCAGGTATAAATAATCACCCATACAATAGGAAACAAAGTGGATTTTGACAACCTTACAGGGAGCACCACTTTTATGTTATGGTTTGGAATAACAAGCTAACAGATAACAAGGGGGAACAGGATTGTAGAGTAATGAAAGAGATCAAAGGGAATTCAACTTCAAAGAGCAAATTGAATAAGTATGGATTCAATGTGTGAAATTAGTCTCATAAAATATCTCAGTTGCTATACTTTTCAAAAGATAACCAGGGAATCTGAAGGTAGAGGGATAGTCCATACTGTCAACAAATGATCACACATTGGTATAATTCTATGCTTCATGTCAATGCTCTTAGAATTCAATATTAGGTATTAAATGTACTCTTTAGTCATGTTTTTTTCAATAATCTTCAAATGCTGCAATTACACATTTTAGGAAAAGGGTAAGGAATAACCAACAAGTAATTTTTTATTCCAAGATGTTCAGATATTTAAAAATAGGGAAAGAAAAATTAGTGATAAGAGAATGATTAAGATGAAAGTTGTTATTATATTTATTTATTTTTTTGATTCTTACATTGATTTTTACATGCTTTTCTACAGCTAAGAAATTTATTGCTTATATAGCTATCAAAAGTGGTCAATGATCAGGTCAATAATCAGGTCATTAATCAGATCAATGATCACTTTCTAAAAATAGAGTGGCTACTTTATATGACATCAGTGGCTAATACATGTGATAATTAATAAGAAGTATAAGTTTCAACTGTAACAGTGTATTCTTTTGCTTCAGATACTTTTATGTCAGTTTCAATACTGATGCCATTGTTATGGTTGAAACCCATAATTTTTATTAGTTATTACATGTATTAGTCACTGATGTCATATAATTAGCCACTCTATTTTTAGATAGTGATCATTGACCTGATCAATGACCTGACTGTTGACCTGATCATTGACCTGATTATTGACCTGATCATTAACCTGATCATTGACCTAGTCATTGACCTGGTCATTGACCACTTTTAATAGCTATATAAGCAATGAGTCTCTTAGCTATAGAAAATCATTTCTCAGACAAGAATCAAATAAATAAAAATAACAACTTTCATCTTAATCACTCTCTTATCGCTAATTTCTCTTTCTCTACCTTCAAGTATCTGAACATCTTAGGATAAAAAATTACTTGTTGGCCTTTTCCTGTTTGAATAATTGTAGTATTTAAAGACTATTTGTATAAATGTGACTGAAGAGCACAAGTTGATATCTGATATTGAATTCTAAGAGTGCCGACGTGAGGCATAGAATTGTACCAGTGGTTATTAATTATTGACAGTACGGACTATCCCTCTACCTTCAGATTCCCTTGTTACCTTTTGAAAAGAATAATGACTGAGATATTTTATGAGACTGATCTCGCACATTGAATCCATACTCATTCAATTCGCTTATTGAAGTTGAATCCTCTTTGATTATTTTCATCACCCTACAATCCTGTTCTCTCTTGCTATCCATTAGCTTGTTACTCCAACCTGTAACACCATTAATACAAACAGAAACAGCTTTGGCTATATGTCCAGGCTTTTTTTTTTGTTACTGTGTATATTAGTCATTGGTTTAGTTAAAAATTCATCAATTTTTCTACCAATTGCTTCAAAGAAATGTTTGGCAATGACACTTACAGAAGATTCACTGTTTAAGATCAGATCAATAAAATAGCCAGCCACTTGGGCTTTGCAAATCAGAAGAGTAACATTGCTGTTGTTAGTAAGTCTAGCTTGACAAGAGTGTTTGTTGGTTTTTAATGACTTTTTTTTTAGGATCAAGAATTTGTGAAGATTTTTTCTGAACTGTGGATGGGTTATTAATTGGCCAAAGATAATGTGAACTAGAGTTTTCATGAAATTTTTGACAACAAAATAAGAACCAGATTTTTGTGCTATTTCTTGGAATTTTAACTTTAGAGGTTTTTTAAAAACTTTAGTCTTTAGTAGCTTATTGTTATTAGCAGTTGATGGGAAAGCTTTATTGAGGTCAAGAGCAAAATCAACTTTGGCTTTCTTTTTTTTTCTTGTTGATTGCTAGTTTATCTATATTATGGTCATCATTAGTTAGATTAAAAGTATAAAAAAAGTTTTTTCTGGTTGACTTGTACTTTTATTTTTTGGAGGTGCACTTACCAGTTTAAAGACTGATAAACAGTGGCTTTAACTAGGGAATCCTCTCCAAAAAAATTGATGTTGGCATGATTGGGTCTTTAATTGGAAATATTGTTGTTGTTGGTTTTATTGTTTTAGTTATCATTATTTCTAGGAGCTGGAGGAGACAGAAGAAGATTGTTGCAATCTCTAAAGAAATATTTAGTTAATCTGAATAAGATGTAAAATTAAAAAACTCTTTCTCTCCTAATTTTCATGACCACGAATAGAGCTAAGAGTAAAAAAGTTGCAAACATTATTTTTTTTATAGTAACTAATAAAGTTTCAACACGAGAGGGTCTCTCTGTTATTGAAGCAGCTAGACAAAATGTTCTGACAACATTTCCTTTAAATAATACTAGTGATAAGCTGCCTTTAGCAACTTTTGGTTCATTTTTTTTACCTTTGGGTGGTAGTTCTTCTCCAGTCAAAGTTCCTTCCAAAAGACACACTCGGGTTAGTTCCAGTGTTGTCTCTACTGTTTTTAAGAGCCCAAAAATTTTTAATAACAGACCAGTCAACAAGTTGGTCTTTCCTACTTTTATTACTTCCACTACTACTACTTTTTTTTTTTTTGTTAATGTGTAGCCACACTGATCTTTTATTAGTTTAACTATACTCAAAAAGCATGACATTTTCATAAAGCCAGTTCACCTAATAATACAAAATCACAAGATGTGGCTAACCACAAGTGAAAAGCCCTAACTACACACTAGTACTACCTTTGCTACCTAATGTATCAAACATATTTAATTTATACATCTTACCCATAATGCTAACAAGCTTATAACTATTCTTAACCATACCACTCATCTACTTAGCAATCTGATTAGAGCTGGATTTAATTCAGAAAGGCTGATCTTTCCATAGATGTATCATAACATCAAAGGTGTTATCATAAATTGAAAAGTCTTTTTTTCCATTATTATCATCATCAACATTATCAACTATGTCCAAGCAAACTCATTCACATATTTTCTCAAGATGTGTCATTCTTTTCTGTATTATGGTGGCAACAGCAGCCAAGCCTTTATTTTGCTTAGCCAACTCATCCACATATTCCTTAACTGACACATTCATGACAGATGGAGTAGACAGCAATTTGGTAACCAATGCAACCAGAGCACTAACAGATTCAACTAAGGATTTAATCAACACAAATAGTTCACTAAAATGGGATTCAAGAGAAGCCAACCTAGTGTTACAGTTGAAACTTATAGTTTTTATTAGTTATCTTTTTTTTTTGTTAATGTGTAGCCACACCAGTCGTTTATTAGTTAGTCCACAGTAATGTGGCAGTTTCATAAAACCAGCTCACCCAATAATACATATTACAAGATGCAGCTAACCACAAGCAGAAAGCCCTAACTACATGCTAGTACTACCTTTGCTATCTAATGTATTAAACATATCTAATTTATATCTCTTACCCATAATGCATACCAGTTCATAACTACTCTTAACAAGACTGCTCATCCACTTAGCTGTCTGATCTGGATTGGACTTGATATTAAAGGATTGAACTTCCCATAACTCCATCATTGCATCAAATGTATTATCATAGACCAAAAAATCTTTAGCATCACTATCATCATCATCATCATCATCATCATCATCATCATCATCATCATCATCATCATCATCATCATCCATGTCTTCATCATCAGATATGTTATAGTGTACCTTCCCACTCCTTAACTTGAGGGCCCCCACTTCTTTTTGCAGCACAGAAGCCACAGCACGAACAGCCTTAATTTGGTTTCCCATAACTGGTAGAGTAGACAATAATGTAGTAACCAATACAACCAAAGAACCCATAGGCTCAACTATAGATTTGATCAACAAAGACAGTTCACTAAGTTGGGTTTCCAGAGAAGCCAATCTAGCATTAACAGCAACATCTGAACCAGAAGAGGCAACCGGCAACAGCGGCCCCACAACTTTGGAGGACATACTAAAAGCCAGACCTGTATCAACAACAGCAGCAACAGAAGGAACCACAGAGATGGCAGCTTTGGCGTAGGATTTAGCTCCAACAAGAGATAACTTGAGAAAGACAGGACTACCAGCAGAATTAAAAGAGAGTTTGGGAGGGAGAGGTGGCAACACCTTGCAGTCCACAGCCAAATGATCCAAACTTTGACATCTATAGCAGCGATGACATCCAAGAGTTTCCCACTAGATGCGGCAGCCACATAAGGTACCAGTTTTTGAAACAGCAGCATTTAAAGATTCCAAAGAGCCAAAGGTCACTACTGCAAAGCGTTGACATCAATAGGAATCAGGGGAGTGGGGAATGAAACACGTACAGCCACCAACTTGGGAGACCAGATCACTTATCTCAAATGCAGTACAGCCAAATGGAAGATTAACCAGCTTAGCTTTGAAAGCATCTCTTGAGACAATAATCTCCTTTTGGTTGGCAATGAGAAGAATCCTAACACTATCTTTTCTGACCAACACAGACCAGTTAGAGAGAGCAGCAGCAGCAGAAGAAGTGTCTTTAAAGTTAATCACAGCATATTGCCATAAGCCAGCAGGCTTCAACTTAACAGAAGTGACAACACCAAAAATGCCAAGAGCAGATTTGATGTCATTAGAAGAAGCACCCAAGGGTACATCACACAGTGCAACTGACAAAGAAGGGGAAGAAACAGAGGCCACTCCTGAAGACCGTGCAATCTTAAAAGTAGTCAAAAAAACCTCATCACTAATAGCCACTTTGGTAGCACTATTTAGACACTCCTGAGATGCAAATTCCACACAGAACAACTTGACAGCATCTTGTGAAACAGATTTAAGCCCAATACAACCAGGCAGCAACTGAAACAAAGAACTGAGCAAAGCCATCTTGATCTTAAACATAGCACCAGGCACAAGATTGGAGGCCACCCAACCAGAGAACCTTTGACGTCCATTCACATTCACCCAAGCACCAGCATCAGATGCACCAGAAACTGGGGAGAGAACAGTTGATTCTATTTCCATCTGATTAGCCCAATCTTTGAGATCATCTGGATTGATGGACTGTTTTGCTATTGGGATTGGTGATGATCTGCTGGAGAATACCACATCAGGCAACACAGCCAGTGGTTGATCTTGGCCCATCTTGGGAGATGTGCCACTGCTGTTGCCATCCATATCAAGAATAGGGCTGGCTGCTGCTGTGGAAATCTTACTGAAGATCTCATCTGGAACCATAAAGGAGTTTGGTGTGATCATAGCAGTTGTGACTGCCTGCTGCTGTTTTTTGGAATTTTTAGCTTTCACAGCCATTTGTGAAGCAGTAGTAGTAGAAGTAATAGTGAGAGTAGTAAGAGCAGGAAAGACCAACTTGTTGACTGGCCTGTTATTAAAAATCTTTGGGCTTTTTGAAGTAGTGGAGACAACACTAGAACTAACCCAAGTGTGTTTTTTTGAAGGAACTTTGACTGGGGAAGAACTACCAGCCAAAGGTGAAGAAAATAAACCAGAAGCTGCTAAAGACAGCTTATTACTATTATTTTTTAAAGGAAATGTTGCCAGAATGTTTTGTCTAGCTGCTTCAATAACAGAGAGACCCTCTTGTGTTGAAACTTTATTAGTTACTATAAGAAAAGTAATGTTTGCAACTTTTTTACTCTTAGCTCTATTTGTGGTCATGAAATTTAGGAGAGAAAAAGTTTTAATAATTTGCAAGATGTTTTGAAGATTTTTTTATTAGTTATCACATGTATTAGCCACTGATATCATATAATTAGCCAACCTATTTATAGATAGTAATCATTGACCTGATCAATGACCTGACTGTTAACCTGATTATTAACTTGATTATTAACCTGATCAATGACCTAACCATTGACCTGATTATTGACCTGATCATTGATCTGGTCATTGACCACTTTTCATAGCTATATAAGCAATGAGTCTCTTAGTTGTAGAAATGTATGTTCCCAACAATCAAAGAAATATTGTTACAAGTTAGAGTAACAAGTTAATGGATAGCAAAGGAGAACAGGATTGTAGGATGATGGAAATAATCAAAGGGGATTCAATTTTAATGAGCAAATTGAATGAGTATGGATTCAATGTGTGAGATCAGTCTCATAAAATATCTCAGTCGCTATTCTTTTCAAAAGGTAACAAAGGAATCTGAAGGTAGAGGGATAGTCCATACTGTCAACAATTGATAACCATTGGTATAATTCTATGCCTTACGTCGACACTCTTAAAATTCAATATCAGGTATCAACTTGTGCTTTTCAGTCACGTTTATTTAAATAATCTTCAAATACTGTAATTACACGTTTCAGGAAAGTGCCAACAAGTAATCTTTTATCCAAAAGATGTTCGAATACTTAAAGGTAGGGAAAGGGAAATTAGTGATAAGAGAGTAATTGAGATGAAAGTTGTTATTTTTATTTATTTGATTCTTGTCTAAGAGATGATTTTCTACAGCTAAGAGACTCATTGCTTATATAACTATTGAAAGTGGTCAATGACCAGGTCAATGATTACTATCTAAAAATAGAGTGGCTAATTATATGACATCAGTGACTAATACATGTAATAACTAATTAAAATTATGAGTTTCAACCATAACAATATAATAAAACAACTTTCATCTCAAACATTCTCTTATTGCTAATTTCTCTTTCCCTACCTTTAAGTATTCGAACATCTTTTGGATAAAAGATCTTTTGTTAGTGTTTATTTGCCTTTTTCTAAAACAATTAAACAAAGTATTTGAAGATTATTAAATAAAATGTGACTGAAGAGCACATTTGATACTTGATATTGAATTTTAAAAGCACTGACATGAGACATAGAATTATACCAAGTGTGATTATTTGTTAATAGTATGAGCTATTCCTCTATCTTCAGATTCTCTGGTTACCTTTGAAAAGTATAGTAACTGAGATATTTTATGAGACTGATCTCGCACATTGAATCCATACTTATTCAATTCGCTCTTTAAAGTTGAATTCCCCTTTGATTATTTCCATCACCCTACAATTCTGTTCTTCCTTACTATCCATTAGCTTGTTACTCCAACCTGTAACATAAAAGTAGTCCTTTCTGTAAGGTTGTCAAAATTCACTTATTTCCTCATTGTATGGATGATTATTCATATCTGCCACAGCAATCAGAAGAATACTTTGCAGTACACAACAGAAACAATCTAGACTTTATTGAACTTAATCCCTTGTCCTTCTGCTTGATCTGCTTTCCCCTTGAAGAACAATCCAGCAGACAATTCCAAGACTTTTGGAACTGGTTTCTGAACAAGCATTCAGCTGAAACCTACACAGCTTATACAACTTATTATTTTGACCAAGCTTATTTTGAAGACGACTTTGAAGAAAGAAACAACAGTATCAATCAGCTCTTATATTCTGCAATTTTTGAACAACAGCCCCCTGATTTCGAATATCTGAATCATCAAATCCACATTTGGATTGCTGCCCATCAAGCAACTGAAACTCCTTTTGAAACAGAAGAAGAAAGCTACCAAACTGCCCCTGTTTTTGACCTTTTATCAAGCAAATCAGACTTGTCTACACAAACAGTTACCCCTGAACCAATGGCTAATAACCCCATGCAAGCAAACATTCTGGCCACCCTCCAAGGTATACAAACTGCTTTAGAAAGAAGAAACAATACCCCACTACCACTATTTAGAGGTGATGCACAAGATCCAATTGAATGGTTGGATGACTTTGAGAGAGCTGCTACAGCTAACCAATATGATAATGAGTACAAGTTTCAAATTGTTGGTGGCTACCTCCAAGACTCTCCTGCTACCTGGTTCTCACAAAAAACTGATGCTAATGCCCATCAAAGAATCATTAGATGGATGCCAGCAAATGCCAGAGAAAACAACATCTCTTTCACAACCCAGTTTGAAAACAAGTTCAGAACCCCAATCTTGATATCCAAGTAGCACATGGAATTAGAAAGAAGAACTCAAGGCTCTGGTGAAATTGTAACTGAATATGCTAAAGCAATCAGAAAGTTAATCAAGCATGTAGACTCTGGAAGAAATTGGACAGAAGAGCAAAAGATTCATTCCTTCACAAAAAGATTGAGAACTGATTTATCTTATGCTCTTTGGCCTCTCTTGGCCCTGAAAGACAATCCTACAATGGACATGGCCATTGAACTTGCCCAACAAATTGAAGACAACCAAAGAATACATTTGGGATCTACACTTCCAGTTTTTGCTTCTGCTCCTGTCATGGCTCCTGCTCCTCAAATGGCTGCTGCCTCTTTTGCTGCCCAAACTCAAGATCCAAATGAACAATTAATTGATAGATTCACAGCCAATCTTGCCCAGTTATTAGAACCTTTGGCACAAGCAGTTAGAGATAACCAACAATCACAAAGACCCAGATATGAACCACGTGTTAATCAGCCCCAGCAACCTCTTTATCAAAGACAGCAAAATCGTGGTCCTCCTGTGTGTTATAAATGTGGATTAACTGGACATTTCTCCAGAGATTGCAACAATTCTCCTTTGCCCCCTCCAGTTCCTAGAAACAATGACAACCAGAACAACAGAATTAATAACAACAATGCCCCCAATCAAAGACCCAATCATACCAACATCAATTTCTTTGGAAAGGATCCCCTAGTTGAAGCCACAGTTTACCAGCCTTTAAACTGGTAGGTGTACCTCCAAAGGGTGAGAGTGCAAGCCAACCAGAAGAAAACCCCTTTAATGCTTTTAACTTAACTGATGATGACCATGACATGGATGAACTAGCAATCAACTCCTCAGAATCAACAAGGAAGAAAAAGAAAGCCAAGGTTGATTTTGTTTTAGATCTAAATAAACTATCCACATCAACTGCTGATAATAATAAGCCACCAAAGGCTAAAGTTTTTAAGAATCCTCCAAAGTTAGAACTCCCAGAAATAGTACAAAAATCTGGTCCTTATTTTGTTGTCAAAGATCTCATGGAAACTCCTGCACACATTACTTTTGGTCAACTAATGACCCATCCACAATTCAGAAAAGATCTCCACAAATCTCTAATTCCCAAGAAGAAAACACCAAAAACCAATAAACGCCCTTACCAAACTGGACTTGTTGACAACAGCAATGTCACCCCATTAATTTGTAAAGCCCAAGTGGCTGGCTATTTCATTGACTTGATCCTGGACAGTAGATCATCTGTTAGCATCATTGCCAAACACTTTTTGAAAGCAATTGGGAGAAAGATTGATGAACCTTCCACCCAACCAATGACCAATGTATATGGTGACAAGAAGAAAGGTCTGGACATAGCCAAAGCTGTTCTTGTCTGTATTAATAGCATCAGCATTGAAACTGACATGGAAGTTTCTAAAGCCAAGAAATACACTATTATTGTTGAAAATGAATGGCTCAAGAAAGCCAAAGCATTACTTGACTACAAACTTTGTGAGCTAACCATCAGATGTGGTGAAAAGCCCATTGTGGTTAAGTGTTGCTACTGGACAATCTCTCCAACACCAAAACAGAATCAGGAAGAAAAACAATCAGAGGAATCAGATGATGAAGAAAGTGATGAAGAAGAAGAACAAGAGAAACAAGAAGAAACTGCTGAACTTGTCTATACCACCTTCACCAGCAATGGCAAGCCACTGGACAATGTCAAAGCTAACAGAGAAAGAATCATTGTAAATGGCAAGCTGATCTGCTGGCCCTACTATGATATCCTAAGAAGAACTTTTGACCAGAAGCCTAGCAAGAAAGCCAAGTACCATTATTGGTGGCATGGATCTTGTGCCTGGTGCTGGTGCAATCAACCCTTGTATTCTCCAAGTGATGAATGCAAATCCTGCCTGATCTATTACAAAGATTGGGAACCAATCAGTTTGATACCAAGAGAAGAATTAAAAGAAGTACAGAAGTCCTTTGAGAATAAACCACCTGAAATCCAATCACTAGTTGTAAAACTAAGAGAACCCTCCCCAGAAGAAAGAAAGATAGACATTAAAAATCTATTGGCTAGAAATAGCCCAGTTATCTCAAAAAAAGATGATACTCCTGAACAAACCCATGTGATACAACACACCATTACCACTAGAAAAACTTGCCTCATCCATTTGAAGCCATATCAATTCAATTGACACAATGATGAGTTCATCAAGAAAGAGATAAACCAGATGAAAGAACTTGGATTCATACAAAAAACCAAGAGTGAATGGGCTTTTTCAGTTGTAGTGGTATCCAAGAAAGGTGGAACCCTACACTTTTGTGTTGACTACTGCCAATTAAATGCCATCACTGAAAGAGACATGTACCCACTTCCCAAGATTGATGCAATGCTGAACCAATTCAAAGATGCTGCTTTTTTTTCTACCATTGATCTAACTGCTGGATTCTGGCAAGTAGAGATGGATCCAGAAAGCTGGAAGAAAACTGCCTTTATTACCAAGTATGGCACCTATGAATTCACAGTAATGCCTTTTGGTCTCACCAATGTCCCTCCCACCTTTTAACACTTAATAGATAAAGTATTTGAATCAGTGAAAGAAAACTTTGTTTTAGTTTATCTAGACAATATAATGGTGTACTCAAAAACCTGGGATGAACACTTTGTACATTTGCAAAAAGTTTTTAATTTTCTCAGAAATGCAGGTCTCAAAATCAACCCAATCAAATCTTTCTTTGGAAGACAATCTACCCAATTCCTTGGTCATCTTATCACAAAAGATGGAATCTTTCCTGACCCAGCTAAGGTTGAAAAAGTCCAGAACATTAGACAACCAATGAATGTTCATGAACTATGCTCTTTTCTTGGTTTGGCTTTCTATTATCACAAATTTCTCAAGGATTTCTCCAAAATAACTGCTCCACTTAATCAGCTACTCAAAAAAAACATCAACTACCATTGGAGCACACACCAACAAAAAGCTTTTGAAACTCTAAAGGAAAAACTAGTCACTGAACCAATTCTGAAGCAACCTGATCTAGATCAATCTTTTATCCTCCACACTGATGCATCTGGTTATGAACTTGGTGCTGTCCTTTCACAAAAAGATGAAAATGGCAAAGAACATGTCATAGCATGTGCCAGTAGATTCCTCTCACCAGCAGAAAAGAACTATTCAGTTACTGAATAGGAATGCTTAGCAGTAGTTTGGGCTACTAGCTACTGCAATCAATATTTTCTTAGTGCAAAATTCTTAGTGGTAACAAATCATCAAGCCTTGGTTTGGCTGTGCAAAAAAAAGAAGCTGGAACATAAACAAATAACTTACTGAATACTCCACTTGGATGAATTCGACTATGATATTCAACACTACAAAAAAGCAAATCATCAAAATGCTAACACTTTCTTTAGACTTACCATCCGGTGATAGTATCTTTCAAACCAAATCAACTTAATTATTAGTAACCCCTTCACAAACAAACACGATAATAGACTTGGACAACTACTCTGCCTTAATGAAATTTTTGGATAAAAGACAATACCCACCAGAATACACTTGACATCAAAGAGAACATTTGCACAAACAATCAAATTTCTATTTAATCTGCCAGAACCAATTATACAAAAGAAACAAAAAAGATCCTGACCACCCCCAGAAAGTTATCAGATTTGAAGAAAGAGAAATTATAATATACAATATGCACACTGATCTATTAGCTAGACACTTTAGAAAAACAAAGACAATTCAGAAAACTTTAGCTTGTTATTATTGGCCTATCTTAAGAAAAGACATTGCTGAATACATTAAAACTTGTAACATCTGCCAAAGAAAAGACAAACCCAATTACAAAGAAGATATCTATTCAATCTCTGTTGGTCAACCCTTTAACAGAATTGGTATAAATGTTGTTGGACCTTTAACAATCACTTCTAATGGCAACAGATATATTGTTATGGTTGAAACACATAGTTTTTATTAATTATCACATGTATTAGCCACTGATGTCATATAATTAGCCACCCTATTTTTAGATAGTAATCGTTGACCTAATCATTGGCCTGATCATTAACCTGATCATTAACCTGGTCATTGACCACTTTAGATAACTATATAAGCAATGATTCCCTTAACTGTAGAAAGATATGATCAAAGTAACAAAATAAACAATATTAATTACTTCCTCTCATAATCACTTATTCCCCTTTCCTTACCTTCAAGTATCTACTTGTTGGCATTCACATACCTTATCTTTTCTCCTTCTTGATTTGTATTTGTTAGAATTAGTCTGAGAAGCAATTGGCTTGCTCTTGTAATTCATTGAATAAAGAAACGATTGAAAAATACAACAATACCTGTTATTGATTCTAAGAATCACTGAGTTGAGGCATAGAATAATAGCAGCAGTGTTATCTTGTTGACAATCACGGACTATTCTTCTACCTTCAGATTTAAGAAAAGATTAGCGACTGTGATTTTTATGAGACTGATCACACATATTGAATTCCTACTTATTCAATTCGCTCCCTTATTGTAATTTCCTCTTTGTTTATTTCCATCACCATACAATACTGTTCTCCCTTGCTATCCATTAGCTTGTTACTCCAACCTGTAACAATATTATTACAGCTACCAACTATTTTACAAAGTGAGTAGAAGCAAGAGCCACTTCAGACCAAACAGCAGTCTCAATAGCCAATTTCATTTATGAAGATATCATTTGCCATCATGGCTGTCCCAAAAAACTTTTATCTGATAAAGGAAGAGCTTTTTTCAGTATACTGGTTGAAAAACTTTGTAGAAAAATGGGAATATATTATAAACTTTTCTTCCCTTATCACTTTTAAACAAATAGTCTAGTGGAACATTTCAATAGAACATTATATGAAACCCTAGCCAAAACCAGTGAAGAAACAAACTTATGGGACAAAGTACTGCCTTCAGCTTTGTTTGCTTATAGAACTGTGAATCATGACATAACAAGTTATGAATCTTTTTATCTGCTCTATAGATGCATGACAACACTACTAATAGAAACTAACATTGAAACAATACCCTTTGAAGAGATCACAATAGGAAATTACAAAGACATTTTACAAAGAAAACTTGATACCATTCTTAACTTCTTGGTAGAAACACAAATAATTGCTTTTGAAAAAATAAAACAGTTCCAAGAAAAGCTTAAGAAAAAATAAAACAGTTCCAAGAAAAGCTTAAGAAAAAAAAAACTTATAAAACACTTTCTTTAAGTGTTGGTGACTTGGTGCTAGAATACTGTTCTAACAGAGACAATGTTTATGGTGATAAATTTTTTAGCCAGTGGAAAGGACCCTTTATAGTCAACAAAGTTTTGAACAATGGTTCTTATATTCTTCAAGATCAAATCCGAACAATTTTTAATGATCATTCTGTTTATGGTACATAACTCAAAAAATATTATAAACGACCTGATTGGCTGTCTGTTGTGATAATACTGACTCAAATAATCAGCAAAAATCAAGTATAAATAAATGCATCATTCCCAAAATAGAGGTATTTTCAATTGACATGAACAATTATTTTCTGGATCAAAACATTTAAAATGCCTTTTATACTTTTTATGAGTATTGGATCAAAAACTATTCAAATACTACTCTAACTATTGGAAAACAAACCACCATAACTAATAACAGTGGAACACATACTGTTATTAGACCAAAAAAAACTACTACCAGAAGAGAAAGAATTGGTAGTAAAATGGATAAATATCTGTTAGAAAGTATAATAGCAGTTATACTCTTATTTCAAACCAGGTAGTAAAAGAGGTGTTGTCTTCTCCAGCATTTGCTGATGCCTATCTAATGATTCTTTGTTGAGCATTGGCATTGGTTTTTTGTGAGAACCAAGTAGCAGGAGAGTCTTAGAGATAGCCACCAATGATTTGGAACTTGTATTCATTATTATATTGGTTTGCTGTAGCAGCTCTCTCAAAATCATCCAGCTATTTGATTGGATCTTGTGCATCACCTCTAAATAGTGGTAATAGGGTATTGTTTCTTCTTCCTAGAGCAGTTTGTATACTTTGGAGGGCGGCCAGAATGTTTTGTTGTAAAGGGTCTTAAGCCATTGGTTCAGGTGTAACTGTTTGTGTGAAGTGTTCTGATTTACTTAAAAAGAGATCAAAAACAGGAGTGGTTTGATAGCTTTCTTCTTCTGTTTTAAGAGAAATTTCTGTTAATTGATGGGCAGCAATTCAAATGTGGATTTGATGATTCAGATATTTGAAATCAGGGGGCTGTTGTTCAAAGATTGTAGAATATAAGAGCTGATTGATACTGTTGTTTCTTTCTTCAAAGTCGTCTTCAAAATAAGCTTGGTCAAAGTAATAGGTTGTATAAGCTGTGTAGGTTTCAGCTGAATGCTTGTTCAGAAACTAGTTCCAAAAGTCTTGAAATTGTCTGCTGGATTGTTTTTTAATAGAGAAGCAAATCAAGCAGAAAAACAAAGGATTGAGTTCAATAAAATTTAAATCATTTTTGTTGTATGCTTCAAAGTGTTTTTCTGATTGCTGTGACAGATATGAGTAATCACCCATACAATAAGGGAATAAGTAGATTTTGACAACTTCACAGAGAGCACCACTTTTATGTTACGGATTGGAGTAACAAGCTAATGGATAGCAAGGGAAAACAGAATTGTAGGGTGATGAAAGAAATCAAAGGAGATTTAACTTTAATGAGTGAATTGAATGAGTATGGATTCAATGTACAAGATCAGTCTCATAAAATATCTCAGTCACTATTCTTTTCAAAAGATAACAAGGGAATCTAAAGGTAGAGGGATAGTCCATACTGTCAACAATTGATCACCACTGATATAATTCTATGCCTCATGTTGGTGCTCTTAGAATTCAATATCAGATATTAACTTGTGCTTTTCAGTCACGTTTATTCAAATAATCTTCAAATGCTGCAATTACACGTTTCAGGAAAGTGCCAACAAGTAATCTTTTATTCTAAGATGTTTGGATACTTAAAGATAGAGAAAAGAAAATTAGCAATAAGAGAGTAATTGAGATAAAAATTGTTATTTTTATTTATTTGATTCTTGTCTGAGAGATGATTTTCTACAGCTAAGAGACTTATTGCTTATATAGCTATTGACAGTAGTCAATGATCAGGTCAATGATCAGGTTAATGATCAGGTCATTGATCAGGTCAATAATCACTATCTAAAAATAGAGTGGCTAATTATATGACATCAATGACTAATACATGTGATAACTAATAAAAATTATGGGTTTCAACTGTAACAATATTATGGATTTCAATTAAAAATTAAAATCAGTATTTTCTATTTTCATTCTGGAACAGATGCCATTAGCATAAATGTCTTAAGTCTTAACAATTTAGACCAATCACTCTTGATCACAGTGATTGACAGAAACTAAATTTTTTTTTTTTTTTTCTTTATTTTTTTGTTTGGAGTGGCAACATAGAAAAATTGACTGTCTTGGAATAGACTTCATGATAGCCTAATAAAAAAGGGAAGCTCTCCCTAAGTTTTGGATATTAACGTTATCTTGGTAGTTTATCAGAAAGGCAAAAAGACAATGCTTAATCTTAACAATTATGCTTATTAGTGCAGAAAAGAAAACTTACAATTACAGAAAACATTGTAATCAACGAAAGACAAACTCTGTGCTTTATAACCAAAAAATTCAACAGATAAATTCACATCCAAAAATAGACTTTCAGAGACTAATAACACTGATATGGCAGAAAAAGCAGACAACCTTGAAAAATAACCCAAAAATAGAACAGTAAACATTACTACTATACTCTGCTAAGTTTACCTGTAACAATGATTATTAAAGATTTTCTGGTTGGGTGGCCTCTAATCTTGTACTTAATATTATATTTAAGATCAAGATGGCTTTGCTCAATTCCTTGTTTCAGTTGTTGTTTGGTTGTATTGGGCTTAAGTCTGTTTTATAAGATGCTGTCAAGTTGTTCTGTGTGAAATTTGCATTTCAGAAGAGTTTAAATGGTGCCACTAATGTGGTCATTAGTGATGAGGTTTTTTTAACCACTCTTAAGATTGCATGGTCTTCTGGTGTGGCCTCTGTTTTTTTTTCTTCTCTGTCAATTGCACTTCATGATGTACCTTTGGATACTTCTTCTAATGACATCAAATCTGCTCTTGGCATTTTTGGTGTTGTCACTTCTGTCAAGTTAAAGCCTGCTGACTTATGGCAATATGCTGTGGTTTATTTCAAAGACACTTCTTCTGCTGCTGCTGCTCTTACTCACTGGTCAGTACTGGTAAAAAAAAACAATATTAGGATTCTACCTTTAGTCAACCAAAAAGAAGTTATTGTCTCAAAAGATGCTTTCAAAGCCAAGTTGGTCAATCTTCCTTTTGGCTGTACTGTTTTTGAGATAAGTGATTTGGTCTTTTAAGTTAGTGGCCATACTTGTTTCATTCTTCACTCTCCTGAATCATACTGACATTAATGTTTTGCTGCAGTTATCTTTGATTTCTTGGAATCTTTGAACATTGCTGTTTCTAAAACTGGTACTGCCATATCTGGTGGGAAACTTCTGGATGTCACTGCTGCTATAGATGTTAAGGTTTAGACTATTTGACTTTAGAATACAAAGTGTTACCATCTCTTCCTCTCAAAATCTTTTCCAACTTCTCTGGTGGCCCCAAAGTTTTCAAATTTTTATTTGCTGGATCTAAATCTTATGCCAAAGCTGCTGCTATAGTGGTTTTTTCTGTTGCTGCTACTGCTAATATGAACTTAGATCTCGGTGGTCTTTCCTTCCAACTACTACACTCATGCTGTCTGTTGTACTTTCTGCTATTAATAATGCTGTTGATGCTAAGTTGGCTTCTCTGAAATTCCATCTTGGTGAACTGTCTTTGCTGATAAAGTTTTTGGTTGAGTTTGTTAGTGCTCTGGTTGTTTTAATTACCAAATTGTTGTTTACTCTATCTGCTGTGGATGTTTCAGTTAAGGAAAGTGTGGCTAAGTTGGCTAAACAGAATAAAGACTTGGCTGTTATTGCCATTGTAATGCAGAAAAGAATGACATGCCTTAAGAAAAAGTATGAACAGGCCTGCTTGGAAGATATGTCAGATAATAATAACATGGATGATGATAATAATAATGATATCAAAAATAAAAATTTCTCTGTCTATGATAACACATTTGATGTTATGATGCATTTATGGGAAGATCAGTCATTCAGTATCAAATTCAGTCCTGATCTAACTGCTAAGTAGATGAGTAGTATGATTAAGAATAGTCAGGAGCTTGTTAGCATCATGGATAAGATGTATGAATTAGATATGTTTAATACATTAAGTAACATAGATAGTACTAGTATATAGTTAGGACTTTTTATCTGTGGTTAGCTACATCTTATAATTTTTGTATTATTGAGTGAGCTGGCTTTATGAAACTGTCACATTACTGTGGACTTAACTAATAAATGATCAGTGTGGCTATACATTAACAAAAAAAAAAGGAAAAGAAAAGAAGAAGACACACTAAAAGAAGACACTATTACAGAAAAAGTAATAAGTGGCTGGAAAAGTTCTTACTCACACGAGCTACTGAAACAATCACCATATATTCCACTCAAATGCCAAAATTGTGGCAAGAAACTTTCTTTCATGGGAGCTTGGATTGCACTTAACAAAGATTACTGGATGTGAACACACTATTACTGCAAGCCATACCACAGAAAACAGTATGGCTATCCAAAATAACAAAGCAAGTAGGACAATAAACTATGTCTCATTTGTGGCAAACAGTTGCTTAATAAAGAAATATGGAATGATATTTCTGGTTAAAAAGGAATGTGTAATGCTTTATGTCAGTACACAATTCTTATAAACAACTGGGTTAGTTGTGGCACTTCCATGACTGCAGTCTGGCACTAAGCAATAACTCATTTGGATGGTTACCCACATAATAAAGACAAAATCTAAAAAATGGCGAATGTCAAAGTTAAAAGAGCCACACCTAGTGAAATCTTGGAAGTTAAAAATAATTTTCTAAAACCAGTTGATGTTATTCTAATCTTAAACCCAGATGTTTTTCTTGACATAGAAATAGGCCCAGAAGAGTTTTACAAGCACTATCAAAATTTGGCACCAACAAGAGAAGAGCAGAAACAGTGTTTGGAAGAAATAAACACTTAATTATGTGATTACTGTTTGATTCCATGTGACTTCCAGTACTGTAATGAATGTGACTTCATTTACAATCCACTACCATGTATAATCTACACAATTCCAGAAGAAGATGAACCAATTAGCAGCTGTGTATCAGAATTGAAAATAATTTTCAATTCCAATTCAAACTCTGACAATAACAATGACAAAAACAATGGTTTCAGCTCAATGCAAACTGACAATAATAATTACGATGATTTGAACTCCAATTCAAACCCTGAACAATATATTGCCCTTTCTAATCTCTTCAAGAAACAAGAACTGAAATAGTTTAATGATAATGATGAAAGTATCATGCCAGAACATATGCATGATACTGATGCAGGGTTTGATCTGAAATATTCAGGAAAAAATGCCATTAAATTGGAACCACATTTGTGCACATGTGTTGATCTCAAAGTAGTATTAGAAATCCTAACAACAACAATGATTCAGTTGGTGTCTAAGAGTAGTCTGGTGAAAAAGGAAATCAACATCAAAGAAAAAATAATTGATGCAGGATATGTAGGAAATATTATTGCAATGTTACAAAATAATTCAGAAAAGATCTATATTATAGAGCCAAATGAAAAAATAGTGTTATAGTTGAAACCCATAATTTTTATTAGTTATCATATGTATTAGTCACTGATGTCATATAATTAGCTACTCTATTTTTAGATAGTAATCATTGACCTAGTCATTGACTTGGTCATTGACTACTTTCAATAGCTATATAAGCAATAAGTCTCTTAGCTATAGAAAATCATCTCTCAGACAAGAATTAAATAAATAAAAATAACAACTTTCATCTCAATCACTCTCTTATTGCTAATTTCTCTTTCCCTATCTTCAAGTATCTGAACATCTTTTGGATAAAAAATTACTTGTTGGCACTTTCCTGAAATATGTAATTGCAGTATTTGAAGATTATTTGAATAAATGTAACTGAAAAGCACAAGTTGATACCTGATATTAAATTCTAAGAGCGCCGACATAAGGCATAGAATTATACTAGCAGTTATCAATTGTTGACAGTACGGACTATTTCTCTACCTTCAGATTCCCTTGTTACTTTTTGAAAAGAATAGCGACTGAGATATTTTATGAGACTGATCTCGCACATTGAATCCATACTCATTTAATTCACTCATTGAAGTTGAACTCTTTTTAATTATTTCCATCACTCTACAATCTTGTTCTCCCTTGCTATTCATTAGCTTGTTACTCCAACCCATAACATAAAAGTGGTGCTCCCTGTGAGGTTGTCAAAATTCACTTATTCCCTCATTGTATGGGTGATTACTTATATCTGCCATAGCAATCAGAAAAACACTTTGCAGCACACAACAGAAATGACCTAGATTTCATTAAACTTAATCCTCTGTCTTTCTGCTTGATTTGCTTCCCCCTTGAAAAACAATCCAGTAGACAATTCCAAGACTTTTGGAACTGGTTTCTGAATGAGCATTCAGCTGAAATCTACACAGCTTATACAACCTATTACTTTGACCAAGCTTATTTTGAAAACAACTTTGAAGAAAGAAATAACAGCTCTTATATTCTGCAACCTTTGAACAACAGCCCCCTAATTTCGAATATCTGAATCATCAAATCTACATTTGAATTGCTGCCCATCAAGCAACTGAAACTTTCTTTTGAAACAGAAGAAGAAAGCTACCAAACTGCCCCTGTTTTTGACTTTTTATCAAGCAAATCAGACTTGTTTACACAAACAGTTACTCCTGAACCAATGGCTAATGACCCCATGCAAGCAAACATTCTGGCCACTCTCTAAGATATACAAACTGCTCTAGAAAGAAGAAACAATACCTCACTATCACTATTTAGAGGTAATACACAAGATCTAATTGAATAGTTAGATGATTTTGAGAGAGCTGCCACAGCCAACCAGTATAATGAAGAATACAAGTTCCAAATTGTTGGTGGCTACCTCCAAGGCTCTCCTGCTACCTGGTTCTTACAAGAAACAGATGTCAATGCTCAACACAGAATAATCAGATGAACACCAATCAATGCTGGAGAAGAAAATACCTTTTTTACTACCCAATTTGAGGCCAAGTTCAGAACCCCAATATTAATATCCAAATGGCACATGGAATTGAAAAGAAGAACCCAAGGCCCTGGAGAAGTAGTGACTGAATATGCCAAAGCTATTAGAAAGCTAATCAAATGTGTAGACTTTGGGGGAAACTGGACAAAAGAACAAAAGATTCATTCCTTCACAAAAGGATTGAGAACCAATTTATCTTATGCTCTTTGGCTTCTCTTGGCCCTAAAAAACAACCCTACAATAGACATGGCCATTGAACTTGCCCAACAAATTGAAGACAACCAAAGAATACATTTGGGATCTACACTTCCAGTTATTGCTTCTGCTCCTGTTATGGCTCCTGCCTCTCAAATGGCTGCTGTTTCTTTTGCTGCCCAAACTCAAAATCCAAATGAACAATTAATTGATAGATTCACAGCCAATCTTGCCCGGTTATTAGAACCTTTGGCACAAGCAATCAGAGATAACCAGCAACTACCAAGACCTAAATACAAATCTCGTTTTAACCAGTCCCAGCAACCTCCCTATCAAAGACAGCAAAATTGTGGCCCACCTGTGTGCTATCGTTGTGGATTAACTGGATATTATTTAAGAGATTATAACAATTCTCCACTGCTTTCTCTAGCTCTCAGAAACAATGACAACCAAAACAACAGATTCAACAACAACAACAATGTCCCCAATCAAAAACCCAATCATGCCAACATCAATTTCTTTGGAGAGAATCTCCTAGTTGAAGCTACTGTTTATCAGTCTTTAAACTGGTAGGCGCACCTCTAAAGAGTGAGAGTGCAAGCCAACCAGAAGAAAACTCTTTTTATGCTTTTAACTTAACTGATGATGACCATGACATGGATGAACTAGCAATCAACACCTCAAAACCAACCAGAAAGAAGAAGAAAGCCAAGGTTGATTTCGTTTTAGACCCCAACAAAGCCTCAACTTCTGCCGCTAATAACAATGAGCCACCAAAGGCTAAAATCTTTAAGAATCACCCAAAGTTGGAATCCTCAGAAATTGTACAAAAATCTGGACCCTATTCCGTTGTCAAAGATCTCATGGAAACCTCAGCACATATTACCTTTGGCCAGTTAATAACCCACTCATAGTTCAGAAAGGATCTTCGCAAATCCTTGATCCCAAAGAAGAAGACACCAAATACCAACAAGTGCCTTTGCCAAGCTAGACTTGCTGACAACAGCAATGTCACTCCTCTGATTTGTAAAGCCCAAGTGGCTGGATACTTCATTGACTTAATTCTGGACAGTAAATCATCTGTTAGTGTCATTGCCAAACACTTCTTGGAAGCAATTGGTAGAAAGATTGATAAACTTTCTACCAGACCAATGACCAATGTACATGGTAACAAAAAAAAAGACTGAGTATTGCCAAAGCTGTTTCTGTCTGCATCAATGAAATCAGCATTGAAACTGACATGGAAGTTTCTGAAGTCAAAGAATACACCATTATTGTTGGCAATGAATGGCTCAAGAAAGCAAAAGCTTTGCTTGATTATAAATTTTGTGAATTAACCATCAGATGTGGTGAGAAACTCATTGTGGTTAAGTGTCGCTATTGGACAACTCCTCCAGTACCCAAACAAAATCAAGAAGAAGAACAATCAGATGAATCAGATAATGAAGAAAGCAATGAAAAAAAAAAACAAGAAGAAACTGCTGAACTCGCTTATACCATCTTCACCAACAATGGCAAACCACTGGACAATGTTAAAGCAGACAAAGAAGAAATCATTGTAAATGGCAAGCTAATCTGCTGGTCTTATTATAATATTCTTAGAAGAACCTTTGAAAGAAAACCTGGCAAGAAAGCCAAATACAGTTTTTGGTGGCATGGTCTTTGTGTCTGGTGTTGGTGCAACAAATCCTTGTATTCTCCAAGTGATGAATGCAAATCATGCCTGATCTATTACAAAGATTAGGAACCAATTAGTTTGATACTCAGAGAAGAATTGAAAAAAGTACAGAAGTCCTTTGAGAATGAACCACCTGAGATTCAATCATTGGTTATAGAACAAAAAGAATCCTCCCCAGAAGAAAAAAAAATAGACATTGAAAATTTGCTGGCTAGAAATAGTCCAGTTATCTCCAAAGAAGGTGATACTCCTGGATGTACCTATGTGATACAACACACCATCACCATTAGAGAAACTCGACCCATCTATTTGAAGCCTTATCAATCCAATCGGCGCAATAATGAATTTATCAAAAAAGAGATAAACCGGATGAAAAAACTTGGATTCATACAAGAAACCAAGAGTGAATGGGCTTTCCCAGTTGTAGTGATATCCAAGAAAGATGGAACACTATGCTTCTGTGTCAACTATTGCCAATTAAATGCCATCACTGAAAGAGACATGTACCTACTTCCCAAGATTGATGCAATGTTAGACCAATTCAAAGATGCTGCTTTCTTCTCAATTATTGACTTAACTGCTGGATTCTGGCAAGTAGAAATGGATCCAGAAAGCAGAAAGAAAACTGCCTTCATCACCAAGTATGGCATCTATGAATTCACAGTCATGTCTTTTGGTCTCACCAACGCCTCTCTTACCTTTTAATGCTTAATAGATAAAGTATTTGAATCAGTCAAGGAAAACTTTGTTCTAGTCTATTTGGATGACATAATGGTATACTCAAAAATCTGGGATGAACACCTGGAACATTTGCAAAAGGTTTTTGACCTCTTCAGAAATGCTGGCCTCAAGATCAACCCAATCAAATCTTTCTTTGGAAGACAATCCATCCAGTTCCTTGGTCATCTTATTACAAAAGATGGAATCTTTCCTGACCCAGCCAAAGTTGAAAAAGTCCAAAACATTAAACAACCAATAAACATTCATGAACTATGCTCTTTTCTTGGTTTGGCCTCTTATTATCGCAAATTTGTCAAGAATTTCTCCAAAATCGCCTCTCTTCTCAATCAGCTACTCAGGAAAAATGTTAATTACTATTGGGGAACACATCAGCAAAAAGCCTTTAAAACTTTAAAGGAAAAACTGGTTACAGAACCCATCTTCAAGCAACCTGATCTAGATCGACCCTTTATTCTCCATACTGATGCATCTGGCTTTGGACTTGGTGCTGTTCTCTCCCAGAAAGATAAAGATGGCAAAGAACATGCCATAGCCTATGTCAGTAGAACCCTTTCTCCAGCAAAACAGAACTATTTAGTCACTGAACAAGAATGCTTAGCAGTAGTATGGTCCACCAGTTACTAGAGCAAGTATCTTCTAGGTGTGAAGTTTTTGGTGGTAACAAATTACCAAGCTTTGGTTTGGCTGCACAACAAAAAGAGGCTAGAACACAAATGAATAACTCACTAAATACTCCACTTGGATGAATTCGACTATGATATTCAATATCGCAAAGGAGCTAATCATCAAAATGCCGACGCTTTCTCCAGACTTACCATCCAGTAACAAAACAACTCTCTCAAACCAAATTAACTTAATTATTAGTAATTTTCCCTTTTTGACAAACATGATAATGGACTTGGACAACTACTCTGCCTTAATGAAATTTTTGGGTAAAGGACAATACCCACCGAAATACACATGACAACAAAGAGAATATTTGCACAAACAATCAAATTTTTATTTGATTTGCCAAAACCAACTTTATAAAAGAAATAGAAAAGATTCTGACCACCCCCAGAGAGTCATCAGATTTGAAGAAAGAGAAATTGTGATCTACAATATGCACACTGATCCATTAGCTGGACACTTTGGAAAAACAAAAACAATTCAGAAAACTCTAGCTTGCTATTATTGGCCTATCTTGGAAAAAGACATTACTAAATACATCAAAACCTGTGATATCTGCCAAAGAAAAAGAAAACCCAATTGCAAAGAAGATATCCCAATTTCTGTTGGTCAACCCTTTAACAGAATTGGTATAGATGTTGTTGGACTTTTAACAATAACTCCTGATGGCAACAGATACATTATTACAGCTACCAACTATTTTACAAAGTGAGTAGAAGCAAGAGCCACTCCAGACCAAACAGCAGTCTCAAAAGCCAATTTTATTTATGAAAATATCATTTGTCACCATGGCTGCCCCAAAGAACTTTTATCTAACAGAGGAAGAGCTTTTCTCAGTACACTTGTTAAAGAACTTTGCAAAAAAATGGGAATATGTCACAAACTTTCCTCTCCTTATTACCCCCAAACAAATGGTCTAGTGGAACGTTTCAATAGAACACTATGTGAAACCCTAGCCAAAACCAGTGAAGAAACAAACTTATGGGACAAAGTACTGCTTTCAGCTTTGTTTGCTTATAGAACTGTGAATCATGACATAACAAGTTATGAACCTTTTTATCTACTCTATGGATGAATAGCAACCCTACCAATAAAAACTGACATTGAGACAATACTCTTTGAAGAAATAACAATAGGGAATTACAAAGACATTTTGCAAAGAAGACTTGGTACCATTCTTGACTTATTAGTAGAAGCACGGATAATTGTCTTTGAAAAGATAAAACAATTCCAAGAGAAGCTTAAGAAAAAAAAAACATATAAAACACTTTTCTTAAGTGTTGGTGACTTAGTTTTAAAATACTGTTCAGACAGAGACAATGTCTATGATGATAAATTCTCTAGCCAGTGGAAAGGACTTTTTATAGTCAACAAAGTTTTGAACAATGGTTCTTATATCTTACAAGATCAATATGAAACAATCTTCAATGATCACCCTGTTTATGACACACGACTCAAAAAATATCACAAACGACCTGATTGGTTACCTGTTGTGGTAATACCAACCCAAATGATCAACAAAAATCAGATATAAATAAATACACCATTCCCAAAACAGAGATATCTTCAATTGACATGAACAATTATTTTCTAGATCAAAACATTCAAAACGCTTTCTACACTCTCCATAAGTACTGGATCAAAAATTATCCAAATGCTACTCTGACCATTGGAAAACAAACCACCATAACTGATAACAATGGAACACATACTGTTATTAGACCAAAGAAAACCACTACCAGAAGAGAAAGAATTGGTAGCAAAATGGATAAGTATTTGCTGGAAAGCATAACAACAGCAATACTTACACCTTCTATGACAATTGGAAAAATGATTAAGGAAATCTTGCCCATAAACAAAAACTTGTCATATGGAAGGCAATTAGAACTCTATGGTTGTCTTGGTGAAATCATAGAAGAAATGAAGCTCATGAAGAAAACAACTTCAGAGATACAAGTGGAAATTTTGGGCATTATATGTTTAGATGTCCCAAGAGTTTTGACCATTGCAAGAAGAGCCAAAACTCTTATACAAAGATTTGGTCTCTTGGATACAAAGCTTATTTCACCCCAAGTACTATATACTCTATCCACAAAAGACTTTAACAAACTAGTTAGTTTTGAGTTAGACAAAACCCTTCAATTAGAATACCCTATAAATAGCTTGATTTCACCAGAGCTCAATCTCTTTAGAGAGGATAATGTTATGGTTGAAACCCATAATTTTTATTAGTTATCACATGTATTAGTCACTGATGTCATATAATTAGCCACTCTATTTTTAAATAGTGATCATTGACCTGATCAATGACCTGACTATTGACTTGATCATTGACTACTTTCAATAGCTATATGAACAATGAGTCTCTTAGCTGTAGAAAATCATCTCTTAGACAAGAATCAAATAAATAAAAATAACAACTTCATCTCAATCACTCTCTTATCACTAATTTCCCTTTTCCTACTTTCAAGTATCCAAACATCTTAAGATAAAAGATTCCTTGTTGGCACTTTCCTGAAATGTGTAATTGCAGCATTTGAAGATTATTTGAATAAACGTGACTGAAAAGCACAAGTTAATACCTGATATTGAATTCTAAGAGTGCTGATGTGAGGCATAGAATTATATCAATGGTGATCAATTGTTGACAGTACAGACTATCCTTCTACCTTCAGATTCTCTTGTTACCTTTTGAAAAGAATAGCGACTGAGATATTTTATAAGACTGATCTTGCATATTGAATCCATACTCATTCAATTCGCTCATTAAAGTTGAATTCTCTTTGATTATTTCTATCATCCTACAATTCTGTTCTCCCTTGCTATCCGTTAGCTTGTTACTCCAACCCATAACAATATTGGCAAACATAAAGTAGTAAATTGGATTTCTTTTTGGTTTTTAATATTTTATTGTATTTTGGACTATGAATATATAATAAGTATAATACAAAATAAACTTGATTGCTAACTAACTGTCTTTTCAACTTCTACAACTACTTGCTTTTATATATTTTTTTGGTTTTATAGAATTGCTTTCAATTGCTTTACTATTGCTAGCTATTGCTTATTATTGCTAGTTATTGCTCATTATTGCTAACTATTACACACATTTGTTCTATGTTACTTTGAGTTGTACTGTGTTTTTCTTGTTATGTTTTTTTGTTATGTTTTTCCATAGCTTTTTGGTTTTTCTACTTGGGTAATATTATCCTTCCCTTTTTAAAATTGAGCTCCTGCAAAATCATCTATTTCAGCCAAGTTTGTGTTTTCCGTAAAAAACTCGAATGTTGCCTTCAGTATTGCTTTTTGTAGAACTTTAAATTGGGTGTTTGTCATTGTTATGGGATGGTTTTCTTGTTATATTTAATTGCAATCAGTCTTTCATGAGTTCCTCAATTCTATTTGTGTGATAATATCACTGTTATATTGAAGGCTTTTTTTTTAATGTCGTGATGTAAGTTATTCTTCAATTCTTAATTGTTGTGTATGTTTATGTACTTCTTCTCAGAGGCTGAACTAAAATCTATCTGCTGTTTGGGGTCTTCTCTAAGGCTATTTTTGCAATTGTCTGATGTGTTTCTCTAATCTAGAAACACAGAATGTTAATGGCCTTTAGCACTTTTCCTAATTCTTACAATAAAGCTTTTATCAATTAGTAACAACATGAATAATCTTGATCAAGAATTATTCTTCCAAGGGATTCAGTTGATGAATAATAGTTTCATTCAATAAATAATACAAGTAAGTTTCTTAATACTTTGGGTTGTGATAATTCAGTTTTAAATATTCTTTTTTATTTCTTTTTGATTTAAAGATTTCTTGGGATATTTAATTTGAAAGTATGATTTAAAATGGAGTTTGTTGGATAAAATTGGATCTATTGCTTGATAAATTATGATTTTTATTACTTGATTCTCTTTTCTTAATATTAAAGCTACTATATATATACATGTTTGTAGTTCTATGAGAAAACACATTGTAATACTTTTTTTTTGATATTTCAACCTGGTGTTTGCTGCTATCACCAGTTGGTGTTGGCTGCTATTGTGAACTGGTGCTTGCCACTATCGCGAGATGGTGTTTGCTACTATGTTAATCATTACCTTTCTAAGATTATTACTGTACTATATTATGATTGAATAGTTTATATTATTTTTATGATTCTTTTGCTAAATTCTTAAACCATAACATTATCCATCCTATGTTGTTGACTGTGATAGTTTTTAGAGTTTTATTTAATAGTACTGTTAGACAGTATTTAAATACTGAATGTAGTCAGTATATTGCTTTGTAGTATAGGTTTAAGTTGTTTTTTCTCACAAATTTTTCTACTTGTCTGCAGGCTTTTTTGTTGATCATTTGACAGTTGAGGTCTTTATATGGGCTATTTAATCCTAATTGCAACCCAATTTTAAATAACCAATAGACAAATAAAAGTTCTTTTTTCTATTTCTTTGTATTTTCAAGTGTTCATTCTTTTGTTACTGGTTCTAGTGTTTGCCTGTTCAGTCTCTTCCTTATTTTCTCAATTTTCATCCAACACAGTTCCATTTCTGTCTCCTTCCCCTTCTTCTTAGCTGTGTTAGATTTTATCCATGCCATATCTTTTTTTCTTTTTCTTTCGTAGAGAGAGGTTTGCTTGTAAGGATGGGACAGCTTAGTTCTAGTTAAACTCTCATTCACCCCTTTCTTGTTCTTATCTCTGTATCATATCTCTTTTTTATTAATTGTGATTTCTATTTGAGTGGAAGATTGTTGAATTGCATTAAACAGTTGTTTTAAAAGTTGTAGAATTTGATCTAAAAAGTCTATGTTGAAAAAGATTCTATCATTTTCTTATTGTTTTCTGGGTAGTATATATACTTAAATTTTCCAATTTAATTTGCTATGTGTTGTCTACATTTTAATAATGATAATTGGTTTCAGATTTTGTGGTATATATTCTGGTTTGATTAATGGAATTTGTGTTCCTAGTTGATGTACTGATGATGATGACTGTTGTTTTGCATGATAAATTTTTAATTGATTTCCATAAGCTACTTTCTTTAAAATTTTGTCTTCCAATTGTAATTTGTAAGGTCTATTTCTTAAAGCTTTGTGTATATAGAATGGGCCATCTTACTTTGGATCAAATTTTCTGCTCTATTGTTTCTTCACTTTTGTATAATGTAACAGTACTTGGTCTCCAGTCTTTAAATTCTATTGGTTGTTCAGTTAGGTGAACATCATGTCTTTCTTTTTGTTATTCTTAAGCATTACTGATATTGTCAGCTGCTATTCTATGATTGTTTTCTAACATTTTTATTAGCTAGTACGTTCTTTGACATAAAATAGCTTCAAAATTTTCTTTATTGATAGTTTTTGTTGGGTAGGACACTATTTTTTATTCAATAGATAACATTGCTTTTCTTCTATAGACTAATTTGAATGGTGTAAACTGTGTCATATTTTGCTTTAATGTTTGATATGCAAAGAGTACAGAAGGTATGAATAAGTCCCATTCTTGTTTGTTTTCATAACTTATTTTTGCTAATGCTTTACATAATGTCCTGTTAAACTATTTTACCAGTCTATTTGTTTGTGGGTGATATGGTAACAATAGAGATCATTTTATACCAAAACATTGACTTAATTCAGTTAACATAGTATTGACAAAATGTGTTCCTTAGTCCAATAACAGTTCTTTTAGACATCTATGTCTGCATATTAGATCTTGGTATACAAATTTGGCTACTGTTTTGGTGTCAGCTACTTGAATTGTTCTGGCTTCTGGCCATTTTGTAAGGTAGTCTATGGTGTTACTGGAGGTTTTTGGTCTCTTCTTAGCTCTTGTATGTTTGTTGTAATGCTGTTAATTCACAATTATAGAAAGTGTTTGAACCTCCGATAACTGAATTTATCTTCAAATTATCTCCTATAATTTGAACTGCTGGACTTATAAGTGGAATGGCCAATTTCATGCCAGTTACTTTGTATAGTTATGTTGTAGTAAATGTCAACTCTTTCCCAGGAATTGCTCATCTGGAAGCTTACTAAAAATGTGTAGTTACTTTGCTGTGAAAGTCAACTCTTCTACAGGAATTCTTGTCTGTAGGCTACTCAAATAATTTATAATAAGAAAAGAAAGAGAATAAAAGAAATGTAAAAGAAAAAGTAAAACTGATAATTTATGGAAGTCATTTCGGATCCAGATCTGGAAGTGCTTTAACAGTCTACTGAAATTGGTAGCTAATCAATTTCAAACTGTTAGTAGGAATTGGTTAATTTCAAGGGAAATAATTTAAAAATTTGGCTTTTCAAATTTATTTGATATTTATTTTGTTTTTGTGTGTAAAGGATGATTATAATTATTAAATCTGAAGTAAGATACATTTTCTCAAAGAGAGAAGCTCTTCTTTTATACAACTTGCCATAACACTATTCTATGAACTTGAACTTTGCTATTTTCTATAATTTCACTGAACTAAAGATACATTTTGGCGAACTACAAGTTATTTCTTTGAACTATTAGATATTTTGGCAAACTACCAATTATTTTGGCAAATTTCTTACAAATTTTGGCAAACTTTTTGAATGTTACATAGTTTGGAGTATTGCATGATTGATCATTGCAATTAGGTTACATTTGTATTATGTACAAATTGGGTTATTAATTAAATAATAATTTCGAATATTTTGTTAATGTAATAAGTGATAATTTGAAATGATAATATATGCTAATTAATGATAAGATTTATAAGAATAATTTCATGCTAAACAATATCTCTAATTTTGTCTGGTAACATAACCTCCTCCTCAAGACTGAGCTCTATTAAAGTCCAAGTACTGTCTGTAATTTCTAGATAATAATCCAAAATTATTGAAGAAATTTGGTCTGAAAATTGTTGAAATTTCAGTTCTGTGAGCTTTCCAATGTATTGAATCTTCAAAGGCTGTAAAATTGGGTTTTGTAGGACGTTTTCACAGGTGTGGAATAGGTCATAAAGTTTAAGAGCAGCTCTTAGTTTATAACAACTGTTTGTAGGTCCAGCTGTTGTTTTGAATTCATTGTGGAGTTGTTTCTGAATAGCTTTTTTTGTGAGGTTTGCTGCTGTAAGCTCTAGTTTTTGCTTATGAAGTGTTTTTTCAATATAAAAATATCTATATATTGGGGGGTATTTGCCATTTTCTTCATTAAGACACAGTTAAAGTTTTTGTTGAATAGTAGCATTTGGTAAAATACTAATAGGGGTAAGCAATAAGTTTTTTCTTAAAGCAAGCTTCAAAAGTTCTGGTAAATGAATTCCAGAATAACTTCTTGTGTTTTTTTTATAAGAGTGATACTTTCATGAATTTGGGGTTAGATTTGTAACTATTTCTGTTTGGGTATAATTAATATGTTTTTCAGTGATAGTAATGAATAATTTGAGTATTGTTTTTAAAGCTAACATTAATTTTTGAGATAACTGTTGAATATTTTAAGGGATAGTCATTATAATGAAATTAGAAAAATAAAATTGAAATTATTTTTGGTATGTGGGTTTTTATATTATTTTTATTTTTTCAGCATGCTTTGTTTTGTTTTTGTTGTGATATGTTTCTAAATTATAAGGGAATAACTATAATAAAATTGAAATTAAGTGTTCAAGTTGGGGGGTTGTTTAATGACAACTATTGGTTCTAAGTTTCGGGGAATGTCTTTGGGATTGATTAAAGAAGAATGTGTACCAATTTGTGGAATTAATGATTCAAGATTGTTTCTGGAATTATAGTGTTTCAAACGATCTCTATGTGCAACTTTTGCTAGAATTTTGTCATCAAGTCTTAGCTTGTATGATTTGTTGCCTAAAACTTCATAAATAAAGAATGGTCTATCTCATTTATTCTCGAATTTTCCACTTCATTGTTTTTCAGCTTTAGTTCTGTGTAAGAGAACTTTGTTTCCAATTTTAAATTCATTGGTAACTGGAGGCAATTTGTTATCATGCCATTCTTTTTGTTAAGCTTGGGAGTATTCAATATGGGTGGCTGCTATTCATCATTTTCCTTTCAATGTGCTAAACAGAGTGTAGGCTTATTGCTGAAGCATTTTCTGGAAATTGTTTTTATCAATTGGTTGTGGGTATGTTTCTACTGTGAAACTAATTGGTAATGTTGCTGTCCTTCTGTAAGTTAAATCAAATGGTGTGTGTTTTGTGGTATCTTGTTTTAGTGTCCTATATGCTAGTAACACTGATGGGATAAAAATATCCCATTCTTGCTCAAAATCAGTTGAGACTTTGGCTAATGATTCATACAGTGTCCTATTAAAACGTTCTACAAACCCATTTGTTTGTGGATGGTAGGGCAAAGATAATGGTCTCTTAACATTAAATCATTCACAAATTTCCTGGATTAAATTGTTCACGAAATGTGTTCCTTGATCAGATAAAAGTTTTATTGGGCATCCATGTCTACAAATAATGTCTTCATAGATGAAGTTTGCTACTAATTTCGCATCTGTTCGTTGAATGGCTCTGGCTTCAGACCATTTGGTGAGATAGTCTACAGCTACTGCAATATAATAGTTTTCTTGGTTTGTGATAGGTAGTGATCCGATTAAATCGATACCAACTCTGTCAAAAGACTGTTCAATATTGATTGGGTTTAAAGGTTCTGTAAGGTGAGTTCCTCCTTTTCTTTGACAACTATCACAAGATTTAACGTATTTATGAATGTCTTTTCTCATTTGAGACCAAAAGTAATATTCTAATGTTTTCTGGATGGTGCTGTCTTTTCCTAGGTGTGCTGATAAAGGGTCTGAATGCATGTTATATAGAATAGTTTCTTTTTCCTGTTCTTGTATTAATCTGAGTGGATTGTCTGGGTTTCTGAAGTTTCGATAATAAATCATATTGTTGTATAAGAAGTATTGTTTGGCTTGTTGTTGTAACCAATGTTTTTTATCTGGGGACCAATCTGTTGGGATTGTTAATGTCTTCAAATATTGTTTAAGATTGTTGTAGTTTTCGGGGTTCATTGTTTGTTGTTTTGTTGTTAATTCAAATAAGTGTTGTTTTTATGTTCTAATCTTGCTTCATTCTTAAGAGACAATCAATATTGGTGTGGAGTTTTCCTGGTTTGTGATGTACAATGTATTGGTAGTTGGCTAAAAATCTTGTTCATCAAGTTTGTTTTGCATTTAGCTAAGTGTTTTTGTTCTGAAGCCATTTGAGTCCAATATTATCAGTAATAATATCGAATTTTTTAGGTCTGAGATAAAGGTTGAAGTGGTGTAGGGCCCAAATTATGGCTGTTGTTTTTAGTTCTGTGGCAGGATAGTTTTTCTTGGCTGGTTTTAATGTTCTATTAGCATAAGCAATTACTTGCTCATTTTTGTTGTCATCTAATTATGATAAAATAACACCAAAGACAGTGTAAGAAGCATTTATAGCTAGTCGAAATTGGTTACTGAAGTCTGAGTAGGCGAGAATTGGAGCTGTTGTCAGTTTTTCTTTGAGAATTTCAAAAGCTTTTTGGTGTTCTTTTGTCCATTTGTATTTGACGTTTTTAGTAGTGAGCTGGTTGAGGGGTTTTGCAATTTCTGAGAATTTTTTAATGAATTTTCGGTAATAAGATGCTAATTCAATAAATCCTCTTACTTCTGTGGTATTTCATGGAGTTTTGAAGTTTTTGACAGTGTTGATTTTTCCAGGGTCTGGTTTAATTCCATCTTTGCTAACAATGTGACCAAGAAAGACCAAACTTGTTTTTCTGAAATAGCATTTTTCGATGTTCAGTTTCAATCCTGCTTTTTGTAGTTATTGAAAAACTTCTCACAGGTGTTTTAAGTGTAACTCAAAAAAGGGTGAATAAACATTAGTATCATCAAGATAGACAACTACTGATTTCCAAAGGAGGTTTTTGTAAACAACATCCATGAGTCTTTGGAATGTTGCTGGTACATTACATAATCTGAAAAGCATTACATTAAACTCGTAATTTCCTCTTTGAGTGGTGAATGCTGTTTTGGGGTGATCTTTGGGATCCATGGCAACTTGTCAGTATCCACTTTCCAAATCTAATGTCAAAAAGTATTTGGACTTTCCAAGAGCATTTAACATGTCATCAATTCGGAGAAAAGGGTAGGCATCTCCAATGATGATGCTGTTGAGTTGTCGATAATCAACACAAAATCATATCTTTCCATTTTTTTTTTAACTAAGACCACAGGTGAAGCCCATGGACTCATTGATGGTTGAATAAGCCCATTGTTGAGCATCTGTTGTACTTCTTCGCAGATAAATTGGTGACTTTCTGGAACAACTTGGTAGGCTTGCTGTCGCCTTGGTTTGGCATCTCCTGTGTAGATTTGGTGTTGAACCAAATCGGTTCTTTCTAAGTCATTGTTGTTTTTGGCAAAGATATCGGCAAATTCTGTAATTAGCTTTTTGAGCTGGTTTTGTTGTTGTGGTTCAAGTTGTCTCATGTTGATTCGAGATAGTTTTTCCATGACAACATGGTAGTTTTCAGAGCTGGAGTTTGGGTTGATTTTTGGTAGTGAATGTCCAATAATTTCAGAGAAATTGGGGACTGTTTGGGGTAATTCTTGTTGAAAGATATTATTGTAAATAACTCCAATTTCTAAGTTATTTAATAAAACTATGGGGTAATTATTGGGATTGTAAAAAGTAACTCAGATTTTCTTTGTTCCTTCTGAAATATAAATGTTTGGGATCGAGATATTATGTTCCAAGCAAATTTGTTCATTGGACTCAAAAATTTGTTGTGTGGTTGTTGGCTTTTCACAAGTGTAAATTTCAAGATGTTTTCCAAAAGATGAAATGGTAATTGGTTGTGGAAGTCATAAAATCTGGTGAGATTTTTTCTGTTCATGAAGAGCTATGTTTATTGGAACTGTGAATTGTTCAGTTGAACCAAAATTTTGGGTTCTTCTTTCACTTTTTCCCAATAGTTCTCTTTGATTGACTAATTGTAAACCCAAAATGTTGATTAAGGATAAATAAATGGCTTGGGCAATTTTCTTAGTATGTTCAATCTTAAACGGCTTGTCAGTTTCATTTTGAAGTATTACTGTTATGTCACCAGTATATCCAGCATCAATTATTCTTCCTCTGACATTAATTCCTTTGTTTGCCAAAGAGGACTGAAAGACGATTTGAACCATTGCTTCTGGCGGGATTTCGAGAACAATTTTGAGATTGATTTTTGTGAGAAATTTGGGTTTGAGAATGAGAGTATCTTTGTCTGGATATCTTAGGTCATATCCAGCATTAATTTCATGTGCTTTTTTGGGTTTTATTCCTTGTCCATTGTTGTTGAAGTATTTGAGTTGTAAAGCAGACTGGTTTTTGATAAGATAGATGGGTGTTGCTTCAATTTTTTCTGTTGCTTTAGGTTCTCCAAATTCAATTTCATTCTAATTGTTTTTACTGGGCAGAGGAATGCTAAGAGCATAGCATTCAGGACACCACTGTTCATTACAAAGCATAATGCATTCTTCACATAGCCTAATGTTCATTTGCTCTAATCATTGAATTTGAGCTTCTTGGGTTGGGTAGATGTGACTTGCAATTTGGTAATAGACTTCTACTTCATCTTCATAATCAAATTCAGCTAATTCCATGATGTATTCAATGTATTCTGCTTCCTTCATTTGATGGATATTTTCTTTGGTGGCTCTATTAATTAATGCCATTGCTAGGTCAAAAATCATCTCAGCATCATGAGGGTAGTGATAAAGTTTGTTGAGAGCACTGTTGTATGCCGCATTAAAGGGTGTTCTTCTTTTTACTTTTTCTGAAATTGATAAAGCATATTGGCAGGTCTGATTGCAGACTCCTTCTCTCATTGCTACATCAATCCAATTGCATTCTTCTGGTAGCATATTTCCACAAGTTAAACAAGGAGTGTTATCCTATTTTCTGCTTCTTTTTATTAGATGGCCCCATCATTTTCTATGGCAAGCCTTGCAGTAATAACAAGTATGATTTTTATAGTCTTCTTCAGGTGAAATGCAGGCTCTCATTGAGGAGAGTTTCTTGTGGCAGTCCTTGCATTTGAGTGGAATGTAGAGGTGTTGTTTTCATGGTTTTGGTTTTGAATAGAGGACATTCCATCTGGTTGTTACTGGTTCTTTTGTTTCAAAAGAATTATTTGTTGAAAAGTACTGTTGTTCAGTTTCATCAGCCCAATTGGAGGTTGATCCAAGTGCCATAAATGTTTCAATGATGGGCTTTTCTTCTTCCGGTTTGAATTCAAAAGCTGGGGCTTTTTCGGAGCATTTGTTGAATGTACCACAAGTGGCAGGTATCTGGGCATGTTGTCCTTGGTAGAAGATTGTTAACTCTTGTGTCTCCCAATTCAGATTAGCATTGGCTTTTTGGAGCCAATTGTTTCCAACAAGAGCTTGGTATTAAATAGCATCCATGATCAGAACTTTGACTGGAATAGTGATTCCGTCAATTGTGAATGGGAAATTGTCAATTTCTCTTACTGAAGTCTTTTTCATGCCATCAGCAGTGACAATGATTGTCTGAGCTGGTTGGTCAACATTTCTTTTTAGCTGCTGCATCAATTGATATGTGATGATGCTTCCAGCGGATTCACTGTCTAGAATCAAGCAAATTGACTTTCCTTCTATTTCAGCTTCTGTGTACATTGCAGTGATGGCTTTTTGCTTGTTAGCCACTGTATTGCTAAGCAAAAATGGTGATTCATTTGCTTCAAATTCAAAAGAGAATATATCTGAAAGGTTGGTATTTTCAGCAATTCTGGCTAGTGGGATTGTGGTAGGAGTATAGGAAGGGTTTTGTTGTTGTGCTGCAGTTCTACCTTTTGAGAGTGCAATATGGTGAAAATTCTGTTCTTCAGGTATTGTTAAATAACTGGGTTGAGTGTGATAGTAGTTGGGTCTTGGTTGAATGGAATTTTAGAGAACCAATTGGTTGTTTGAACTGATTCTATTGTTGTTTACTTGGTATTGGTTTTGTGATGTAAATTGGTTTTGTGAAGTCAATCTTCAAGCAGATACTTGGTAATATTGTGTGGATGGTTGTTGGTATTGCTGTTGGATTGGCTGTGGGACAGGCTGATAATAGTTACTTTGGTATTGGGGTCTTGGTGGATAGTAAGCTGGTACTGGTGGTGGATAATAAGATTGTTGTGGTGGAGAGTAACGTTGATTACTCCTATTTTGTTGATCTTGTTGTAACTTTCTACAATCTTTTTTCCAGTGGCCAGGGATTCCACAGTAATGGCAATTCTGAGGCTGGTTATTAGAAAGTGGTGCAGAGTTATTTTGATTTTGTCTTTGAGGAGTTTGATATTTTTGGGATTGCTGTTGTTAATTGGTGAAATAGTTTTCAACCTTTTTTGTTAGTTGGTCAATTTTCTCCTCAGCTGCTAAGCTGGTTTCTCCAATTGCCAAATTTACAAGTTTTGTGCAATTGGTCTCTTCTATGGCTATTTCATATCTTTTTGCATGCTGTATGGCAGAGTTTAAATCTTCCAGGGCATGTAAGTGAACCTTTTTAATCAGTTTATCTTTTAGACCAGTGATAAATTGATTCAAGATTTGAGTGTCAGAATAATAATCATTAGTTTCAAGTTGACAAATTTGTTTAAGAAGTTTGTTGAATTTCCCAATATAAGTCATAACAGATTCGGAGAGTTCTTGTTTGATATTGCGAAAACAATTTTGAAAAGTGATTGAGGTGTTGTTATCAGTGAATTGTTCTAAGAAGGCAGTTTTGAAAGCTGTCCAGTCATTAAAAGGGATGGTCAAGTTTTTGAACCATTTGCCTGCTGTTCCTTTGAAAAAGTAGGGAATTGTTCTTAACATTCTGGCAGCATTCCATCCATTTGCATCTCCAGTTTTAGTAACTTGGTCGAGCCATTCTTGGGGACTGGTCTCAATGTTTTCTCCATTGAATTCAGGGATTTTTGCGATATATACTGTCATTTTGTCTTCTTTATTTTCACTGTCTATTGATTTTTCTTCAGATATTTCAGAGTCATTTTCTTTGTTCATTGCTGTCTCAGAGTGTTCACTTCGATTTTCAGCTAGAAAGTCAAGGAGATTGGAACTAGTTTGGAGGGGTTCTTGTTGTCTGGTGGGACTTCTGGGTGATGTAAAATCTTCTAGTCTTGCAAATTGATTTAAGGGTGAATTAGGTGTTTGTGCTTGTGCAAGTGAAGCTAGAAAAGGTGTGATAGTAAGTGAAAGTTTTGAACTGGTTCCTTGTTCAGGTGTTTGTAAGTGTTTGGCAGTTGTTTTTGGTAGTATTGGAGTATTTGGGGTGGTTTTTGAGTATTGCTTCAATTTTTGTTTGCCTTTGTTGCTTGTTTCTGTTTCTAATTCAAAATCAATGGAGTATTGAGACTGCACTAGATATGTTTCTTCACAGTACTTGATAATGTTAAAATTTAGTTCTTGAAAGTAAGTGGCAAGTGTTTCACTGTTAAGATCTTTAGTTCTCAACTGTGAATAGTGTACTAAATTATTGTAAAAGTTGCTTCTAACTTCTAAGATATTGTAATTTCCAAAAAGATAATTGTTGATACAGTTTTTAACATATTGGTATACTGATTTTTTGACAACTTCAATTCTGTCTGGAATGTTGAATCTTTGTTTGCAGTGGGTGTAAATTGATTGGTAATACTCTAGAGTTGTTGCATCTGGTGTGGTCACCACTTTGAAGTTGTTTTTGCTGTGTTGTTTCCATGAAAGAGCACCAAATGTTACTGGAGGTTTTTGGTCTCTTCTTAGCTTTTGTATGTTTGTTGTAATGCTGTTAATTCACGATTATGGAAAGTGTTTGAACCTCCAATAACTGAATTTATCTTCAAATTATCTCCTATAATTTGAACTGCTGGGCTTATAAGTGGAATGGCCAATTCTGTGCCAATTACTTTGTATAGTTACGTTGTAGTAAATGTCAACTTTTTCCTAGGAATTGCTCATCTAGAAGCTCATTAAAAATGTGTAGTTACTTTGCTGTGAAAGTCAACTCTTCTACAGGAATTCTTGTTTGTAGGCTACCCAAATGATTTATAATAAGAAAAGAAAGAAAATAAAAGAAATGTAAAAGAAAAAGTAAAACTGATAATTTATGGAAGTTGTTTTGGATCCAGGCCTGGAAGTGCTTTAACAGTCTACTGAAATTGGTAGCTAATCAATTTCAAACTGTTAGTAGGAATTGGTTAATTTCAAGGGAAATAATTTAAAAATTTGGCTTTTCGAAATTATTTGATATTTATTTTGTTTTTGTGTGTAAAGAATGATTATAATTATTAAATCTGAAGTAAGATACATTTTTTCAAAGAGAAAAGCTTTTCTTTTATACAACTTGTCATAACACTATTCTATGAACTTTAACTTTGCTATTTTCTATAATTTTGCTGAACTAAAGATACATTTTGGCAAACTACAAGTTATTTCTGCGAACTATTAGATATTTCGGCAAACTACCAATTATTTCGGCGAATTTCTTACAAATTTTGGCAAACTTTTTGAATGTTACATAGTTTGGAGTATTGCATAATTGATCATTGCAATTAGGTTATATTTGTGTTATGTACAAATTGGGTTATTAATTAAATGATAATTTCGGATATTCTGCTAATATAATAAGTAATAATTTAAAACGATAATATATGCTAATTAATAATAAGATTTATAAGGGTAATTTCATGCTAAACAATATCTCTAATTTTGTCTGGTAACAATGGCTACCACAATATAACAATTTTTTTTAGATGTAATCAAGAGAAGACCAACCAAATTAATTCCAATTCTATCAAATGAATTTCCAACTGGAATGAGTTGAAGTGGTTCTGTTATTCTGCCTCCTCTTCTTTGCTGGCATAAGTTACAATTAAGAACATATTTGAAGATATCCTTATATATTGTAGATCAATAGTACAGATTTGTTGTTCTTTTCAGAGTTGCATCTTTGTTGAAGTGTTCTGCAATTGAATTGGAATGCATACTATATAATATAGCTTCTTTTTCACAGTCCTTGATTAATTGTTGTGAGGTGGTGTGGTTTTGTCATTCTCGACAATAGAATTAGTCATTTTTAATAAAGTAATTTTGCACTTGTTTTTGTATGGTATTTTGTTCCTGTTGAGATAATATCTCCTTAAAATGTAGTGTCAATAGGTACTGATGTAATCGCTGATAAGTAAATATGTCTATGGGTCTGAAATTAGGTTTGTGACATCTTTAACAAACTGTTGGCATTGGTGTTTTTGGATTCTTCTTTGTAATGAACTTTGAGTGGGAATTGTTGCAGATAAGTACTCCATCTCATATATTTTTCTTTCAGCTGTGGGTTATTAAGTAACCAGATAAGTCTCTTATGATCAGTATATAGGTCAAATGGTTGTCTGAGGTAGTGTTTCTATGTTTATATGGCTCAATAAATGGCAAGGCATTCCAAATCTGTTGTGCTATATATTTTTTCTGCTGGGCTGATACTACAAATTACATAGACAATTGGATGTTCTCTTCTGTCTGGTTTTATTTGTGATAATACAGCTCTTAGTGTATTTTTTAATGCATCTGTAGCAACAATGAATTGTTTGGTAAAGTCAGAATAGATTAGTATTGGAAATGTAATTAATTGCTGTTTAAGATAGTCAAAGGCCTTTTGTTGCTCTTCCTTCCACAAGTATGGCATGTATTTGAACAACAAGTGATGAAGGGGTTTTGTGATAGTTGAGAATTCTTTGACAAATCAGCAGTAATATCCAGCCAATTCTAAAAATCTTTGTAGCTCTTATAAGTTAATTGAGACTGAAAAATTCTTGACCTTTTAGATTTTGTCTGGATCAGGTTTTACTCTGTCTTTGCCAATCACATGTCCTAAGAATTTCAGTTTGGTTTTCCCAAAGAAGCATTTATTCAGGTTAAGTTTCAATCCAGCACTTCGAAAACATTCAAAGACTTGTTGTAAGTGGAACAAATGTTTCTGAGAAGACATTGGTGTTATCCAAATATACTATAAACAATTTCCACAAGGTTTATTTATACATGATATCCATGAGACATTAGAAGATAGTAGGAGTATTACATAGTCTGAAAGACATTACATTAAATTCAAAGTTTTCATCTCAGGTGGTGAATGCCATTTTTTTTTTGTCTTTTGAGTTTATTTTGACTTGTCAATATCTACTGGCTAAATCTAGTAACAAGAATCATTTCTTCTTTCCTAAGTTGTCTAGAATTTCTTGGATAAGAGGAGTGAGATAGCTATCTCCTTGAATAACACTATTTAATTTTCAGTAATCCACACAAAATCATACCTTTCTGTTCTTTTTTGTGACTAAGACCACTAGAAAAGACCAAGAGCTTAATGATTCTTTAATCAGTCTGTTGTCAAGCATTCATTGTACTTTCTGCTTAATTAGATTATTGCCAGATGAGAGTACTTGATAAGCTTATTGCTTAATAGGTTGAGCATTTTCAGTATCAATCTGGTGTTTCACAATGTTGGTGCATCCGAACTCATTTTTGCTGGCAAAGACATTGGCATATTGGTTCAATAAAATCTTAAGTTGCATTTGCTGTAAAGTATTCAGGTTTTCCAAATTGAGTTTATTGATTTCTTCTGGCATGAACAAATAACTTTCCTTTGGCAGATTCTATACTTGTAAGGTAATATTACAGAACAAGAACAATTAAGCAAAGTCTGGAATAAGCTGGGTTTTTTCTGGATTCTGAATATCTGAAGATATAGAACCAACAAGAGTTCCCTCAAGAGTTTTGATAATGTTTTTGGTTAGATTGTGGATGGAAATTTTGAAGTGTTTATGAGCTTTGGCTGGTAAGTACAGGTTAGCAATATTGGCTAGCAAGCAGATCTCAAAATTGGCTTCAAAGACTAGTGCTTGGTTCTGAATCTTTCTGTTGACTTTGAGAATGTACTGCTGATAAAAAGGGATAAAAATAATGGTGTCAATATAGATAAGTTCTATCTGGTCACTATCCTCTTCCATAAAATTGACTGCTATGTTCTCTCTTCCACTTAAGCCAAACCCATTAATTCCTTGAGCAGTAAGACCTAATTCTTCTCAGGTGGTAACTGGAGCTAGTTGGAGTATTTTGACTAAAGATAAGAAAATGGCTTGGGCAATTTTTTCATGAGATTTGATCTTGTAGAGTTTGTCTGAATTGTTCTGTAGTATTATGATGATGTTTTCTGTATAGCTGGCATCAATAATTCCTCTTTTTACGTCAATTTTTTTCTTTGCAAGGCTCGATTTAGATGCTATTTGTATCATAATGCTAACAGAAATTTCTAATGCTATTGTTACGGGTTGGAGTAACAAGCTAACAGATAGCAAGAAAGAACAGTATTGTATGGTAATGGAAATAAACAAAGAAGAAATTACAATAAGGGAGCAAATTGAATAAGTAAGAATTCAATGTGCATGATCAGTCTCATAAAAATTACAGTCGCTAATCTTTTCTTAAATTTGAAGGTAGAGGAATAGTCCGTGATTGTCAACAAGATAACACCACTGCTATTATTCTATGTCTCAACTCGGCAATTCTTAGAATCAATAACAGGTATCGTTGTACTTTTCAATTGTTTCTTTATTCAATGAATTACAAAAGCAAGCCAATTGCTTCTCAGGCTAATTCTAATAAATACAAATCAAGAAGGGGAAAAGATAAGGTATGTGAATACCAACAAGTAGATACTTGAAGATAAGGAAAGGAGAATAAGTGATTATGAGAGGAAGTAATTGATATTGTTTATTTTATTACTTTGATCATGTCTTTCTACAGCTAAGGGAATTATCGCTTATATAGCTATCTAAAGTAGTCAATGACCAGGTCAATGATCAGGTCAATAATTAGGTCATTGATCAGGTCAATGATCAGGTCAATGATCAGGTCAATGGTCAGGTCATTGATCAGATCAATGATCAATATCTAAAAATAGGGTGGCTAATTATATGATATCAGTGGCTAATACATGTGATAATTAATAAAAACTATGTGTTTTAACCATAACATCATCCTCTTCAAAGAGATTGAGCTCCAGCGAAATCAAACTATTTATGGGATAGTCTATGTGAAGGGTTTTGTCTAACTCAAAACTAACTAGTTTGTTGAAGTCTTTTGTGGATAGAGTATATAGTACTTGAGGCGAAATAAGCTTTGTATCCAAGAGACCAAATCTTTGTATTAGAGTTCTGGCTCTTTTAGCAATGATCAAAACTCTTGGGACATCTAATTGTATAATGCCCAAAATTTCCACTTGTATCTCTGAAGTTGTTTTCTTCATGAGCTTCATGTTTTCTATGATTTTACTAAGACGACCATAGAGTTCTAGTTGTCTTCCATATGACAAGTTTTTGTCTATGGGAAAGATTTCTTGTATTGTTTTTCTAATTGTGCTGAAAGGTGAAAGTATCGCTGCTGTTATGCTTTCCAGCAGGTATTTATCCATTTTGCCACCAATTTTTTCTCTTCTGGTAGTTGTTTTCTTTGGTCTAATAACAGTGTGAGTTCCTCTGTTGTCTGTTATAGTGGTTTGTTTTCCAATAATCAGAGTAGCATTTGGATAGTTCTTGATCCAGTACTCATGGAAAGTATAGAAAGCGTTTTGAATGTTTTGATCCAGGAAATAATTGTTCATGTCGATTGAAGATACCTCTGTTTTGGGAATGGTGCATTTATTTATATCTAATTTTTGTTGATCATTTGGGTTGGTATTACCACAACAGGTAACCAATCAAGTCATTTGTGATATTTTTTGAGTCGTGTGCCATAAACAGGGTGATCATTGAAGATTGTTTCATATTGATCTTGTAAGATATAAGAACCATTGTTCAAAACTTTGTTGACTATAAAGAGTCCTTTCCACTGGCTAGAGAATTTATCATCATAGATATTGTCTCTGTTTGAACGGTATTTTAAAACTAAGTCACCAACACTTAAGAAAAGTGTTTTATAGGTCTTTTTCTTTTTGAGCTTCTCTTGGAACTGTTTTATCTTTTCAAAGGCAATTATCCGTGCTTCTACCAATGAGTCAAGAATGGTACCAAGTCTTCTTTGCAAAATGTCCTTGTAATCTCCTATTGTTATTTCTTCAAAAGGTATTGTTTCTATATCCATTTCTATTAGTAGAGTTGTCATTCGTCCATAGAGCAGATAAAAGGGTTCATAACTTGTTATGTCATGATTCACAGTTCTGTAAGCAAACAAGGCTAAAGGCAATACTTTGTCCTATAGGTTGGTTTCTTTACTGGTTTTGGCTAGGGTTTCACATAGTGTTTTATTGAAACATTCCACTAGGCCATTTGTTTGGGGGTGATAAGGGGAAGAGAGTTTATGACGTATTCCCATTTTTCTGCAAAGTTCTTCAATCAGTGTACTGATAAAAGCTCTTCCTCTATCAGATAAAAGTTCTTTGGGGCAGCTGTGGCAACAGATAATATTTTTATAAATGAAATTAGCAATTGAAACTGCTGTTTGATCTGGAGTGGCTCTTGCTTCTACCCACTTTGTAAGATAGTTGGTAGCTGTGATAATATATCTGTTGCCATCAGGAGTTACTGTTAAAGGTCCAACAACATCTATACCAATTCTATCAAATGGTTGACCAACAGAGATTGGATGGATATCTTCCTTGCAATTGGGTTTTCCTCTTCTTTGGCAGATATCACAGGTTTTAATGTATTCAGCAATGTCTTTTCCCAAGGTAGGCCAATAATAGTGAGCTAAAGTTTTCTGAATTGTTTTTGTTTTTCCAAAGTGTTCAGCTAATGGATCAGTGTGCATATTGTAGATCACAATTTCTTTTTCTTCAAATTTAATGACTCTCTGGGGGCAGTCAGGATCTTTTCTATTTCTTTTATATAACTGGTTCTGGCGAATCAAATAGAAATTTGATTGTTTGTGCAAATGTTCTCTTTGCTGTCAAGTATAGTCCAGCAGGTATTGTCCTTTACCCAAAAATTTCATTAAAGCAGAGTAGTTGTCCAAGTTCATTATCGTGTTTGTTTGTAGGGGAGTTACAAATAATTAAGTTGGTTTGGTTTGAGAGGGTTTTACTATCACTGGATGGTAAGTCTGGAGAGAGTATCAGCATTTTGATGATTAGCTCCTTTGCAGTATTGAATGTCATAGTCGAATTCATCCAAGTGTAGTATCTAGTGAGTTATCCATTTATGTTCCAGGTTTCTTTTGTTGCATAGCCAAACCAAAGCTTGGTGATTTGTTACCACCAAAAATTTTACACCCTTAAGATATTTGTCCCAGTAGCTGGTAACCCAAACTACTGCTAAGCATTCTTGCTCAGTGACTGAGTAGTTTTTTTCTGCTGGTGTGAGAGTTCTACTGGCATATGCTATGGCATGTTCCCTGCCATCTTTGTCTTTCTGAGAAAGAACAGCACCAAGTCTATAGCCAAATGCATCAGTGTGGAGGATAAAAAGTTGATCCAAATTAGGTTGCATGAGGATGGGTTCTGTAACCAGTTTTTCCTTCAGAATTTCAAATGCTTTTTGTTGATGAGTACCCCAGTGATAATTGATGTTTTTCCTAAGTAGCTGATTAAGAGGAGCAGCGATTTTGGAGAAATCCTTGACAAACTTGCGATAATAAGAGGCCAAACCAAGAAAAGAGCGTAGTTCATGAACATTCATTGGTTGTCTAATGTTTTGAACTTTTTCAATTTTGGCTGGATCAGAGAAGATTCCATTTTTTGTAATAAGATGGCCAAGGAACTGGGTGGATTGACATCCAAAGAATGATTTAATTAGATTGATCTTGAGACCAGCATTTCTAAGGAGGTCAAAAACCTTTTGCAAATGTTCAAGGTGTTCATCCCAGGTTTTTGAGTATACCATTATGTTGTTCAAGTAGACTAGAACAAAGTTTTCTTTTACTGATTCAAATACTTTGTCCATTAAGTGTTGAAATGTGGGAGAAGCATTTGTGAGACCAAAAGGCATAACTGTGAATTTGTAGGTACCATACTTGGTGATAAAGGCAGTTTTCTTTCTGCTTTCTGGATCCATCTCTACTTGCCAAAATCCAGCAGTTAAGTCAATGGTTGAGAAGAAAGCAGCACCATAGAATTGGTCTAGCATTGCATCAATCTTGAGAAGTGGGTACATGTCTCTTTCAGTAATGGCATTTAATTGGCAATAGTCAACACAAAAGCATAGAGTTCCTCCTTTCTTGGATACCACTACAACTGGGAATGCCCATTCACTCTTGGTTTCCTGTATGAATCCAAGAGTTTTTATTTGGGTTATTTCCTTTTTAATAAACTCATCATTGTGCTGGTTGGATTGATAGGGCTTCAAATGGATGGGGCGAGTTTCTCTGGTGATGATGGTGTGTTGTATCACATGTGTACGTCCAGGAGGTTTACTTTCTTTTGAGATAACTGAGCTGTTTCTAGCCAGCAGGTTTTCAATGTCTACTTTTCTTTCTTCTGAAGAGAGTTCTTTTTGTTCTACAACCAGTAATTGGATTTCAGGTGGTTTGTTTTCAAAAGACTTTTGGACTTCTTTTATTTCCTCTTGGGGTATCAAGCTGATTGGTTCCCAATCTTTGTAATAGATTAGGCAGGACATGCATTCATTGCTAGGAGAATACAATGGTTTGTCGCACCAGCACCGGGCACAAGGACCATGCCACCAATAACTGTATTTGGCTTTCTTGCCTGGCTTTCTGTCAAAGGTTCTTCTGAGCATGTTATAATAAGACCAGCAGATCAGCTTGCCATTAACAATAATTCCTTCTTTATCTGCCTTGACATTTGCCATTGCTAGTGAAGATGGTATAGGTGAGTTTAGCAGATTCTTCTTGTTCTTCTTGTTCTTCTTCTTCCTCACTTTCTTCATTATCTGATTTATCTGATTCATTTTCTTCTGGGCTCTGCTTGGGTACTGGGAGAGTTGTCCAATAGCAACACTTAACCACAATGGGTTTCTCACCACATCTGATGGTTAGTTCACAGAGTTCATAATCAAGCAAAGCCTTTGTTTTCTTGAGCCATTCATTGCCAACAATGATAGTGTATTCTTTTGCTTCAAACACTTCCATATCAGTTTCAATGCTGATGCTATTGATGCGGACAGGAATAGTTTTGGCTATGCCAAGCCCTTTTTTCTTATTACCATGCACATTGGTCATTGGTCATGTGGATGGTTCATCAATTTTTCTGCCAATTGCTTCAAGAAAGTGTTTGGCAATAACACTAACAGATGATCCACTGTCTAGGATCAAATCGATGAAGTAGCCAGCCACTTGGGTTTTACAAATTAGAGGAGTAACATTGCTATTGTCAGCAAGTCCAGCTTGGTGAGGGTGTTTGTTGGTTTTGGGTGTCTTTTTTTTTGGAATCAAAGATTTGCAAAGATCTTTTCTGAATTGTGGATGGGTCATCAATTGGCCAAAGGTTATATGTACTGGGGTTTCCATAAGGTCTTTAACAACAGAATAGGGACCGGATTTTTGTACTATTTCTGGGGGTTTTAACTTTGAAGAGTTCTTGAAAACTTTGGCTTTTGGGGGCTCATTGTTGTTAGCAGTTGATGTAGAAGCTTTATTGGGGTCTAGAACGAAATCAACTTTGGCTTTCTTCTTCTTTCTTGTGGATTCAGAGGGGTTAATTGCTAATTCATCCATGTTATGGTCATCATCAGTTAAGTTAAGTTAATAGCATAAAAGGGGTTTTCTTCTGGTTGGCTTGCACTTTCACCCTTTGGAGGTGCACCTACCAGTTTAAAGACTAATAAACAGTGGCTTCAACTAGGGGATCCTCTCCAAAGAAATTGATGTTGGCATGATTGGGTCTTTGGTTGGGCACATTGTTGTTGTTGATCCTGTTGTTCTGAGCATTATTGTTTCTGGAAACTGGTGGAGGCAGTGGAAAATTGTTGCAATCTCTTGAAAAGTGTCCAGTTAATCCACAGTGATAGCATACAGGTGGGTTACGATTTTGTTGTCTTTGATAAGATGGTTGCTGGGGCTGATTGAAGCGTGGTTCAAATCTGGGTTTTTGTGGTTGCTGATTTTCTCTGACTGCTTGGGCTAAGGGTTTTAATAACCGAGCAAGATTTGCTGTGAGTCTGTCTATTAATTGTTCATTTGGATCTTGAGTATGAGTGGCAAAAGAAGTAGCAGCCATTTGAAGGGCAGGAGCCATGACAAAAACAGGAGCAAAAACTGGTAGTGTGGATCCCAAGTGCATCCTTTGGTTGTCTTCAATTCTTTGTGCTAATTCAATGGCCATATCCATGGTGGGATTATCTTTCAGGGCCAGGAGGGGCCAAAGAGCATATGATAGATCAGTTCTCAATCTTTTTGTGAAGAAGTGAATTTTCTGCTCTTCTGTCCAATTTCTCCAAAAGTCTACACATTTGATTAGCTTTCTAATAGCTTTGGCATATTTAGTCACTACTTCTCCAGAGCCTTGGATTCTTCTTTCCAATTCCATGTGCCATTTGGATATTAATATTGGGGTTCTGAACTTGGCCTCAAACTGGGTAGTGAAAGAAGTGTTGATTTCTCCCACATTTGCTGGTGTCCATCTAACAATTCTTTGCTGGGCATTGGCATCTGTTTTTTGTGAGAACCAGGTAGCAGAGGATCTTTGAAGATAGCCACCAACAATTTGGAACTTGTACTTATCATCATATTGATTGGCTGTAGTGGCTCTTTCAAAGTCATCCAACCATTCAATTGGATCTTGTGCATCATCTCTAAATAATGGTATTGGGGTGTTGTTTCTTCACCCTAGAGCAGTTTGTATACCTTGGAGGGTGGCCAGAATGTTTGCTTGCATGGGGTCATTAGCCATTGGTTCAGAGGTAACTGTTTGTGTAGACGAGTCTAATTTGTTTGATAAAAGATCAAAAACAGGGGCAGTTTGGTAGCTTTCTTCTTCTGTTTCAAAGGGAGTTTCAGTTGCTTGATGGACAGCAATCCAAATGTGGATTTGATGATTCAGATATTCGAAATCAGGGGGCTGTTGTTCAAAGGTTGCAGAATATAAGAGCTGATTGATACTGTTGTTTCTTTCTTCAAAGTCATTTTCAAAATAAGCTTGGTCAAAGTAATAGGTTGTATAAGCTGTGTAGGTTTCAGCTGAATGCTTGTTTAGGAACCAGTTCCAAAAGTCTTAGAATTGTCTACTGGATTGTTTTTCAAGGGGGAAGCAGATCAAGCAGGAGGGCAGAGGATTAAGTTTAATGAAACTTTGGTCGTTTCTGTTGTGTGCTGCAAAGTGTTCTTCTGATTGCTGTGGCAGATATGAGTAATCACTCATACAATGAGGGAATAAGTGAATTTTGACAACCTCACAGGGAGCACCACTTTTATGTTATGGGTTGGAGTAACAAGCTAACGAATAGCAAGGGAGAACAGTATTGTATGGTGATGGAAATAAACAAAAAAGGAATTACAATAAGAGAGTGAATTGAATAAGTAGGAATTCAATGTGTGTGATCAGTCTCATAAAAATCACAGTCGCTAATTTTTTCTTAAATCTGAAGGTAGAGGAATAGTCTGTGATTGTCAACAAGATAACACCACTGCTATTATTCTATGTCTCAATTCAGCGATTCTTAAAATCAATAACAGGTATTGTTGTACTTTTCAATCATTTTTTTATTCAATGAATTACAAGAGCAAGCCAATTGCTTCTCAGGCTAATTCTAACAAATACAAATCAAGAAGGGGAAAAGATAAGGTATGTGAATGCCAACAAGTAGATACTTGAAGGTAAGGAAAAGAGAATAAGCAATTATGAGAGGAAGTAATTAATATTGTTTATTTTGTTACTTTGATCATATCTTTCTACAGCTAAGGGAATCATCGCTTATATAGCTATCTAAAGTGGTTAACAACCAGGTCAACAATCAGGTTAATGATCAGGTCAACGATCAGGTCAATGATCAGGTCATTGATCAGGTCAATGATCAGGTCAATGATCAGGTCATTGATCAGGTCAATGATCAGGTCATTGATCAGGTCAATAATCAGGTCAATGATCAGGTCAACAGTCAGGTCATTGATCAGGTCAACAGTCAGGTCATTGATCAGGTCAATGATCAATATCTAAAAATAAGGTGGCTAATTATATGACATCAGTGGCTAATACATATGATAATTAATAAAAACTATGTGTTTCAATCATAACACTATTTTGAGATTTATTTTTACTAAGGAATGTGAAACTATAACTATGGGTGATTGTCCAAAGTATCTTAAATCAAAATTTGCATCAGTCTCATGTGTTTTTTTTGGGCATATTCCTTTGTTGTTGTCACTGTATTATTTTAATTTGAATTCTTTAGAAAGATTGGAATATACAAAGTATTATTCTATTTTGGTAGTCAGATTCGGCTCTTGAAATAACATGTCTCTGATAAGTAATTCCTTTTCTTCCTCAGGCTCAAGTAATTTGGTGATTGGATATAGGATTCTGGGAGGTGGATTGAACATGAGATCACACTTGTCACAGTATTGGAAGTGGCAAAAAATTAAGCAGTAATTATATAGTTTGGTATTTAAATCAACTAGTCACTGTTTTTGCTCTTTTCGGGTTGGGACCAATTCTTGATATCAGTTCTAAATGAATTAAGGTCATCAGTGATGAAATCATTTGTGGGATAGTTGGGTCCATTATATTTGGGTGTCCAAGAGTTGTTCTTGATTTTTTGTATTTCTTTAGGCATGGCATCTTTGGCTTTGGTGCTTGTCATTTTTCAAATTTTATGATCATTGTGTGAGTAACTGTCTAGCCTATTGAGTACTCATTTCCAAGTGTTCTCAATGAGAGTTCCTTTTCATACCCAATCATTGATTAATATGGTGTATTGACAAAGCTTTGTCGCATGTTTCTTCTCTGCTAGGCACATTATTCCAGAGTTCTTCATCAGATAGGACCTTGCCACATATAATACATGGCGTGTTGTCTTACTTGCCTTGTTATTTCAGTCATCCAAATCTTTTAAGTAAACAAGGTCTGCAGTAGTATTTGGTGGCAGTGGGCTATTTTTCATTGTACCTGATACATGCGTCCATTGTAGATAGCTTTTTTCTACAATCAATACATATTAGTTTTGGAGGTTGGTAAAATAAATTTCTTTGGTCTGAGGTTACATATCTTAGTAAGGACAATTGGGGTTCTTTTTTGGCTCTGCCTTTTTCTTTTTCTTTCCAGATTGTGGTGAAGATAGTTCAGTTTGATAATTGTCTGCCCATGAAACCTGATAGATTTTAATGGTCGGTGGTAGTGATATGTCTTCGAATTAAATAAGGAGTTCTTTGGTATATTGGATTTTAAAGTGTCCCCATATAGCTGGGACTTGGGCATGCTGTCTATTAAACATGAGTTGAAGTTCTTGGGTGTTCCAGTTAAGTGTAGCGTTGGTTTTTAACAGCCAATCATTTCCTACCAGAGCTTGATATTGAGTAGTTTCTATGATAAGTACTTTGGTAGGAATTTGGATTCCATTAATCTTGAAGAGGAAGTTGTCAATTTTTCTTATTGGGGTTTTTGTGTTTCCATCTGCTGTAATAATCTGGACAATAACAGCATAATCTATTCAGCGACCTAGTTGGTCCATAAGCTGCTTCATAATTATGCTACTGGCTGATCCACTATTCAGGATTAATTTAATATCTATTCCCCCAACTCTGGCATCAGTGTATAGGGCCGTTATTGGTTTATTCTGATTAATGGCTGCTCCACTAAAAAGGCTATGGGTGTTTAAATATCAATGTCAAAAGAAAAGATGGTGGCTAAAGTGGTGTTTTTGGTAATAATGGCTGGTGGGATATTGCTTTTTGCTTGCTTGAAAGGTGAAGAAATTTGTTCTATATTCTTCCCTTCTACAGGTGTAGATTTATTAAAACTCTGGTCTTCCATGAGACCAAGATAGAAAGCTTATTTGGATATCCAGTTGGTGCTGGTTGAGATTGGATAGAACCACAAAGAATTGGTCAAGATGGTCTACTATTGGTTTGCACTTGATTATTATTGGGATTTCTCTATTCCTGATTATAGTCTATAGCTCAAGATCTGGACTGGCTATAGAAGAAAGTTTGATAGTGAGGGATGGCTTGTGTCATTGGCAATGATTGATAATAATTCTGGAGCAGTAGTTGAACATACGGAACTTGTTGTGCATACTAGAGTGGTTGATTTTAAGATATAAAATATTGGGACACTATGTTTTGCTGATATCTTGGTTGCTGGTATTGATTTCCTTGATTTTGGTCTATTATCTTCTTTCTGCAGTTATGAGCAATGTATTCAGATTTCTGGCAGTAGTAACAGTTGTGGAAATTGGACCTTCAAGGTTGTTGCTGTTGCTGACAGTTTTGTTGCTGTGAGTATCTGCTGTTGTTATTACTTTCTCTCCATTGTAGTTGTTGGTAAGTTTCTGCAGTTCTGGCTAAGAATCTCTCAATTTTCTGAGTTAATTTTTCACTTAATTGGATTATTTTTGTGTCAATATCAGAGGTTCCATTGATGGCTAAATTAATGGCTTGGATATGATTTGCTTCTTGTTCTGCAGACTCAAAATCACGAGTAAAAGTGACTGTTTCTTGTAGGTTTGCCAGATGGCGAGGTCATATGAACCTTAGAAAACTGCTCTTTAGTTTTTTAATGAATTGATTAAGGACTTGCATTGTGGTATAATAATTCTGCTTAATGGCTAGAATTTGTTGAAGGACCTGATTGAATCTTCTAAAATAAGTAGTTACTGCTTTATGGTCATTTTGTTTTATTATACTGAATTGATTTTGCAATTAGATGAGTGTATTAAGATCACAGAAGTATTGCAGAAATGCGAGTTTAAACTCTGTAAAGAAGGTAGACTTCTCTGCAAGATTCTGGTACTACAAATCAACAGTTCCAGTCAGAAAAAATGTCAGTGTCTGAATTGTATGATCATTATCTCAACTGTTAGCAGTAATGGCTTTTTTGGCATCCACAATCTAAGAATATGCATTATCTTCTTCACCAGAAAATTTTTCCAATTTAGTGATATCTTGGTAAACTATGATCTAGTTAATGGGTGAGGTGTTACTGGTGTTACAGGATGGTTTTCTTGTTATATTTAATTGCTGATATCCCGCTTTAATTGCAATCAGTCTTTCATGAGTTCCTTAATTCTATTTGTGTGATAATGTCACTGTTACATTGAAGGCTTTTTTTTTACTGTTGCGATGTAAGTTATTCTTTAATTCTTGATTGTTGTGTGTGTTTATGTACTCCTTCTCAGAGGCTGAACTGAAATCTACCCACTGTCTGGGGTCTTCTCTGAGGCTATTCTTGCAATTGTCTGATGTGTTTCTCTAATCTAGAAACACAGAATGTTAATAGTCTTTAGTGCTTTTCTAATTCTCACAATAAAGCTTTTATCAATTAGTAACAACGTGAATAATTTTGATCAAGGATTATTCTTCCAAGGGATTCAGTTGATGAATAATAGTTTCATTCAATAAATAATACAAGTAAGTTTCTTAATACTTTGGGTTGTGATAGTTCCGTTTTAAATATTCTTTTTCATTTTTTTTTTGATTTTTAAAGGTTTCTTG
>JAAOMT010000484.1:45738-101846 GCA_016748015.1 Geosiphon pyriformis | reverse complement strand
GAATATTTAATTTGAAAGTATGATTTAAAGTGGAGTTTGTTGGATAAAATTGGATCTGTTGCTTGATAAGTTATGATTTTTATTACTTGATTGATTATTTCCCAATATTAAAACTACTGTATATATACATGTTTGTAGTTCTATGAGAAAACACATTGTAATACTTTCTTTTTGATATTTCAACCTGGTGTTTGCTGCTATCACCAGTTGGTGTTGGCTGCTATTGTGAACTGGTGCTTGCCACTATCGTGAGATGGTGTTTGCTACTATGTTAATCATTACCTTTCTAAGATTATTACTGTGCTATATTATGATTGAATAGTTTGTATTATTTTTATGATTCTTTTTGCTAAATTCTTAAACCGTAACAACGTCCTATAAAACCCAATACTTTATCCAATAAAGATTCAATACATTGAAAAGCTCACAAAACTGAAATTTCAACAATTTTCAGACCAAATCACTTCAATTATCTTGGACCATTATCTTAACATTACAGATAGTACTTTGACTTTAACAGAGCTCAGTCTTGAGAAAGAGATTATGTTACTAGTAGAATTTTAGCTATTAATTAGCATAAAATTACTCTCATAATTCCTATTATTAATTAGTATATATTATTATTATTTCGAATATTACTTATTATTTAATCAAATTATCAAATATTATTACTCAATCAATAATCTAATTTGTACCATAAAAATTAAGATAATCAAATTACACAATACTCTGAACCATTTAACATAGTCAAAATTCACCGAAATTAATGAAAATTGGCCGAAATAATCAATAGTTCAGTGAAATAAACTTGTAGTTTGCCAAAATGTATCTTTAGTTCACCAAATTATAGCAAAGAGAAAAGTGCAAGTTCAAAGACTAATACTACAACAAGTTGTATAAAAGAAGAGCTTCTCTCTTCAAGAAAATGTATCTTCTTATAGTATTTTACTATAGCATCCTACTTTAGATATCTTAATTGAAACAAATCATCTTTTATATATTCAAATAAAAATTAAATATTCAAAAAACAAATTCTTAAAAATATTACACTTGAAATCCTCTTAACTCAACTAACATTTTGAAATTGATTAGCTACCAATTTCAATAAACTGTTAGTAACTCCAGGCCTGGATAGAAAACGTTTCCCTCAACACAATTCTATTTTTTTTACATTTTTTCTATTTTCTTTCACTTTTTTTATTATAATTATTGGGATAGCCTACAAACAAGATTCCTGTAGAAGAATTGACTTTCAATAGCAAAGTAACTACATATTTTTAGTGAGCTTCCAGATGAGCAATTCCTGAGAAAGAGTTGATATTTACTACAATATAACTACATAAAGTAACTGGCAAGAAATTGGCTATTCTACTTATAAGTCCAGCAGTTCAAATTATAGGAGATAATTTGAAGATAAATTCAGTTACTAAAGATCCAACTACTTCTTAAGAATGTGAATTCACAGCAAATTAACATTAACAACATTCAAGAAAAGAGACCAAAAACCTCTGGTAACAGTGATCAGAATGTTTTGTTGCATAGAGTCATTAGCCATTGGTTCAAGAGTAGCTGTTTGTATAAAAGGTTTTGATTTACTTAAGAAGAGATCAAAAACAAGAGCAGTTTGATAGCTTTTTTTTTTTGTTTCAAAGGGTGTTTCAATTAGCTAATAGGCAGCAATTTAAATGTGAATTTGGTGATTTAAATATTCAAAATTAGAGGGCTGTTGTTCAAAGGTTGTTGAATATAAAAGCTGATTGATACTGTTGTTTTTTTCTTCAAAGTTGTCTTCAAAATAAGCTTGGTCAAAGTAATAGGTTGTATAAGCTGTATAGGTTTCAGCTAAATGCTTGTTCAGAAACCAGTTCCAAAAGTCTTGGAATTGTCTACTAAATTGTTTTTTAATGAGAAAGCAAATCAAACAGGAGGGTAAAAGGTTAAGTTTAATAAAGTCTAGATCATTTTTGTTGTGTGCTTCAAAGTATTCTTCTGATTGTTGTAACAAGTATAAATAATCACCCATACAATAAGAAACAAAGTGGATTTTAACAATTTCACAGAAAATACCACTTTTATGTTATGGATTGGAGTAACAAACTAACGGTGTTACAGGGGATTATTTCTGTTGTTGAAGTAAATAACAAACCTGTAACTTGGTGCTCATAAAGCTACTTCCATTGATGAGGTTCTGTGAGCATTGTATCTGAAGGTTTTGATGGAGTTCTTTGTATAATGGACAAAGATACAATAATTGTTTTATCCATAGCTTCCCAGACTTGCAAGTCTGTCAATTTTTTTCTCGGCTTGGTGGCCAGCAATTCTCTAGTAAGTAATCCGTATTTTCTGTACATGTCCTATCCTTTCGCAGGGGTCTTTTACCAGGCAATCCTTGATGTCAGTAATCAGCACTTTTCAATCAATGGGTTAGTGCACAATAATAAATCAAAATAAAATAAAGAAAAATAAGAGAAAAATAAAGAAAGAAAAGAAATAAACCAAGGCGATTTGCAGATCAGTATCCCGTTAATAGCTATGATCAAGAGCTATTGTTCTAGTGTAGTTAAGTATCACTTATTATTAACATGAAGTGTTGATAGTAGAGAGTGAATTGAGATATGGAATAATTATTTATTTGATGATTTTTGTTTCTAGGCTAAGGATTCTGTAGTATTAATTCTGTCTTTTCTGTTTCTAACACTATCACTATATATACATAATTGAGATTCTTCAATTCCTCGATTCTTCACGACAGGAATCCTGGAATTCCTGGAATCCTGCAATTCCTTTGAGAGGAATCCTGGAATTCTGGAATCTTGCAATTCCTTGTTGGGGAATTCTGAAATTCCTGGAATTCTGGAATTCCACATTTACTATGCTTACTTCTAATTGGCTAATAATTATGCTAATATATTTCCTATATTTCTATGAGTAACAACGGATAATAGGAGAAAACAGGATTGTAGAATAATGAAAAGAATCAAAGAGAATTCAACTTCAAAAAGTGAATTGAATAAGTATGAATTCAATATACAAAATCAGTTTCATAAAATATCTTAGTTGCTATATTTTTCAAAAGATAATCAGAGAATTTGAAGGTAAAGAGATAGTTTATACTGTCAACAAATGATCACATATTGGTATAATTTTATGTTTTATATTGGCATTCTTAGAATTCAATATCAAGTATCAAATGTACTTTTTAGTCACATTTTATTCAATAATCTTCAAATGTTGTAATTACACGTTTCAGGAAAAGGGTAAAAAATAACCAACAAGTAATCTTTTATTCCAAGATGTTCAGATACTTAAAGGTAGGGAAAGAGAAATTAGCAATAAGAGAATAATTAAGATGAAAGTTGTTATTTTATTTTATTTCTTTCTTTGATTCTTACATGCTTTTTTACAACTAAAAAATTCATTACTTATATAGCTATCAAAAATGGTCAATGATTAAGTTAACAACTAGATCAATGATTAAGTCAATAATCAGGTTAATGGTCAAATTATTGATCAGTTTAATGATCACTTTCTAAAAATAAAGTGGTTAATTATATGACATCAGTGGCTAATATATGTGATAATTAATAAGAAATATAGATTTCAATTGTAACAATATTATATAATTAACTTTTTTATTTTTAAATAATAATTATTAATCTAATCAATAATTTAATTATTAATTTAACTATTGATTTGATTATTGATTTAATTGTTAATTTGGTTATTAATTACTTTAAATAATTATATAAATAATAAGTTTTTTAATTATAAAAAACATATTAAAAATTAAAATAATAAAATAACAACTATTATCTAATATTTTTTTTATATTACTTATTTTTTTTTCTTATTTTTAAGTATTTAAATATTTGTAAATAAAAAATTATTTGTTAGTATTTACATATCTTATTTTTTTTTAATTTATATTATTAAAATTAATTTAAAAAATTTATTAAGTAAAAATTATTGAAAAACATAATAATACTTGTTATTAATTTTAAAAATTATTGAAATAAAACATAAAATAATAACAGCAGTATTATTTTATTAATAATTATTAACTATTTTTCTACTTTTAAATTTTTTAGATAAGATTTAATAATTATAATTTTAAAATTAATTATATATATTAATTTTTATAAATTTGATTTGTTTTTTGATTATTTCTATTATTTTTAATAATTTTTTTATTATTATTTATTAACTTGTTATTCTAATTTATAATATTAAAACTATTTAAATATATTAATTATTTATATATATTAAATTAATTAAATTAATTATAATTTAATATAATATTTTTTTATAAGCTATTAATTTAGATAATCAGATTTAAATAGTTAAATTTAAAACTTAATTAATATAATCAAAAATAAATAAATTAATTATATTTTTTGATAAATATTTTTAAATAATAATTACAGATTTAAAATATTAAATTGTATAAATAAGAGTATATAAAAATTTTAAAATATAATAAAACTTGTTGTTATTAAATTACATGTTAATTTTTAATTTTGATTGGTATTTTTTAATTTTGTCAAAAAATTTTTATATCTAATTTAATTAAATAATTAGATTATATTATTATTATTTTTTATTTATTGGCTAATTTTGTTGATTAAATATAATAATATAGATTTTTTTTGCATGATTTTAATAATAATTTTAATAATATACATTGTAATTTTTGTATTAAAAAACATAAAAATCTAATATTATTATTATATATATAAAATTTTTTACTTATAAAACAGATTATTTAAAAACAATTAACTTAACAATATTATAATTTTTAAAATTTATTGTTATAAACCAATAAGTTGTAAGTTGATTAATACAATTTTGTTAAATTTAAAAAAAGCTAATTTTAAGAAAATTAATTAAAATTTTTTTAATTATTACTTTCTAATTTATATATATATTAATTTTTTTTAATCTAAAATTTACTAAAATTTTTATATTAATTATTAAATTTTTAGTTTTATTTAAGCTTAATTTAAATATAAATATTAATTAAATAATTTTAAAAAAATAAAGATTCTCTTAAATTTATTTATTTAATAAAATTGTAGTTAATAACTTTAATTTATTAAATTTAAAGAAAAAAAGTTTTAAAGCTTTATTATTACTTAAATTATTAAAAATTAATTGATAAATTAAATTGTTTAAATTATAAACATAAGTATAAATATTTTATAAAGTTGTATTATCTATAAACTTAAAATTGTTTAACATATTATAATAAAAACATTATTTATGTCTTTAATATCTAATATATTATTAATGTTATTAGTTTTATTTTTTATTTTATTTTTTTATAATTTAAATACTTTAATATTATTAAATTTTAACACATTTATAATTAAAAAACCAACAAATAAGATAATATTTGGCATTTTAACAATAAGTTTTTTGGCCATTTTATTTGTATTTTTATAAATATATATTGATATATTTTTTTTTGTTGGTATTAAAATAAAAAAATAGTTCATAAAAAAAACAAAGTAAAGAAAAAAGAAATAAAATATTTTTTTAATTTCTCTTAGCTCTTTTTGTAAATAAAAATTGACAAAAAAAATAATTATAATTATTTATAAAATTAACTTTAAATATTTAGAAATTAAACATATTATTAGTTATTAAATTGAATTTTAAATTAATTATAACTTTTTAAAATATAAATTATTACATTAAAAATTTTTATTGTTAAAAACTTGAAAGCAATTGTTAATAATAATATTTGGATTTAAAATAAGTTTTTAATATTTACTTATAACAATTAACCAAATTTTTAATGATTATTGAATTTAAAACAACAAACATTCAGTTAAATCAAAAAAGAAATTAAAATTGCCTTTGATAAAAATATTTATTATAATAAAAGTAATATACAAATTATAATATACAATTTTATAATTCTAATTCTAAAGTTGAATTTTCATCAATAATTGAAAAACATGAGTCGATATTTGTAAATTATTTTGTCATATATCTGTCGATTTCTGTCTTTATTCAATGATCCTAAAAGAATCACGATTAAGTACTTTATTGGATAGTCCTGGCACATTCTCCATGGTGATATGACTAAATTAGATTTCAAATGGATTTTTTATTTTAATAAGCTATTATAAATCCTAGTATGAATAGGAATTTAAATTTGGGGAACCAATATTTTTTACTCTTTTTATAGAGGTTGAAGATACTTTCTGTGGGTTGACTTTAACTGATTCTCATTTCTCATATCAGTTGAAAATCGAATTTATTACCTTTTCTTAAAAATTAAGTTTTATAAACCAAACGAATATAGATATACTCTGATATAATACAAAAGCCAAAATCGAATAGGATCTTATATTCCTTTAGCTAAAACTATACGATATACTAATTCCCAAAACCACCAAGCTCAAAATACCGATTATTGTTAATCGACTCCCAAAACCAAATAGCCCAATCTCATAATTCTTCTCATCCCTGAAAGTCAATCCGACTCGTAACCCACTTTTCGCTTTAAAATTCCATTTTTCTCGTCGATTTAGCCAAATTTTTTTAGCTAATTCAGGAGATTGAATATTATCTGGTTGATCGAATAATAATGCGACCATTAGATATTTATGATCAGAGGCAGAATAATCGTCGTTTCCCATCCATCGATTAATAACTTCAAATCCACGAACTAAGGTCCAATCTAATTTCGCCTTATATATACCGAGATAGTTTGGATTATGTAATGTGATATCTAATTCCGAGTCCCAAGGATCATAGAATCCTGGGTTTCGTGCTGCACATAAAACAGACGATGTGAATCCCGAAAGTGTTTTTACGTGTTGATAATCTTGTTGGTTCGAATTCGAATTTGGTCCCCAAGAGAAAAATCGATTAAAATACCCGAGTCCACAAGATTTCAATAATAGATTCGAATCACCATCCAATGTATGCCATGAAAATAGATATTTATCCCAGAATACGGATTCCGACATGCCACAGGATAGAACGCGATATTGATCTGTGCAATAAAAAGGCGAGAAACGTGCTATTGAATGGGACATTGTATTCAGATCGCCAAAAATTATTTGGTATGGATGTGTAGGAATGTGAGCAGCCGAGTCTGATAAAATTTCCGAGAATTGTGCTATACGTCCTGTTAACCCGCAGAATACCTGAGATATGCATCAGTGAGTTTTGTTGATAGACAAGTACGATTTCAATCAATATCATGAATTAATCAAACCTCTAAATGAACACAATAACATAAGATTGGTGGTCCATGTGGCGTCTTCACTTCTGCCACCAGAGTAAATCGCCTGGTTTAAAGGTGACCGAGAAGTTTAAAAAATCGCGTAGACAATTCGCTTTATTGACACAGTTATAACTCACCTTCCTTTACGTGGTTCGCCTAATTTATGCCCGTCCCTCTCCCAGTCATATGGATGATATTTATGATCCAACGTACGAAATGATATTTGATGTTTGGTAAATATCGCGTTTCCATGCACGCCATCTCGTTCTTGGCTCGTTTTACCCTCTAATTCAACAAACTCGCACACAAAACCTCCCTTCCACTCTAACTCTTTTGCAATTTCACGAAAATGATCCCGTCGGTTCGATCTTTCACATTCAATATCAATTTCTTGTAAAAGGGCAATATCAGGGTCCAGCTGGCGAAGTGTATCTAAGATTTTTGAAGCAGAAAGATTACGTTCCACGTTCCATTGGAGACATTTCAACGCTGGTGGTTGGGTTTCCTCTTGTAAAGACTGGTTTGGTATAGACCGCGTTGGCCTAAAGTCATGTATTAAAACCTCTCCGGGTTGAGGAAGCGTCAAAGATTGTGGGGTGGAGGAGGAGGTTTCAAAATTATCCATGAACTAAATTCTCTAAAACTCGATTATTAAATAAATATTTTTTATGTGACCAGGTAATGAAAGACTATCATATCTAATGCTAATTTCATGTTATTAGTGCCGAAACTAAAGTATACAGAAATCTAGCACTTGTTAAGTTTAAAACTCTAAAGCTAAATCACCATCTTTTCGTAACAGTTCAATCATCCCTGAAGGTAAGAAGGGTACAACATTTTTTTTTAATTCATTATTGGTCGTTTGTAGTGTTGAGATGGTGTCATGATGAAAGGCAATGTAACGAAACGGCATAATCTGAAATAGGTTACCAATCTAGTTAATTTCCATAAACTTTATTCTTGGATCAAATGGTTCCAAGATTTTAAAGTTATAAAAAAAATCTGGCGATTCGACAATACGCCAAAACTTAATAGTACTGACCACAGATTCTGTTGTATCGAGTTTAATTTCAGGGTAATCAATGTATGGTATTTCGTGGAGTGGTACTGCATGGATTTTTATGCATGAAAAATGAATCAGTCATCAAACTGAAAGGGATATTACCTCACTTACCTTTATCTTCTACTACACGTTTTGTTACTAATAAAGCAGTATCTGTTGTCATTTGTAATGAACCCAGATGTCGTGTTCGGAATCCCAATTTTCGTAATTCGCTCGTACGATCTATTGAAATTAGGGAGAACCCGGGAATTTTATTTTTTTTTGTACATGGCATTTATCAAACCATAATCTACTAAGCCCAAGGAAAACCTCTGTCTACCTTTCGGCGGATCATCACCTAGAATTCCACCAAACAAAAAATATTCAAATTCTTCTCCATCCCCTGGTTTCAAATCTTCCTTCGCAGCCGGATCCAGAAGACAAATCTTTTCTTTTTCTATTCCCATACTTTGAATATTTCCCGTTATAAAATTACACCCTTTCAACTCAGAATTTTGTAACAAGGTTATGCAAGCCGTAGATGAAAGGTTCGTTATGTAGAAATTTGACGTGGGGATTTGCAAAGCGACGTGTTTATATTCTAAAAGACACCAGTCGTGAAGAGAATTTTCCATGTGTTCTGATGTAGATTTTGTTTTGATTTGGGTTGGGGTTAATTGCTTTAAAGAGAATGAGGTTCAACGATTTTTTCTTTACCTATAATAAATCGACTTTTCATTTTTGGAAATTTGAATTTGAAAGTGCTGTATCAGAAATAAATTGTCATTGGCTTAATAAACTAGAATTTGATCAATGATTTTAATCGATTTGACTCATTTGGAACCCTATACCAATGACTGATACTACTGGCACTTCGTCTTCAACACAAGAAATATTTGATGATTCAACAATTTCTTCAGCACCCTCACAGCACCTTGAAACTTTGACCCAAATAACCGCAAGGCACAAAAAAGAACTCAAAGAGCTTGCGGCTCGTACGATAAAGCTTAAAAAAACGGTTACCAAAGGTGACAAGAAACGAAAGAAAGAAATACAAGCCGAAATATTGATACTTGAGCAAACAACTGATGAGAGACAGGCGAATGAACTTATCAGCTACTATGCTTTGAACGTTGGGCAGGAGGTGGAGCATGGAGAGGTTGAAACGAAAGCAGCTGGTGGCGAGGCTGTCTCTGAGAACACTTTGACAAATAAGGTGTGAGTCTCATGCAAATGACCTATCTTTTGCTTAAGGAATTATTATTGTATTATTCAACTTTGCTGAATTATCATAGGGAAAAAGTGGTCCAATAAACAATAAATTAGCATCCGAAGAGAAAGATGCCATCGATGATGATGAAGAGAATATTGCCGAAGAAGAAAATTTCGCCAGCCGATCTATTAATCAAACGAAAAAAGACGCTTCATTAAAAGCTAAGCCGAAATACAGTAGACAGAAAAAAAGAAAGGTAAAATTTGCAATTAAGCTATAGTTTATAAGTGCAATTCCTCATAAACCCACAATCAAATCTCAGGAAAAAGCAATGGCAAAGTTCAAAGAATTGCAAGATCAAGCTGAAAAAGAAGTCGATGGTCAAATTAACATGAAAGAGGTGGAGTTAGAAGCGATCAAAAGCCTAACAGAGAAAATGGATTTAACTATTAAACAAGTTCGTTCTGCGATTTCATTTGATGGATACATTTTTATAATACATTTTTCATGTCAGCTAAAAGTTGTTCTTTGGATTCGTAACAGATCATTCCAGACGGTCATTGGTAAATTAATTTTTTTTATATTGTTTAAGGAGTATTTATTAGGATGTATAAAGCATTTTCTCACTAAATGTCGTGACTGGCAATTTTTAGCTTGTACAATGCAATCGCTGATCAACTCTCAACGCAATATAATATCATGGTATACATTCTTCTAATTTCATGATTAATAAAATTTTTGATTTTCTCCTAAATAATTCATTAAAGTATAATTTCAAAGACTGATTATAAAGATATCAGGAAGAACGTCGCTGAGTATATGCGACAAAATTCTGACGATTTTCTTCCGTTCCTTTCCACAGAATCAGGTGATCTTTATACCATGGGTGAGTTTCTGAAAATTCATTCGAGTCTTGGAAGAATCAACAAAATACACACATTTTTATTATATCTGTTATTAGAACAATTTCAAAGGTATTGCTACAATCTAGAGAACACTGCCGACTGGGGTGGTCAATTGGAGGTGTTGTTTCTTTTTATCTTGAATTTATCTACCTCAACAATTTTAAAATAATTAAAAGCTAACTTTGGTGCAATTTCTGCTTTTTGTAGTTACGCGCTGCATCAAAGTTTTATGAGATCCCAATTTACATTGTTCAGATGGGTTTACCTTTGCTCAAAATATCTGAAGATGAATTCACGAATAAAAAACCAATCACGCTATCGTATCCTTTCTTCTTCATATTAAGCATATCAAGTTCTAAAGAAGTTTATTTTTTCCCTTGATTCTCTTTTTTTTTTTAGATACCATCGATACATGTATGGGCTAGGCGAACATTACAATTCACTGAGGGAAAAATGATATGATTTGCTACAAGGTACACAATTTGATACAGGGAATTGTTCAGGTTAAGAAAATTAGTTATTTTCCAAAAATAAAATATCTATTTTTATTAATTTCAATCCTTTTATCAAAATTTTCCAGGCTTTAGGTTTCAGTAACTGTCATGTATAAAAAAAGATGTTTTAGGAAATGTTACTTTCATGCAGAATATATTCAAGAAATTAACTTTTTATGCATAAAAACCTACCGATAATGTCCCGGTTTGAATGGACCTTCCGGATTAAGATCGAGATATTTAGCTTGATTTGGGGTGAGCTTTGAGAGTTTGACCCCTAATTTGTCCAAATGAGCACGTGCTACTTCCTCGTCGAGCCTTTTAGGGAGCATATGCACGCCCAAGGGGTATGAAGCAGTATCCGTCCAAAGAGCAATCTGAGCCAAAACTTGATTGGTAAATGAATTACTCATAACGAAACTTGGATGGCCTGTGGCACAACCAAGATTGACCAAACGGCCTTCAGCCAGCAGAATAACGTGATGATTATTTTTGAGCGTGTAACGATCGACTTGGGGTTTAACATTACTGACAGCTATCGCATTTGCTTTCAACCATGCAACATCAATTTCGATATCGAAATGGCCAATACTGGGAAATTATATAAATAAAATTTTTATAAATACTCTAAAACGTTTAGAACAACGCAGAAGAACAAGAACTCACTTGCATACGATTGCGTCATCCTTCATTAGTTCAAAGTGTTCACCTCGAATAATATCACGGCAGCCAGTAGCGGTGACAAAAATATTTCCCTCTCTCACGGCATCCTCCATAGTGGTAACTTGGAAGCCTATCGAATTATCGATTGAAGATAATTTCAAGCATAAATTGGTAACAGACCCCTCATTTCTTTGTCTGATAAGAAAGATGAAAAACGCGTTGCGACTTACCCTCCATAACAGCTTGTAGTGCGTTTATTGGATCAATTTCAGTGATAATTACTCGAGCACCCATACCACGTAAGGCTGCAGAACAACCTTTGCCAACATCTCCGTAGCCAGCTACAATACAAACTTTCCCGGCGATTTGTACATCGGTTGCCCTCTTATAAAACACGTTAATTTTAGAGATGAAACGAGACTATTCAATGAATTACGACAAAAATAAAGGCAGGAAGATTTACCTTGATTCCGTCGATCAAAGATTCACGACATCCATACAAGTTGTCGAATTTGGATTTGGTCACAGAGTCATTAACATTAATGGCTGGGATCTTCAACTTACCTTCCCTTAACATTTTATACAAATGATGAACACCGGTGGTTGTCTCTTCTGAGATACCCACAATGTCTAACCATTGGAGAGCTGAATGTGTTATTACTGGTTTTCTTCTATTAAAAAATCCTTTTTTATGCGAGAAACATACCCTTTAATAGTTGAGGATGTTTATCGTGAACTAGATTTGTTAAATCACCTCCATCATCAAGAATTAAGTTTAATGGTTTTCCATCCTTGAAGGCGAATAAAGTTTGCTCAATACACCACAAATATTCTTCCTCGGTCTCACCCTTCCAGGCATAAACGGGTACTCCAGTAGCCGCAATAGCAGCAGCGGCATGGTCCTGGGTGGAAAATATGTTACATGAACTCCAAGAGACTTCAGCACCGAGGTGAGTGAGAGTCTCAATCAGAACAGCTGTTTGGATTGTCATATGAAGACACCCTGCAATGCGAGCGCCTTTCAAGGGCTTTTCAACATTATATCTCTGACGCAAAGTCATAAGCCCAGGCATTTCGTTTTCAGCAATTTCAATTTCTTTACGGCCGAAGGCAGCCTGAGAAATGTCAGCTTAACCAAGTAATGATACATAGAAATGGTAAGTGAACGAACGGATAGCACTCTGACTTGAGCTTTGACAGAACAGGCTTCCTAGACATACCAATTTTGTAATTAGACATGAATGTTTTTTATAAGGTTGAAAATTTTTAGCGTATATTAAATTCAAGCAGAATAAAAATTTTTAAAAACGCAAAAATTTTTGGTCGTTTGATGATTATCTTATATACTGTGGATTGTCAGATAGCGATTTTTTACATCTCAAAAGGGGTTTGCGTAAAAAAGCGTTGGGGCAGTAATTATGAAAATAATTTTGGCGGAAACGCCACGGGAAGAGATCAGATCAAAAGTTTACGTGGCTGACATGTGACAAACATGACAGTTAATTTCTCTCTTATCAGCTAAGGGAACGTTCGCTCCACCTTTACCCCTTCACAATTTTTACCCATGAGTTCTTTTATTGGTGCTATAGACCAAGGGACTACTTCTTCTCGTTTTTTGGTTTTCGACGATAAGGGTGGATTGGTCACATATCACCAAGCGGAATATCCTCAATATTATCCACACCCTGGGTAAGATTGCCTATGTGAACAAACCATTTCGCACATTAGGATTGACCAAAAAGATTTTCGCAGCTGGGTAGAGCATAATCCAGTTGAAATTTTCGACTCAGTTCTTTTATGTATCAAAGCGACCATTCAAAAGTTTGAGCAAGCGGGTCATAAGATAAATGACATTAAGGCTATTGGCATTACCAACCAAAGAGAAACAACGGTAGTTTGGGACCGAATCACCGGAAAACCCCTTTATAATGCTATAGTGTGGTCTGATACCCGTACGCATGATTTGGTTCACCGTTTAAATAAAACGACTTCATTTGGTGCGAAGGCTTTAAAAGAAAAATGTGGTCTGCCAATTACTACCTACTTTTCGGCACTTAAACTAAAATGGATGTTGGAAAATGTGGCTGTGGTCAAAGAAGCTCATGACAAGGAAACATTGCTATTCGGTACCATTGATTCATGGTTAATATGGGTAAAAAATTTTTGATCTAAAGCCTGATGCATATTAAACTTTGATTGATTTCATCTTTAATTCAACAGAACTTAACAGGTGGTAATAAAGGTGGGATACATATTACCGATGTTACTAATGCGTCTAGAACTATGTTTATGGATATTAGATCCTTGAAATGGAGTGATGAACTGCTCGAATTTTTTGAAGTAAAACCTTCGGTTCTTCCGAGAATTGTGTCTTCTTCTGAAATATACGGCGATATCACCATCGGTTCTTTGCAAGGTATTTCAATCGCAGGGGTCCTGGGAGATCAACAGGCTGCACTGGTTGGACAAAAATGCTTCAAACCAGGCGAAGCGAAAAACACCTACGGAACTGGTTGCTTTATGCTGTTTAATACTGGTTCGGATCCTATCATCTCTCAAAGCGGTCTACTTACAACGGTAGGCTACAAATTCGGAAACGAGGAGACAGTATACGCTTTAGAGGGTTCTATAGCTGTGGCTGGATCAGCAGTTAAATGGGTTCGTGATAATCTCGGACTTATCAGCGAGACAAATGAGATTAATCAGCTAGCAGCTCAAGTAGAAGATACTGGTGGTGTTTATTTCGTAACAGCTTTTTCAGGTTTGTTTGCCCCCTATTGGCGTGACGATGCTCGTGGGTGTATAGTGGGAATTACACAATACACCAATAAGAACCATATTGCTCGTGCTATTTTGGAAGCTGCCTGTTTTCAAACGCGCGATATCTTGGACGCCATGAACAAAGACTCAGACGCACCTTTAACTTCTTTGAAAGCTGATGGTGGCTTAAGCAATTCTGATTTATGCATGCAGATACAGGCAGATATCTTAGGTATTCCGGTGATTCGACCCGCCATGCGGGAGGCTACTGCTTTAGGGGCGGCTATCGCGGCTGGTTACGCAGTTGGCGTCTGGAAAAGTTTGAGTGAATTGGAAGAAGTCAATGCCCACGATTATCAACAATTCTTACCTCAAACTTCCCAAGAGGATCGCGAAGCTAGACTCAAACAATGGCTGAAAGCGATCGAAAGAAGTCTGAACTGGGCGTGAGGCAAATGTGAAACATGGAAGCATTTATTCCTGGGGTAACCCTGCCATGCCTTTTTGCCTTAGCCCTTGGTTTCATTATATATTTGGAAATATAAATTGGCAAACAATAAAATTCAAACTTGTCAGATCTCCCAAGATTGGAAAACTTCAATTTCAACCATTCGTGAAGAATAAATTGCTCTATTAAATAACAAAATTCGCCGCGTGCCTCCTCGAGGCAATTTTAATCGAATTTACAAAAAAATACGTAAAGATTTTCAACTATTGATAATAATTTGGAAACTAGAAATAATTGACTTGGGTTCACAAAAAAGTTCCGCTTCTTCCGTGGCCGAATTTACTTCCCAATCCACTGGCCAGTTCAAGTATTTCCTTCCTTTTTCGAGGGTTCATTCTCCGAGGACCCAATACATCTCGATCACGATCAAATGGCCTTTGACGAACATCATCCTGCTCCCATTTTTTTGATTTGGCATAAGTCTCGGAGTGTTGTTTCAACAAAGATTTTGGTCGATATTTCTCCTAATGAAATAAAATATGAGATGTGTTCACGTCCTAATTTTTACATATAATTGGACTGCGTATACATTATACTCATGAACTCTTTCAGAAATTTCTAATTCCTCAGCTGTGTATTGGATTGGTTCCTCCTCCTCCTCCTCTTTTTGAGGTTTCTTTTCTCCAATTGAAGCCTTTAATGAAGATTTTATTTACTGGTGAATAATTATTTGAAACATTAGGTCAAATATATCAACCTTTTGATCCTTTAATCGGTTTTGTCTTTCTGAGGGCGTTTCAGTCCAGAGAGAATTATCAACTTTAGTAGGATCGTAATCCTTTTTGTTAAATTTGCGTGAGCGCAATTTGTTGAGAGATTCTGAGGAAATATATAAAATAGGGTGATATCGATTAACATGTCATAAAAAGAATGGCAAACATGTGTTCACCGACCTGCCGCGAGAAATCTGGATGGAGGAACCAGCATCCATTCCCCACGCTGTAATATTCCTTCCGAATCTGATAGATCTGGCTATATTTTTGAGCCTTCTTCCATAAGCAAATATTGAAAAAGCCTCATATAAATCCTTTAAAAATACGCGAAGCATTTCTTTACCCGGAGCGCCTGACGCATCCTCTCAGACCTCTCTTCAAACTCTTCAAGCCTCCTCTGCAAATCTAACTCTTGGTTAAGATTATCTGTAAGACCCTCTGGGAGCACTGGGCCGATGATCTCTTCCTCCTCTTCCCCTTTGTAGGGCTGATAGCCGGGAGGTGGCATTACTGCTGGCCCTAAGATGCGCCTAGAAGTTGTTTTAGTTGTCTTGTTTGTTTGATTTTTTTTGCCCTCTGAAGCCCTATTTTTCTTTTCTTGTCTTTCTGCTAGCATATCAGGCGGTAAAGCTGGCATATAAACATCTGGATCATCAGAGTCGCCAATAACAGAGTCTTTTAAACTCACTTCGGGCCCAATAATATGTGAAAATTTCCTTTCAGCTAACTCATTGGAAGTATTATTCAACTCCGATTTTGATCCAATATCTGCTTCTAACTGTTCTTTTTCTTGCCCTTCACTTTCACTGAAGAATTTTGCTTTCAAAATTTCAGGAATCTGGGGCCCTATACTGCTCGACATCCTTACGAAATGTTTCAAGTTCTCTAGAGCTATCAGCCTGTACTTGTTTCATGCTGTACGTAATCAATGGATCTTTGTTTAATTTATAGCATCAAAGTAATCAGAAAAATATAAAATTAGCTGAAGTTAAACCATATTTCCTAAATGGCGAAACAATTCAAGACGATAGGTGAGGATGTGTGGAAAAACCGCGTAGACAAAATTGTATGAAATTTGGCAAACAATTATTTGTTTATCTACTTTTTGCAAGTTTTTCTAAATCCTCTTATAACATGTTGAATAGAATGCAGAACTATTCACTTTAACATATGGCTCTATCGTTGCCCAACTCGTCAAAGACTATGAAGATTATCAAGAGGTCAATAAACAATTAGAGAAAATGTAGGTTGTTTTTGTTCTTTGGAAATCCCCTTAGAATAAAATGGACATTTATTCAATTTTTAAATCTCAAGCCACTTGGTTACCATTTGCCTCTAGTCAACTATGTGAAATTTGAAACTTTTACTGACGCTCCCAGTGCAAAATTCTCTCAAGGGGCTATAACATTGGCGTACGATTGATCGAGGATTTTCTAGCACGTGCCAGTTTAGGTCGATGTGCCGATTTCCGTGAGACTGCCGAAGTTATCTCGAAGGTGAGTTATCGATTCACGCCTCCTAAATTCATATTTGCCATTTGATCTCCAAATCTTCTAAAATTCGTTTCCTCTAATCATCGTTCGTTTTTAGATAGGCTTCAAAATTTTTTTGAATATTACTCCTACACTAACAAACTGGTCTGCAAATGGAAAAGAATTTTCGTTGGTATTTGATGAAAATCCATTGTCCGAGTTTGTTGAGTTACCCGAGGATAATTCGGCTGCGGAAGACCTTTGGTATTCAAACATATTGTGTGGGGTCTTACGTGGATCTTTAGAGATGGTAAGTTACACTTTATATCTTGATTTTTCTCTTTTCTGCATTATTTTATTCTCGGATTCGCTTTACAGGTTCAAATGCAAGTGGAAGCCAATTTCATAAGCGATGTTTTACGTGGCGATGATCAGACAGAAATGCGCGTGAAATTAGTGCGGTATTTGGAAGAGGAAGTACCCGCGGGTGAAGATTAAGCAATCTTCCTTTTCCACTATATATCCAAAATTTTTGGAATTACCTTCAATAAGGCTAGATTCTAGCCCTATACATTAAAAAGGTATGTGTTGACGAAGTTTGAATTTTCGGATTCAAAATTTATTTTAAATGATAGCAAAAACCCTTGAAGCAAGATAATTTTAATAATAAAAACCAAGTATTACAAACAAGTTTATTTATGTTTATCAGCTAAATTTCCGAGGTGCTTGATTCATCAGTATCTACACGGACAGCATCAGCTTTACCTTTTTTGGTAGTCTCACGTCTCTTCTTTTTACCTTCTGGATTAAATTTCCGAGGTGGTATAACATTCATTAATGTTTCTCGCCAATCTTTTGTCTCGAGCCAATTGAGAAGAATCTCAAAAACTATCAGCAATATGGGTATTAAAGGATTAACAAAAAAGAATTAGAATTTGAGAATGGAAAAATATAAAATCATTTCCTTTCAATTCAATACTTACCATGATTAACAGTGAGAACGTGCCTTGTGGTCAAATTGATGTACTGGCTGATCGGCAGTTTGGCAGTCGCAATTCCTTCTAGCTTTGCTTTATGATAGCAGAGATGCTCAAATAAAGATTCAAGTAAATGTATTTAATATTTCAAAAGCTTGTTTATAATGGAATTGCCCACTTTATGTGGTTTCAACCAGAAAAAAATAAGCAATTAAACCTTGTGACGATTCCTGTCCACTACACCTCCAATGATATAAACTTTGGTCTCATCAAGTTCTTCCAAAACAGCTTCTTCATCGGCCGTAAGATAAACCAGATCTTCTTTAAAAAAGTTGTCTAAGTAAGAATTGTTATGAAATACTACATCCTTCCAATTGTGATATTCTTGAAGTCGATTCTCGAAACGTTCCTGAAGTCGACCACCAAATGATGTGAAATGCAAACCGACCGGATTGCTGGATTTGTTGTTAAACGAATAACAACGTGTTAATTGCGATGATAGTTGTGAAATTTCCTATATAATCAAATGTTTAGAATGTAGCAAAGGAATCTCCAGGACCCAAGTAAGATCGTCAAATATGAGGAATTTCGAGTACTTTTTCATTCATGTACTTGTCAAAATCCAAATCGACTACAACTTTCATCGAACTAAGAATTCTGAGTTTTGGTTTCTTTATTAAAGGTTCTTTAATGTCTGAGACACCACTTCCGACACTGACCGTTGCTTCAGCCGTCTCCTCAAGCTCTTTGTGATTAAACATAAAAAGTTTCAGTCTAAGAATTCCATCTAAAATGAAGAATGTATGAATTTATCTCGCCTTGTGTTAGCTTCCTAGCAGCTTCCTCCTCATTCTTTTGAGTCTGCTTTTTTGCTTTTTTTTCTTGTTCTTTCTTTTTTCTAGCTTCTTTCCTAGCATCTCGTTGAGCCTCCCATTGTTGTTGTTTTATTAAGCGCTTCTTGGCTTTCTTTGAAACTGCTGGCTGAGAAGGTTGCAATGCACCAAGCGAGCCTTCACCTGACGTCATTTTTGAGCGGTGGTCGGGACTAACTGCTTAGAAAAAAATAATGAGTCATGTCCTAAATTGCGAAATTTAGCTTACAAATTGATCGCGTGGAAAAGTTGTAAAATTCTTTTGACACTTCAATTCGTACACATCCTGAACTCTTTCGGCAGCCTTAAGCTTGTAATAAAATGTCTGGACCGCTGAGCGAACATGAACTTGATTCTTTAAGATGCTCCTATGCACGGGAAGATAGTGAGACAATTCGTTTTCGAAACAAAACTGTTCTGGTATAAACATGTCAGTTAACCTGTGTTTTATGAAGCTTATTGAGGGCAACCTCTTATTTTGTTCCAAAATTGACAGGAAGCAACCGCCCAATTTAAAGGGGAGTTGCTCTTAGCTCAGCAAAGTGCTCAAGAAGAAGCCCGGATTTTTTTACTCGATCTACAAAGACAGCGTCAAGAAAAATGGGATCGTGTTCAAAGGGAATACGACCTGCATCAAGCTAAAATGTCCGTCCCTATTAATTGTTTTATAATATGAGTCTACGTTAATTTAACATAAGGTTCAATTCAGGGAAGAAGAACGTAGACGCAGAAAGGCAGAATTCGACAATAAACAAGCCTGGTGGCAAAGGGAATATGAAGTAGGCAATTTTCAGATTCTTTATAAATATAAATGGATATTTTACTCTGTTCTTTTATAATTAAGTTCAAAAGATTTGTTAATTCGACGAAAACATGAATAACTCTATAGAAATTGCGTAGACATTTGCTAGAACAAAAAGAGGCTGAAGCTCAGCGACAAGCTCGTTTGGCTGCTGAACAAGAAGCGATCAAAGCAGCTGAAGAAAAGAGAAGAAAAGAATCTGAGGCCGAAGAGCGGAACAAAAGAGAGGCTGAAGCTCAGCGACAAGCTCGTTTGGCTGCTGAACAAGAAGCGATCAAAGCAGCTGAAGAAAAGAGAAGAAAAGAATCTGAGGTCAAAGCTCTACAAATCGCTCAAGTCTCGAAATTAGCCGGTCAAAAAGCGGTTATAAAAGATATAGCATGTCAAGAAGTTTTAGAAAAAGAAAAAAGCTTCAAGGATAAATTAAAATTCATACGCGATAACGTATCTGAAAACCAACAGTTGAGGACATTATCCTCAGAGTACCGAAAGATTGTTAGATTACGTTTTAATCAACTGACCAATACAAGAACGACTATAATTAATACGGTGAATTTGAACGGCAGATCCAACTTCTTATTGATAAACTTATTATATATTCTCAAACTTATGATTTTTTATTTCTCTTCTTAAATCTTTAACATTACAATGTTTAGGCAACTGAGCTCTCTAACTTATGTAATGCTGCCCGCACTAACCAACAATTATATTATCATCTCCTCAATGAAATAGCTGAAAATCTTGTGGTAAATCCTGGATCATTTGTCTGTTGGATTTTACTCTATTTAATTCTCATTTTCACGTTTGGCTTTTTAGACGCAAGCAGAAGTTGAGGCTTCTTTGACACCAACCGATCATATAGCAGCTTTTCAGCTAGCTCATGTATGCGTACTTATTGCCATGCAACATGTCGAGTTCCTTGATAATTTTGTAATGACTCATATAACTACCAAGTGCTGCTATGTATTACCACGATATCATATTCGTACTCAGGTATATATGTATCAGATTTTGTTTGAATTTCACATGACTGTCTTTATAATACCTATCTCTAAGAGACCTTGCCTATCATTTTGATACTTTAGGGACAAAGTTTAGATGAGTATAAAGAGATTCTCGGATACAAGAAAGAGGAAAAAGAGGATAAATACTTTAGTCGAATGCAAGCTATACTAGCATTATATGCTGCCATCTTACAGACCTCACCATTAATTTCAGGTATATGATAATTTGCTCCGCTCAATTATTTTTTGAAACCAATTCCCCCGGTTTGGTAACCATTTTAACAATTTGTTTTTTAGGCCTCACCAATCCATACGGAATGGAACATGGATGGAAATGGCTGGCCCGAATTATGAATATGAAGCCGCAAACGATCACTCCTTATTTGATTTATACTTTTCTCCAGGTATGTGCCTCGTAATTTTTATGTTATAGCCTTTTATTTATAAAGGGCATAACCAAAGCAAACTTGATACATGTGAATATGCCAGGTTGCCGGTCCGCGATTTATTGAAACTTATCCTGAGCAAGGCAGGAAGCTTATCAACACCTATTATAACGCCTATGTTGGTATCGGACACCAAGAGTTCGAGGTGCTACGAAAAGAATCTGCAGCTGCTATGTCAAGATTGGAATCGTTTCTTTCCAATACCCGTAAAAACCGTTATATGTTTCCCGATTCTCCTGGACGCTTCCCAAATTGATAAATTGAATTCATCCGCCTCAGATAAGCCTATTAACACATCTTTTCAATAACCTCGCGTTTCTTGTGGAATTAGCATGTATAATTAAAAGAATTTTTCTGAACTCATTATTCAAAATGAAACATGATGCGCCATGACAAAAGGAAGTGAGAAATATCACATAAAAATATCAGAAATTGAAAATGTAAACACGGTTTGCACAATATTACCCTAGGAACTTGGAATATTCATTCAAATTCATAGCTTGATATTTTCCAAATTTTATGTCACTCAAAATTTATGTCCGCGATACATAAATAATCAGCCCTGTTGCGCAGATTGTTGAGTAAATTATGCTTGATAACTTTTAGTGCCACGTTTTATTCTATTATATTACATACAATATTTATTTTACTTTATAAAGAAATTGTTAACGAAAGGTTCGGCTTTGCTTTTGTTGCATATTTTAATGCTAAATTATATTATAAAAACTGCAAAGTTTATTTCAGATTAATTTTTGAAAATATTTTTGATCAAATTAATTAAAACAATTCAACATTTGCAAATGTCAAAATGTTAAACAAATTAATTTCAATTAAAAATAAATTTCTCTTAATTACTAAAAATAAAAGTTACTAAAGCACATATTTTATCATAAAGTAATTAATTTTTTTAATTGATTATTCAAATTTATTATAACTATTCTATATTTTTCAAAAAAAAGTTAAAACCTTTTGCCCAAAATATATTTTTAATAAAAGTAGGTTTAAAATAACTATAAAAGAAAAATAACAAAGCTAAAATATTATAAATGTAATTAATAAAATTCAAGCTTGTTAAAAATTTAAAAAATTTGATAATAGCAAATACATTTTAAAAATAAAACTTTTAATAATTAATAAAAAACAATTTAGAAATACACAGTATAACAAAATTAAAATTGGTTATAATTTAATAATAAAAATTAATAAGTTATTGTTAAATAAAAGACTTAAATGTTATACTTTTTTAAAATTAAAATAATTTTATTATTACTGCTGTTTTATTTAACTTTTCTAATATAAAAAATTATTCAAACTGTATTTAAATATAAGTTAAACAGAATTGCTATAATAATATTTTTTTTGAATAATTTAAGTTATTTATTCTTAAAAATTGTTTTAAAAACTAAATAATTATTTGTTTAAACTGTTGTTTAATTTTGTTTTTATCTATTTTGTAAAATTATTTGTAATTGTAATAATATATTAGTTTTTATTAAATATTAATATTAAAAATTTAATAATTTTAATTTTAATTTTGTTAAAATTTAATTAATAAATATTTAATAAATGTTTTTTTTAATTAAATTTATTTTTTTGTTAACAAATATTATAAGTTGTATATAATTTGTTATATTTTTTTTAAGATTAATCAATAATATTATGTTAATGTTTTTTAAATTATTTTTGTTTTTTTAAAATAACTTGTTAAAAAATTTATATATATATTAGATATTATATTTTTTTCTTAAATTATATATATTTTTTCAATTAAAATTTTTTTTTGGTTTTATTAATTAATTAGTTTTAGCAAATTAAATAAAAATTTAATTGTTTTTGTAAATGTTTTTTATTGTTAATTATAATTTAGTAAGTTGTTATTAAAGATTTTAATTGTTTTTTTTTATATTATTAATATTAAATTATTGAATTTTTAATAAGTTTGTTTATTTTCAAAGTTTATTTTTATATTTTGAATTATTTATGCTGTTAAATTTAGAATACAATAGTTAATTTTGTCTTAATTATTTTGTGTAATTATTTTATTATAAAAATTAAAAATTTTTATTTTGTTATAAAAATATTTTTTTTTATAAAAATCTTAATTATAAACTTTTTAATAATATTATTATAAGTTGGTATAATAAGCTAATAGATAGCAAAAAAAAACAAGATTGTAGAGTAATAAAATTAATTAAAAAGAAAATTACAATAAAAGAGTAAATTAGTAAAATAAATAAGTAAGAATTCAATATGTGTGATTAATTTTATAAAAATTATAATCACAAATTTTTTTTTTGAATTTGAAAATAAAAAAATAGTCTGTAATTGTCAACAAAATAATACTGCTGTTATTATTCTATGTTTTAACTTAACAATTCTTAAAATTAATAACAGATATCATTGTGTTTTTTAATCATTTTTTTATTCAATAAATTATAAGAACAAATAATTATTTTTTAGGCTAATTCTAACAAATACAAATTACAAAGAAGAAAAAATAAGATATGTAAAAGCCAACAAGTAATCTTTTATTTTAAGATATTTAAATACTTAAAAGTAGAAAAAAAAAATAAGTAATATAAGAGAAAATAATTGATAGTGGGTTTTATTTTATTGACTTTGATCATGTTTTTTTGCAGTTAAGAAACTTATTACTTATATAGCTATTAAAAATAGTTAATAACCAAATCATTGATTAAGTCAATAATCAGATTAATGATTAGATCAATGATTAAGTTAATAATTAGGTCAATAATTAGATTATTAATTATTATTTAAAAATAAAATGGCTAATTATATGATATCAATAGTTAATATATATAATAATTAATAAAAACTATAATTTTTAATCATAATATTATTTTCTTTAAAGAAATTAAGCTTTGGCAAAATCAATGTATGAGATAATTTAATTAAAAAATTTTGTTTAATTTGAAATTAATTAATTTGGTAAAGTTTTTTATAGATAAAATATATAATAACTAAGATAAAATAAGCTTTGTATTCAAGAAACTAAATTTTTGTATAAAAGTTTTGGCTCTTTTTATAATAGTCAAAACTCTTAAACATCTAATTATATAATACCCAAAATTTTTATTTGTATTTCTGAAGTTGTTTTTTTCCTGAGCTTTATATCTTCTATAATTTTATCAAAGCAACCATAGAATTTTAATTATCTTTTATATAACAAGTTTTTGTTTATAAACAAGATTTTTTTAATTGTTTTTCCAATTGTAATAGAAAGTATAAGTATTGTTACTGTTATGTTTTTTAACAGATACTTATCTATTTTATTACTAATTTTTTCTTTTCTGATAGTGGTTTTTAAGGTCTAATAATAGTATATATTTTATTGTTATTAATTATTATAATCTGTTTTTTAATAGTCAAAGTAGTGTTTGAATAATTTTTAATTTAATATTTATAGAAAGTATAGAAAACATTTTGAATGTTTTAATCCAGAAAACAATTGTTTATATCAATTAAAAATATCTTTGTTTTGAGAATAATACATTTATTTATATCTGATTTTTGCTAATTATTTGGATTAGTATTATCATAACAGGTAACCAATCAGGTCATTTGTAATATTTTTTAAGTTATATATCATAAACAAGATAATCTTTAAAGATTGTTCTATATTAATCTTATAAGATATAAAAACCATTGTTCAAAACTTTGTTAACTATAATAAATTTTTTCTACTGATTAAAAAATTTATTATTATAGATATTGTTTCTGTTTAAACAGTATTTTAAAACCAAGTTATTAATACTTAAGAAAGTATTTTAAAAGTTTTTTTTTTCTTAAGCTTTTCTTGAATCTGTTTTATCTTTTTAAAGACAATTATTCATGCTTTTATTAAAAAGTCAAGAATGGTATCAAGTTTTTTTTGCAAAATGTCTTTGTAATTTTCTATTGTAATTTTTTTAAAAAATATTGTTTTAATATTAGTTTCTATTAGTAGTATTGCCATTTGTTTATAGAACAAATAAAAGAGTTTATAACTTGTTATGTTATAATTTACAGTTCTATAAGCAAAAAAAGCTGAAAATAGTACTTTGTTCTATAAGTTTGTTTCTTTATTGGTTTTGGTTAAGATTTCACATAGTGTTCTATTGAAACATTTTATTAAGCCATTTGTTTAAGGATTATAAGAAAAAAAATTTATAAGATATTCTCATTTTTTTACAAAGTTTTTTAATTAATATATTGAAAAAAACTTTTTTTCTATTAAATAAAAGTTTTTTGGAACAGCCACGATAACAAATAATATCTTTATAAGTAAAGTTGGCAATAAAAATTGCTGTTTGATTTGAGATAATTCTTGTTTTTATTTACTTTGTAATATAGTTGGTAGCTGTAATAATATATCTATTGTTATTAGAAGTTATAATTAAAGATCCAATAATATTTATACCAATTTTGTCAAATAATTAACCAACAAAGATTAAATAGATGTATTTTTTGCAATTGAATTTTCCTTTTTTTGGACAGATATTATAGGTTTTGATGTATTCAGCAATTTTTTTTCTTAAAATAGGTTAATAATAGTAAGTAAAAATTTTTTGAATTGTTTTTGTTTTTTCAAAGTGTCTAAGTAATGAATTAATATATATGTTATAGATTATAATTTTTTTTTCTTCAAATTTAATAACTCTTTAAGAACAGTTAGAATCTTTTTTATTTCTTTTATAAAGTTGATTCTGGCAAATTAAATAGAAATTTAATTATTTACATAAATGTTTTTTTTGCTGTTAAGTGTAGTTTAATAAATATTGTCTTTTACCCAAAAATTTTATTAAAACAGAATAGTTGTTTAAGTCTATTATTGTAATTGTTTAAGAAGAAGTTACTAATAATTAGATTGGTTTGGTTTGAAAAGGTTGTATTATTATTAAATAATAAGTCTAAAAAAAGTATTAGTATTTTGATAATAAGCTTTTTTATAATATTGTATATTATAATCAAATTTATTCAGGTAGAGTATTTAACAAGTTATCTATTTGTATTCAAGTTTTTTTTGTTATATAGCCAAACCAAAGCTTGGTGATCTATTACTACCAAAAACTTTATACCAAAAAATACTTATTCTAATAATTGGTAAATCATACTATTGCTAAATAATCTTGTTTAATAATTGAGTAATTTTGTTTTGTTGAAGAAAAAAATCTGTTAACATAAGCTATATTATGTTTTTTTTCATTTTTATTTTTCTGAAATAAGATAGCACTAAGTTTAAAGCCAAATACATTAGTATAAAAAAAAAAGAATAATCTAGATTAGATTGCTTGAAAATTGGCTTAATAATTAGTTTTTTTTTAGAGTTTTAAAAACTTTTTGTTGATGTGTGTTTTAATAATAATTAACAGTTTTCTTGAATAGCTAATTAAGTGGAAAGACAATTTTGAAATAATTTTTGACAAATTTGTGATAATAAAATGCTAAACCAAAAAAAGAGTATAGTTTATGAATATTTATTGATTGTTTAATGTTTTAAATCTTTTTAATCTTGGCTAAATTAGAGAAGATTTTATTTTTTGTAATAAAATGTCTAAAAAACTAGGTAGTTTAATGTTTAAAAAAAAATTTAATTGAGTTAATCTTAAGGCCAGTATTTCTAAGAAAATCAAAAATTTTTTGTAAATATTCAAGATGTTCATTTCAAATTTTTGAGTATACTATTATGTTGTCTAAATAAACCAGAACAAAAGTTTTTTTTATTAATTCAAATACTTTGTCTATTAAATATTAAAATGTAAAAAAAGCATTAGCAAAACCAAAAATATAACTGTAAATTTGTAAGTACTATACTTAATAATAAAGGCAGTTTTTTTTTATTTTCTGAATTCACCTCTATTTGTCAAAATTTAGCAGTTAAATCAATAGTTGAAATGAAAACAGCACTATTAAATTGATTTAGTATTGCATTAATTTTGAGAAATAGATATATGTTTCTTTTAGTAATAGTATTTAATTGGCAGTAGTTAATACAAAAACATAGAATTTCATCTTTTTTGAATATTACTACAACTGAAAAAGCCTATTTGTTTTTAGTTTCTTGTATGAATTCAAGATTTTTCATCTGGTTTATTTTTTTTTAATGAATTTATCATTGTATTAATTGAATTGATAAGACTTCAAATGAATAGAACAAATTTCTCTAATAGTAATAATATGTTGTATTACATAAAAATGTCTAAAAATATTATTTTTTTTGAAATAACTGAACTATTTTTAGTCAACAAATTTTCAATGTCTATTTTTTTTTCTAAAAAGAGTTTTTTTTGTTTTATTATTAATAATTGTATTTTTAGTGGTTTATTTTTAAAAAACTTCTATACTTCTTTTATTTTTTCTTAAGATATCAAGTTAATTAGTTTCCAATCTTTGTAATAGATTAAACAAAACATGTATTTATCACTAAAAAAATACAATAGTTTATTGCTATTATGAGTAAACTTGATAAGATATTGTGATAATGTTTGGTGTTTTAAATTTGGATTAAGAAAGCTTAAAAATTTCTATTCTAAATATTTAAGATAAGTCATTAATATTAATTTTTAAAGGTTTTTTGCTAGTTTTATCTGTGAAATTCTTTGGTTATAAAACACAAAGAGATGTTTTGGCTGTTTGCAGCTTAAATAAGTAAGCTATTTTCTCTGAATTAGTTGAATACAGTTACTAAGATCTAGTAGTGTTTTTTTGCTTTTTTGGTAAGCTAATAAGATAATATTAATATCCAATTTTAGAGAAAGCTTTTTTTTTTATCAGGCTATTACAAAGTTTATTTTCAGACAGTTAATTTTACAATATTGCCACTCTACAAGAAAATAAAAATAAAAAAAAAAGAGAAATAGAAATAAAAAAAATTAGTATTGTCAATTATTATGATCAAGAGCAATTGGTTCAAATTATTATTGTTTAAAACAATTTATGTTAAAAGCATTTGACTGAAAACAAAAGTAAAAAAATAATTAATTTGGTTTAAATACAGAATTTATGGATCATGTATAAATAAGTTTGGGTTTTGAATATTTTTTAATTTGAAGTAATATAGATATATAAGTAAGATAAATTTAATAAATATGAGTAAAAAGATATATTTTTCTATCTGTCTGTTGGTTTTCATTTTTTTTACTGCTAAAACTATACATATTTTTAGTTTTACAAGATTGTTTTTAATTACTTGTTATTATTAGCTATTGTTTATTATTTCTGTTGTTGTTTTGTTTTTTTACATTATAACTAGTTATTCTAGTTATTTCATATTTTTGTGTATTATTTCATATTATCTTAAATTATAATATATTATTCTGTATTATTTTACATTATTATATTTTTTTTAAGTTATCACATTTTTAATCACGTTTTTTTCAATATTTTTTGGATTGGTTTTTCTATTCAGATAATATTATTCTTTTCTTTTAGAATTAAGCTTTTGCAAGATTATATGTATCTGTAAAAATTGTTTTTTTGGTATAATAATCAATTGTTGTGTTAAGTATTGCTTTTTGTAGATTTTCAAACCATGTATTTATTATTTGTTTTATGTTGTTAACTGTAATAAACTTTAGTAAACTGTTTAACAATATTGCTGAACAATATTTGAATATTAAATACAGTCAATATATTGTATTGTAGTACAAAATTAGGTCATTTCTCCTGACAAATTTTTTTACTTGTTTCAGAGCTTTTTTGTTAAATGTTTATTTGTTAATATCTAAGTATAAGGAAGTTGTTGGCAAAAAAAATCTTTATTTCTTGTTGACTATGAGTCAAATACTTTTTTGTGTACTTTTATTTTCAGATTTGAATTCTTTAGAGTCAAGTCTCAATATTTGTTTTTTTTTTACTTAAAAGTACTATTTGTTAATGTATTTTTGGATTTTCTAATTAATTATTAAAAAAATGTTGGTTATTGCCCAAGTAATGATTGATGTTGAGTATATTAATAATTTTTAATAGATTTGTTTTTCAAGTTTTTCTGTATTTGTTGTTTGGTCTAGTAAGTAATTAACTTTGACATGTACATAGTAATAAAAATTACTTTCTATAATGATAGTTTTTAATGATATTTCTAAGTCTTTCTTAAAGTATTAAAATAATGCTCTTTTATATAGTAAATAATCTTTTTTTATAGTTTTAATAGTCACTACTTTGGTGAATTTCTGAGGTATTCTGTTTTTGTGAATTTTATAATCTTATAGAAAGCACCAAATGTTATGAGTAAACTTGGTAAAGTATTGTAGTAATGTTTAGTGCTCTAAATTTGGATTAGAAAAGCTTAAAAATTTTTATTCTAGATACTTGAAGTGAATTGTTGATATCAGTCTCTGAAAATTTTTTACTAGTTTTATCTGTGAAATTCTTTAGTTATAAAGCACAAAAAAGTGTTTTGGCTGTTTACAACTTAAGTAAATGAGTTATTTTTTCTGAATTAGTTAAGCACAATTGCTAAAGTTTAATAGTGTTTTTTTACTCTTTTAATAAACTAATAAAATAATATTAATATCATATTTTAGAAAAAGTTTTTTTCTTTTACCAGACTATTACAAAGTTTATTTTCAGATAGTTAATTTTACAATATTGCCACTTTATAAGAGAAAAAAATATAAAAATAAAATAAAAAATAAAATAAAAAATAAAAAATAAAAAATAAAATAAAAATAAAATAAAATTAGTATTATAAATTACCATAATCAAGAGCAATTAGTTTAAGTTATTATTGTTTGAGATAGTTTATGCTAAAAGCAACTTATTAAAAACAAAAATAAGAGAATAATTAATTCAGTTTAAACATGGAATTCATAAATCATGTATAAATAAGTTTGGGTTTTGAATATTTTTTTTATTTGAAGTAATATAGATATATAAGTAAAGTAAATCTATTAAATATGAGTAAAAAAAAATATTTGTTTGTTTGTTTGTTTTTCTGTCTGTTGGTTTCTATTTTTTTTACTGCTAAAACTACTCATTTTTATATATATTTTTAATTTTATAAGATTGCTTTTTATCATTTGTTATCATTAGCTATTGCTTACTATTTTTGTTGTTGCTTTGTTTTTTTTACACTATAACTAGTTATTCTATATTATAACTAATTATTTTATGTTATTGTGTGTTATCTTATGTTATTTTAAGTTATAATATATTATTCTGTATTATTTTGCATTATTATGTTTTTTCTAAGTTATCACGTTTTTAATTATGTTTTTTCCGATATTTTTCAAATTGGTTTTTTTACTCAAGTAACATTACACTAATACCAAACACAAAGACTATGCTACTAATAACTATATTTGGCTTTTTTGCTAGGCTTTTTATTAAAAGTTTTTTTAAAAATATTATAGTAAGGCCAGCAAATTAGCTTGTCATTTACAATGATTTTTTTTGTTAGCTTTAATATTGTCTAATGACTTGTTATTGCTGATAAAAATAGTGTAAATGAATTTAGCAGTTTTTTTTTGTTTTTTTTCTTTAATACTTTTTTTATTATTTAATTCATCTAATTGTTTTTTTTCTGGACTTTGTTTGAGTACTGAAAAAGTTGTCTAATAATAACATTTAATCATAATAGATTTTTTATTATATTTGATGGTTAATTTATACAGCTTATAGTCAAGCAAAGTTTTGGCTTTTTTAAGTTATTTATTACCAATAATTATAATATACTTATTGGTTTCAGATAATTTTATATTAATTTTAATGTTAATATTATTGATGCAAACAGAAACAGCTTTGATTATGTCCAGATTTTTTTTTGTTACTATGTACATTGGTTATTGGTCAAGTAAAAAGTTTATCAATCTTTTTGTTAATTGCTTTAAGAAAGTATTTGAAAATAACAATAACAGATAATTTCCTATTTAAAATTAAATCAATAAAATAACCAGTTACTTGAGTTTTGCAGATTAAAGGAATAAGATTACTATTGCTAATGAGTTTAGCTTAATAAAAGCACTTGTTGGTTTTTGGTGTTTTTTTTTGGAAGATTAATAATTTTTGAAAATTTTTTCTAAACTATAAATAAGTCATTAATTGGTCAAAGATAATATGTGCTAATGTTTTTATAAGATTTTTAACAATAAAATAAGAATTAGATTTTTGTACTATTTTTAAGAGTTCTAACTTTGAAAAATTCTTAAAAACTATAATTTTTAGTGGTTTATTGTTATTAACAGTAAAAGTTAAAACTTTATTAGAATCTAAAACAAAATCAATTTTGGCTTTCTTTTTTTTCTTGTGAATTCAAAGAAATTAATGGTTAATTTATCCATATTATAATTATTATTAGTTAAATTAAAAATATAAAAAAGATTTTTTTCTGGTTGGCTTGTACTTTTATTCTTTGAAGATGTGTCTACCAGTTTAAAGACTAATAAATAGTGGCTTTAACTAAGAGATTCTTTTTAAAAAAATTGATGTTAGCATAATTAAGTTTTTAATTAAAAATATTGTTATTAATAGATCTATTATTCTGGTTATTATTGTTTTTAGAAGCTGAAAAAAGCAATAAAAAATTGTTGTAGTCTCTTGAAAAATGTTCAGTTAATTCATAATAATAACACACAAGTGGATCATAATTTTGTTGTCTTTGGTATAATAGTTGTTGGGACTGATTAAAACATAGTTCAAATTTGAATTTTTGTTATTGTTAGTTATTTCTGACTGCTTATGCCAAAAGTTCTAATAGTTGATCAAAATTAGCTGTAAATCTGTTTATTAATTATTTATTTGGATCTTGAATCTAGACAACAAAAAAAATAACAACTATTTAGAAAGCAAAAGTCAGAAAAGTGGATCCTAAATACATTCTTTGGGCAAGTTCAATGGCTATGTCTATAGTAGGATTGTTTTTTAAGACCAAAAAAAACCAAAGAGCATAAGATAAATTAGTTTTCAATCTTTTTATAACAAAATGAATTTTTTGCTTTTTTATTTAATTTTTTTTAAATTCTACTTGTTTAATGAGCTTTTTTATTGCTTTAACATATTTAGTTACTACTTTTTCTATGCTTTGGATTCTTTTTTCTAATTTCATATACCATTTAAATATTAAGATTAGGATTCTGAATTTATTTTTAAACTAAATAATAAAAAAAGTATTGTCTTTTCTGACATTTATTGGTATTTATTTAATAATTTTTTGTTGAGTATTAGTATTGATTTTTGTGAAAACCATATTGTAGAAGAGCCTTAAAAATAGCCACCAATGATTTAAAACTTGTAGTCAGTATTATATTGGCTGGCTGTGATTTTTTTTTTAAAGTTATTTAACTATTTAATTAAGTCTTAAGTATTATCTCTAAATAATAGTAGTGAAGTGTTGTTTTTTTGCTCTAAAACAGTTTGTATACTTTAGAAAACAGCCAAAATAATTGCTTATATAGAATTAGTAACTATTGATTTAAAAATAGTTGTTTGTATAGAATGGTCTAATTTACTTAAGAAGAGATCAAAAACAAAAGTAATTTGATAGCTTTCTTTTTCTGTTTCAAAAAGTGTTTCAATTAACTAGTAGACAGCAATCTAAATATAAATTTGATGATTTAAATATTTAAAATCAAGAGACTATTATTCAAAGATTATTAAATATAAGAGCTAATTAATATTGTTTTTTTTTAAAAGTTTTTTCAAAGTAAATTTGATTAAAAAAATAGATTGTATAGGTTTTAGCTGAATGTTTATTTAAAAACCAGTTCTAAAAATCTTGGAATTGTTTATTAAATTGTTTTTCAACAAAAAAGCAGATTAAGTAAAAGAGCAGAGAATTGAGTTTAATAAAATTTAGATTATTTTTGTTGTGTACTGTAAAATGTTTTTTTGATTGTTATGACAGATATAAATAATCATTTATACAATAAAAAACAAGTAAATTTTGACAATTTTACAAAAAAACACCACTTTTATGTTATAACTTGGAATAATAAGCTAACAAATAATAAGAAAAAACAAGATTATAAGGTAATAAAATTAATTAAAGACAGAATTACAATAAAAGAGTAAATTAAATAAGTAAAAATTTAATGTATATAATCAGTTTTATAAAAATTACAATCATAAATTTTTTTTTAAATTTAAAGATAAAAGAATAGTCTATAATTGTTAATAAAATAATACCACTGCTGTTATTTTATGTTTCAACCTGGCAATTTTTAAAATAAATAATAGATATTGTTGTGCTTTTCAATTGTTTTTTTATTTAATAAATTACAAAAGCAAGCAATTACTTTTTAGGTTAATTCTAACAAATACAAATCAAAAAAGGGAAAAAATAAGATATGTAAAAGCCAACAAGTAATTTTTTATTTCAAGATATTTAAATACTTAAAAGTAGAAAAAAAAAATAAGTAATATAAGAGAAAATAATTGATAGTGGGTTTTATTTTATTACTTTAATCATGTTTTTTTACAGATAAGAAACTTATCACTTATATAGCTATTAAAAATTGTCAATAACTAAGTTATTAATTAAGTCAATAATTAGGTCAATAATCAAGTTAATAATTAGATTATTAATTAAGTCAATAATTAGATTATTGATTACTATCAAAAATAAAGTGAATAATTATGTAATATCAATAGTTAATATATATAATAACTAATAAAAACTATAGTTTTTAATAAGATTCTAATGTTCAGTCTAATTCAATTCAAATTTAATTAAACTACCAAACTGAATTAAACTTAAATGGAAAATTTGGCAAAATTTTAAACTCAAACTTGAACCAGACTTAAAATTACTAAACTTAAACCAAACTCAAACACATACAACAAGTTTGATTTAAGTTCAGTTTAAAGTTTATAAACATGTTTAGGTTCAACTATTAAAAATATTATATTATATTATATTATATTATTATTTAATTTTTCTTTTAATGGTCTTTGTATTCATAATTAAAAATACTAAGCTGTTTTTATAGTTTTAGACACTAAATGAGGCTTCATATCTGTAATTATATTTTCACTTACAGAAAAAACATGTTCAGAAGCAACAAATAATTTTTGGATTGCCAAATAATTATAAACCATATATACAAAATAAAAAATTGTGTTTAATATGCTTAAATATCAAATTATTAATAAAATATTAATTTAAATAAATATTTTTTATAATATGTCTTTTACTATGTCATTATATTTATATTTTTATTGGCCATCTTTTCAGAAATATAATAATTAATTTTGTCAAGTTTTTTTTTCTTATTATTGTTAAAGTCTGTCTTTAATATGAATTGTGTAATTATAGTATTATTAAAATTGCTATTTAACAAAAAACTGTCATTTGATGTTGGTATAATATTTAATATATACTTTGTTTTAAAGAGAATATATATTTTAAAGATTTATTTATTGTATAAAAGTTAGAAAATAAAACTGTTTAAATAAATTAATAACTTATAATTCTTTTATTTTATTAATATTATTATCCAAAAATTTTCTTTTTGTGAAATAATAAAATTTTTTGCTTAGATCTAATGTAGTACAGAGCATTATAATTGTATTTGTTTTAGAGTAATATTCAACCAACTTTTTTTTTGCTGCTTTAGCCATTGTAATAAGTAATAGATTTAATATTAAATATGTAAAATAAATAACTAAATAAATACAATTAAGATTATAATGTTTTACCAGATTTATTATCATCAACTGTGTCTTAGATGTGATTAAAAATAATATTAAAGAGAAAAATAATTGAAAAGACAGTATTATTTGAATTGGCTAATATTTTAATCATAATATTCTTAAATGTTTCAAGAAATTTAGCAATTTTATCAAAAACAGCCCACTAATTATATGAAATAGCATATTAATAAAGATTAATATAAGTATTAGTAGGGATGTTTAATGTCTATAAATTTACAGTTAAAATTTTTGTATTCAAAATATATAGAATCAGAAATAAATAATTTGCTAATTTAAAAGATAATCTATTCTTGACCATATTATAAATAAAATTTCACTGGATAAGACAATCCAGAATAAGTTTACAGTATTTAATTTGACATACATTACAGGCACATTTAAAGAGCTTAAAACGTTGGAGTAAAATATGAATTGTAGAGTTAAGTTTTTTAATCTTTAATTTATACAAAGTTTATATTAAGAAAATTTTAAGTAAATATATTTAGTTTGGATTTTTAACAAATATCTTAAAAATATTATTCTTTATTTTATCTAAAGTCGCCTGTACTGCTAAGTTTAGAATATAATCAAAGCATCAAAATCAAAAATCTTCTAAGTTTCATTGAATATTTTTCTTTTTTAATTTTTTTATTAACTCTTTTATAAAAATACTATTATTTGTAATATTATTAAGAATAATAACAAGAAGCTGTCAAAAAAAAATTAATGATAAACTCATATAAAAAGAGAGTAAGTGTAACTCTTTCTTAAACTTTTTTTGTTGAAAATTCGGCTTAAAACAATGATAAAAACTACTTAAACTAATATTAAAAAAACGTGGTTTTTAATAATATGAGCACTATAGTAACTTTGAGACTCAGATAATACTAATATTAATAATTCAGCTCTGAGACAATAATATAAACCAATTTAATCTAACATTAAGAAAATATAATTTTTGATAATATAAGCATTATAGTAACTCTAAGTTTCAAATAATACTAATACTAAGAATTTAGCTTTGAAGCAATAATAAAAACCAATTTAAGCCAATATTAAGAAAACACAATTTTCAATAATATGAATATTGTGGTAACTTTGAGCCTTAAATAATGCTAATGCTGAAAATTCAGCTTTGAAGCAATAATGAAAACCAACTTAAGCCAATATTAAGAAAATGCAATTTTCAATAATATAGACACTATAATAATTCTGAGTCTTAAATAATACTAATATGCTGTGTAATATGCCAATCTTATTATTGGCCATTAATTAATCTAAATTCATGTAAAAATATATATATGTACATGTATTTTTAATGTAATTTTATAATTTTTTAATACTTTAAAAAATCTATTTACAATATTTATTCTATCATGTTATTTACTTATTAATCCAAAATCAATTATTGTTTGTTGAAAATTTCAGTTGTTATTAATATAATAAGTAATAACAAAACAAAGGCTTTATTATTAAAAATATCCAAAAATTTGGCGTAAAAAAAATTTTGAACTTAATAGTACTTAAATATACTTATCATATTATAAGTATAAATACAAAAAAGAACATTTCATAATAAAGGTAGTGTTTACTCTTAATTTTTGTTTATCAAAAACATAGAGTTTTATAACTTTATTTTTAATTGTATTAACACAAACAGTTTAAGAAATAAGATTCAAATATTGAAATATTTTGATTAATTCAGAATTTTTTACTGTAAAAAATAGTTGCTAATAGTTAATAAACCAAATAGTAATCATGTTATAAAGTTTTTCATTATCAATGTTAATAACAGTTACTATATAAAACTAGAACAGTTTTTTATTTAGATTGGCCAAAAATAATAAAAAAAATAGCAATCTTATTTGTTAAAACATTTTTTTAATCGACTCACAATTTTTTTAGACTTTTTGTCTTTTTTTATAATATTTTTTTTATTATAACATATACTGTTCAGTAAAAAGTCTCTAAATGACACTATAAGAGTTTGGTAGTGCTTATAGTTTTGCAAAAAAATGATTTATGTACATATTTTAAGATTATATATTTAGCTGTTTTTTTTGTTTACTTAAATTTATTAAAATAGTTTTATACTTCATTTTAAAAACTATATTTACCAAATATATTAATATTTAGACTATTTGGATTATTAAATTCCATTATTTTGGATTTTGAATCTTTAATAATATTAGATAATATCAACAATGAATTCATTTTGGTAAGTTGAAGACTAGAGTTATTATATATACATAGTTTTATATATTTCTTTAACTGATCATAGTAATTAAACAAAATAATAATTAATGAACAAGTAATATAAGTTATATTTTTTTTTAATTTTATTGAACTTAAACAAGTTTGTAAACTTCAAACCAGACTTGAACTAAATTTAGACTTGTCAAAAAGATTTTAATGCCAAACTTAAACTAAATTTACTTTGAAAAATTGGTTTAGTTCAAGTTTGGTTCATAATTTAAACTAAACTTAAACAACACCTAAAGTTCAGTTCAGTTCAGTTTAATTGAAACTCTAGTTTTCAACTATAATAATATAAAAAAATAAAAAAAAATATTTTTATTTAAACTTAAAATAATTAATTTATTATTAAAATTAATAATTAATTAATTTTATTATTTTTAATTAAGCTTGTAAATTTTAAAACAATTAATTATAAAATTAAAAACTTCTTTTTTTCATGTTTTTAATTTTTTAAAAAAGTTATTTCTTAAAAATAAGTTTTTTTTTAATAATAAATTTTTAATATTTAATTTAATACTTTTACATTTTTTTTATTTGACTATACAGTTGTTATTAAATCAAATAATATATTAAATTCTAATAAAAGTTTTAAAAGTTTGAATACTGGTTTTATTAATAAACTTTTCTTAAAAAAAAGAAAAAAAGTGTTTTTTTTGAAACTTAATAATAATAATATTGGTTTTTTTTGTAATAATTACTATAATTAATAATATAAATAAAACTAATATAAATAATATAACAGATACTAAAAATGTTAATATAAATAAAAATTACTTAGTAAAAAAAATAATTTTTGGTTTAAACAATAACAATAAAATAGAAATAATTAATATAAATACTATTACTATTTTAAAATTATAAATTTAAGTACTTTTTTTTTAAATATTAATAATTTTAATTAATAATATAAATGTTATGTATTATTGTTGTTTTAACTATAGTATAAATATAATTTTATAGATTTTTTTTACAATGTACAAATAAAAGAAAAAACGATTATTATAAAATATTTATAAAATAAAAAATTTATAAAATTATTATTGTTTGTTTTTAAACAAGAACCAGTTTAGAATTTATTTAAAAAATAATAATTAATGTTTATAAAAAACATAAAAAACAATTAAAACTACCAAATAAACCCAAAACTATTATATTAAAATTAAACCAGAATTTTTTTAATTAGTTGTTAAAAAAATAATAATAAAAAATAATATAATTAAAATTAATTTTTTATAATAAATAAATATATATATAAAAATATTAAAACAAAGAAAAAAAAATTTATTATTTATAATAAAACTAATAAAAAGTTGATTTAATATAAAATTAATAGATTAAAATTTAAAAAAAATACTTTTTGTCTTCTTAATTTTATAATCACAATTAAAACAAAGAGTAAAAAAGCTGTACTCATTATTTTTTCTATAGTAACTAATAAAGTTTTAATGTAAAAGGGTCTTTTTGTTATTAAAACAATTAGACATAATGTCTTAACTATATTTTTTTTAGATATTAATAATGAAAAGCTGTCTTTAGTGGTCACTAAAACATTTTTTTTATTTGTGGCTGGTTTTTCATCAGTTAAAGTTCTCTCAAAGAGACATATTTAGATTAATTTCAATGTTGTCTCTGTTTTTTTCAAAAGTTCTAAGATTTTTAATAGTAAACCAGTTGATAAGTTGGTTTTTCTTATTATAGCTTTTATATCTGGTGCTGCTAGCACTACTTCTTTAAACAAAATAGTCAAAAAGACCAAAGTTTCAAAAAAGTGGAAGCAGTTGTTTGTTTTTGCTATTGTTGTACTAAATTTTTTTGTAATTTTAATTGAGATCTTAGATAAAATCTCTACTGTATTATCCAGTATATTATTTAAGATAAGCCAAAATTAACTACTGACTATATTGCAAAATATGATGTCTTCCAACAGATTTTTACTAGTTTTAAAAGCAAAACAACTATTTTCTATTGAGTTATCTGTTCTTGGGAACTGGGTTGATCAAATAAAAACTAAATTATCTTCTCTGGTTTTTGGTATTGTTATTGGTGGTGCTTAGGAAATTATTACTAGTTATCAAAGATTTACTGAGTAGATGGCTTCTATTCTGGTATTTGGTAATACTTTCAAAATCAAATTGGCTTATATTAGAACTGTTTTTCAGTTTGTAAATGGTTTTTTGGATGCAAAATCAGTGTTAAAAAACAATATGAAACTTTTTTGTATAGAGTTTACTTTCCAAAGTTCTTTAAATGCTGTATTTTTGGTTGAGCTTACAAGCTTTATTTGTCTTGTTACTTTTAAACTTGCTAAGTTTTTGGTGGTTTCTGAGTTTGGTTTTTCTTCTGCTATTGTTGTGCTGTATAATGTGCTCTTAAATGTGTTTGCTGCTAATATTAAGTTAGCTTTTGGTGTTTTTGGTAAAGTTTTTTGTGTTGTGCTGAAGTTTATTAATGTTTGGCAATATGTAGTTGTTTATCTTAATAATTTAAATACTGTTGCATCTGCTTTTAATTACTAGTCAATATTAGTAAACAAAAATTGTGTTTGGATTCTTTTCCTCTTGAATTAAAAAGAGATCATTCTGTTTTGTGATAGGTTTAGAGCCAAGTTAATCAACTTTTTTTCTGGCTATACTACTTTTAAGATTAATAATATGATTTCTTAAGTTGATAATTGAACTTGTTTTATTCCTTATTTACTTAATTCTGGTTATTATTTTTAGTTTGCTCTGATTATATTTGGCTTTCAAGTTAATTTGGATTTTATAGTTGTTAAGACTGATATACTAAGAAGATATCATATTTGATAAGAAACTTCTGGTTGTTAGTACTGCTTTAAATGCTAAAAGATAAACTATTTGGCTGCAAACTGTACAGTTTTTTTACCTCCTTTTTTTATGGCTTTTAAAATATTTAAATTACGTTTTGCAAATAATGTTTCTTATGCTAAGGTTTCTGTTCATTTAAATTCTTTTAAGTTTTTTCCTTTAACAGCCTTTGCTTCTCCTTTTATAGTTGTTGGTAATTCTTTGTTTTTCTCTTGGCTGGTGTTTCTGGAATCTGATTTAGTTAAGTTGTTGGCTTTGGTTGAGTCAATTTTTAAATCTGTTGGTACATTGGTTACTGTATTTAAATATTTTATTAAGAGTGATCTCATCTTAAGCAGTGTTTTTAGTTTAAGAGTTAATGAGCTTATAGTTTATTTGGGTTTTTTTGGCAAGATTGTTGGTAAGTTGAAAAGAAAAATAGTTTTTTTGAAAAAAAAGTGCTATATAGATAATGTTAATATGTCTGGTAATTTGGAGTATTCAATTAATATAGATAATAATATGTTTTTTAACTTAATATCTTTTTGGACACATGAATCTATTAGTATTAAAACTAATCCTTTGAAAACAGCCAAATGACTGGTTGAATTGGTTTTTTGTAGTATTACTTTGTTTGAAGTTATTCAAAAAATGTTATTTTTGGATAAGTTTTCTTCTGTTGTATTAACTTAGTATAGTCTGAATTGGTTCGAATAGCTAATTATATGTAGAAAGTACATAAACTATATTTAATACTAGAATACTTAATTTGTTCCTAATTTTTAAATAGTAATTAGGTCTTACTTATTAAATTTAATAAAAAAAAAATTAATACTTTTTTTAATTTATAAAAAAACTGTATATATAGCTAAATTATTTTATTATATTAGTACTATTTTAATTATATTAATTATTTATATATATTAAATTAATTAATTTATTTTAAGCTTATTTGGCATATTATTTTTTTAAAAATAATAATTTAGATAATTAAATTTTAGATTATCAGATTTTAAATGATTAAATTTAGAACTTAATTGTATATTAATAATATTAATTGTAATTATAATTAATATAATTAAAAGCAAATCAATTAATTATATTTTTGGTAATAATTTTTAATTTTCATTGTTGTTTTTTAGTTGTTAAAATTTTTTTGTATTTTTTAATTAAATTGTTTTATAATTAAGCTAATTATTAATCTTTTACTTTTTTACTACTAATTAATATTTGTTAAATTAATTTTGATAATATAATTTTTTTTACATAATTTTAATACTAATTTTTATAATATATGTTGTAATTTTTTGCATAAAAGTACTGTATTTTTTATATCATAATATTATATATAATTTGTATTAATTTTGTATTATTGTATTGCAAAATGTTTAATATTTTATAATAAAAATACAAAATTCTTATAATTGTTGTTAAATTTATTTAAAATATATCTAAATTAATAATTATAAAAATTTTATAAATTATTATTAAGTTTTTTAATTAATTGTTAATATAATAATTAAATATTAATTATTAAAATCTAAAAATAAAATTGATTATAATTTAAATTTATAAGTAATATAAAAAATTGAATATATATATATTTGCAATATTTATTAAATTCACAATAAACTTATTATTATTATATAGTAGTTATTTATTAAGTTTTTATTAGAATTGCTATTTTATAATATTTATTATTTATTATTTTTTGTTAATTTTATAATTTTGTGATAAAGTATTTGTTATTTATATTTTTAAAATAAAAAGTTAATTAAATTGCTTAATATTATTATAAATTAAATAATAAACTAATAAATAGCAAGATAAAACAAAATTATATAATAATAATAATAATCAAAAAAGAATTTAACTTCAAAGAGTAAATTAAATTGGTATAAATTTAATATGTAAAATCAGTTTCATAAATATTTTAGTCATTATTTTTTCTAAAAGACAATAAAAGAATTTAAAAATAGAAAGATAATTTGTACTGTTAACAAAAAATAACATATTAATATAATTCTATGTTTTATATTAACATTCTTAGAATTTAATATTAAATATTGATTATACTTCTTAATAATATTTATTTACAAGTAAATACCAAAAAGTAATCTTTTATTACAAACATATTCAAATATTTAAAAGAATTTAGAAAAAGAAAAATAAGTAAATTAAAAAGAATTAGATATTTAGAAGTAATTTTTATTACTTTAATTTATATATATTTTGTATATTAAAATATGTTTTTCTAAAGCTAAGATATATATTGTTTATATAGTTATTCAAAATAGTTAATGATCAGATCAATAACTAAGTCAACAATCAAATTATTAATTAGATTATTGATTAGATTATTAATTACTTTTTAAAAATAGAATAGCTAACTATATGATATTAGTGATTAATATATATAATAATTAATAAAAACTATGATTTTTAACTATAATATTATTTTTTTCAAAGAAATTAAGCTTTGGTAAAATTAAACTATTTATAAAGTATTTTAATTAAAAATTTTTATTTAACTTAAAATTAACTAGTTTGTAAAGTTTTTTGTTGATAAGATATACAAAATTTGATATAAAATAAGCTTTGTATTCAAAAAACCAAATTTTTATATAAAAGTTTTGGCTTTTTTGGCAATGATCAAAATTTTTAGAATATTTAAATATATAATGCCCAAAATTTTTGTCTGTATTTTTGAAGATGTTTTTTTTAAAAACTTTATGTTTTTTATAATTTTACCAAGATGATTATTTTTATTAAAAATTTTTTATTCTTTTTTGTATATAATTGTTGCTATTTTGCTATTAATTTATTGTTAATAGAAGTTAATAAATCTTTAATAAGCTAATTTTTTTCCAAAGTATTTCTTTATACTTTGGACTGTATATACTATTAGATATATAATAGAATGACCAATTTTATACTAATTATTTGTATAGTTATTTTGCAGTAAAAGTCAACTCTTTTACAGAAAAAGTTTGTTTATAAGTTCTTCAAAAATGTGTGTAGTTACTTTGCTATAAAAGGCAACTTTTATACAGAAAATTATAACTGTAAGCTATCTAATAATATAAAATAAATAAAAAAAAATAAAAAATAAAAAAAATAAAAAAATAAAAAAAAAATAAAAAAAAAGTTATTTCGAATTCAAATCTAAAAGTTGCTAACAGTTACACATATTGGTAGCTAATTAATTTCAAATTGTTAATATAAAATAGTTAATTTCGAAACAAAAATAATTAAGAATTTTTATGTATGAAAAGTAATTTTAACTAAGATATCTAGTAAAAGATATATTTTCTTAAAGAAAAAAGCTTTTTTTTATACAACTTGTTGTAACATTATTTTATAATTTAGCACTTTCTCTTTTTCTAATATTTTGGTAACCTAAAAATATATTTTATTGAACTACAAGTTATTTTTGTGAACTATAAATTATTTTGGTAAACTGTTGAATATTTTGTCAAATTACTAAATATTTCAGTAAATTTTGAATATTATATAGTTCGGCATATTACATGATCTGATCATTACAATTTGATTACATTTGTGTTTTGTACAAATCGAGTTATTAATTAAATAATAATTCAGATAATTTGATAAGATAATAAGTAATAAATTAAAATAATAATATATGCTAGTTAATAATAGAAATTATAAAAATAATTTTATGCTAATTAATATTTCAAATTTCAGCTAATAATATAATCTTTTTCTCAAGACTAAGCTCTATTAAAGTCCAAGTACTGTCTATAATTTTCAGATAGTAATCCAAAATTATTGAAAAAATTTGATTTGAAAATTGTTAAAATTTTAATTTTATAAGCTTTCCAATATATTAAATCTTTAAGAATCATAAAATTGAGTTTTATAAAATGTTTTCACAAGTGTAAAATAGATTATAAAGTCTAAAAACTGCTTTAAGTTTGTAATAAATATTTATTAGTTTAGCTGTTGTCTTAAATTTATTGTAAAGTTGTTTTTAAATAGCTTTAATTGTGAAGTTTGCTATTTTTAGCTCCAGTTTTTTTTCATAAAATGTTTTCCAATATAAAAATATCTATAAATTGAAAAGTATTTATTGTTTTGTTTATTAAAACACTATTAAAGTTTTTGTTAAATTGTAATATTTGGTAGAATGTTAATAGATACAAACATTAAATTCTCTCTTAAAGCTTGTTTTAAAAGTTCTAGTAAGTGAATTCCAGAATAACTTCTTTTATTTCTTTTATAAGAGTGGTAATTTTATGAATTTGTGATCAAAAATATTGCTGATTCTGTTTAGGTGTAATTAATATGTTTTTTAATAATTGTTATAAATAAGTTAAATAGTAATTTTAAAATTAGTATTAATTTTTAAAATAATTGTTAAATGTTTTAGAAATAATCATGATAATTAATGAAAATATGAATAAATAAAATTATTTTTAATATGTAGAATTTTTATGTTATTTTTGTATTGTTTTTCTGTGTAGTTTTTGTTTTGTTTTTGGAAAATTGTTCCTAAAATATAAAAAATAACTATAGAGAAAATTAAAATTTAATTGTTTTGGTTTTAAAATTGTTCAATAACAATTATTGGTTCTAAATTTTGGAAAATATTTTTAGAATTAACCAAAAAAATTGTGTACCAATTTGTAGAACAAGAAATTTAAGATTGGTTTTGGAATAATAATGCTTAAATCTGTTATTATATGTAATTTTTTTTAAAATTTTATTATTAAGTCTTAATTTATATAATTTATTTCTTAGAATTTCGTGTATGTAAAATGGTTTATTTTATTTATGATCCAATTTTCTACTCTCTTGTTTTTTAGCCTTAATTTATATAAGAAAATTTGTTTTTAACTTTAAATTTATTAATAGCTGGTAATAGTTTATTGTTATATTGTTTTTTTATTAAGCTTAAAATGTTCTATATAGATAACTGCAATTCATTATTTTTTTTTAATGTATTATAAAATGTGTAGGCTCTTTTTTATGGTGTTTTTACAAAGTTGTTTTTAATAATTAATTAAACTAAATAGAGTTTTACTGTAAAATTAATTGGTAATATTGCTGTTTTATCATAAATTAAATTAAATAGCATATGTTTTATTGTATTTTGTTTTAGTTCTATATACTAGTAACATTAATGAAATAAAAAGATCTTATTTTTGTTCAAAACTAATTAAAACTTTGGCTAATAATTCACAAAATGTTCTGTTAAAACGTTTTATAAGTCTATTTGTTTATAGATAATAAAGCCAAAATAAAAATCTCTTAATATTAAATTATTCACAAATTTTTTGTATTAAGTTGTTTACAAAATATGTTTTTTAATTAAATAAAAATTCAATTGGGCATTTATGTTTACAAATAATGTCTTTGTAAATAAAATTTGCAACTAATTTTACATTTGTCTGTTGAATTACTCTTGCTTTTGGCCATTTTGTTAAATAATCTACTATAACTGCAATATATTAATTTTTTTGAGTTGTAATAGATAGTAGTCTAACTAAATTAATACCAATTTAATCAAAAGATTGTTTAATTTCAATTAAATTTAGAGATTCTGTAAAATATGGTTTTTATTTTCTTTGACAATTATTACAAAATTCAAAATATTGGTAAATATATTTTTTTATTTGGGGCCAAAAATAATGTTTTAGTGTTCTTTGAATTGTGCTATTTTTTTTAAAGTACATTAATACAGGATCTAAATATATATTATATAAAATTGTTTTTTTTTATGTTTCTAGATTACTTTGAATGAATTGTTTGGTTTTTGTAGTTTTGGTAATAAATAAAATTATTGTATAGAAAATATTGTTTTGCTTAGTATTATAATTAATGTTTTTTATTTGAAAACCAAGTTTTTAATATAATAAATATTACCAAATATTGTTTAAGATTGTTGTAGTTTTTGGAATCTAATGTTTATTGTTTATTATTGTTTATTAAATTGAATAATAATTGTAATTTCTAATTTTGTCTTATTTGAAAAGACAATCAATATTTGTATATAATTTTTTTAATTTATAGTATACAATATATTTATAATTTGCTAAAAATTTATTTCAACAGATTTGTTTGATATTTAATTTAGAGTTCTTATTTTGTAGTCATTTAAGTTTAATATTATCAATAATAATATCAATTTTTTTTGGTTTAAAATATAAATTAAAATAGTAAAAAGCCCAAATTATTACTGTTGTTTTTAGTTTAGTAACAGAGTAATTTTTTTTGCTAGTTTTAATGTTTTATTGACATAAAGCATTACTTATTTATTGCTATTATTATCTAAGTAAAATAAAATAGCACTAAAAACTGTATATAAAGTATTTATAGCTAGTTGAAATCTTTTGTTAAAGTTAAAATAAACTAAAATTGAAGCTATTGTTAGCTTTTTTTTGAAAATATTAAAGGCTTTTTGTTGTTTTGGAATTTATTTATATTTAATATTTTTGTTAATTAAATAATTTAGTGATTTGGCAATTTCAAAAAAACTTAATAAATTTTCGATAATAGAATATTAATTTTGTGAATTTTTTTAATTCAGTAGTGTTTTAAAAAAAGTTGAAATTTTTGATAATACTAATTTTTTTAAATTAGATTTAATTTCTTTTTTGTTGACAATATAATCTAAAAAGGCCAAGCTATTCTTTCAAAATAACATTTTTTAATATTTAACTTTAATTTTGCTTTTTATAATCATTAAAAAACTTTTTACAGATAAACTAAATAAGTTTTAAATAATGAATAAATATTAGTATTATCTAAATAAACAACTATTGACTTTTAAAGAAGTTTAACATAAACAATATTTATAAGTCTTTAAAAATTGTTGATGTATTGTATAATTTAAAAAGCATTATATTGAACTTCTAATTTTTTCCTTGGGTAATAAAAGCTGTTTTTAAACAGTTTTTGAGATCTATAACAATTTATTAGTATTTATTTTCTAGATTCAATGTTGAAAAGTATTTTGATTTGTTAAGAATATCGAATATGTTCTTAATTTAGAATAAAAAGTAAATATTTCTAATTGTAATACTATTTAGTTGATAATAATTAACACAAAAGTGGGTTTTTTTATTTTTTTTTAATGAAAACTACTAGTAAAGTTTAGGAACTTATTAATAGTTAAATAAATTTATTGTTAAATATATATTAAATTTTTTTTCAGATAAATTGATGGCTTTTAAATAAGACTCAAAAAACTTGTTGGCATTTTGATTTTGTATTTTTAGTATAAATTTAATGCTAAACTAAATTAGTTCTTAAATTATTGTTATATTTGGTAAATATGTTTGCATATTCTGTAATTAATTCTTTAAATTTTTTTTTGTTGTGACTTTAACTATTCCATATTGATTCGAAATAATTTTTTAATAATAATATAATAGTTTTTAGTACTAAGATGTAACTTAAATTTTGCAAGAGAATCTTTAATTATTTCTGTAAAATTTAAAACTATTTATGATAACTCTTGTTAAAAGATATTATTGTAAATAATTTTAATTTTAAAATAATTATTTAATATAATAATGTGGTTATTAAAGTTGTAAAATATAATATTAAATTTCTTGATTTTTTTAGACAAATAAATATTTGAAATTGAAATTCTATTTTCTTTGCAAATTTGTTTATTTGATTTAAAAATTTGTTAAATGATAATAGGTGTTAAACAAATGTATGCTTTACAAACTTTTTTAAAAAAAAGAATAATAATTGTTCTTAATAATCTAAAAATTTGGTAAAATTTATTTTGTATATTGAGAACTATATTTACTAAAATTATAAATTATCTATTTAATCCAAAACTTTGAGTTTTTTTTTACTTTTATCAAGTTTTTTTCAATTTTTAATTAATTGCAAATCCAAAATATTGATTAAGAGTAAATAAATAGCTTGAGCAATTTTTTTAGCATATTCGATTTTAAATGGCTTTTCAGTTTTATTTTGAAGTATTACTGTAATGTTTTTAGTATATCTAATATTCATAATTCTTTTTTTAATATTAATTTCTTTGTTTGTTAATAATGATCAGAAAACAATTTGTATTATTGCTTTTGATAAAATTTTAAGAGCAATTTTTAAGTTAATTTTTGTAAGTAATTTTGGCTTTAAAGTGAAAATATTTTTGCTTAAATATCAAATATCATATTCTGCATTAATTTTGTAAGCTTTTTCTGGCTTAATTTTTTGCTTATTGTTGTCAAAGTATTTAAAAAGTAAAACAAATTGGTTTTTGGTAAAGTAAATTAGAATTGTTGAAACTTTTTTAATTTCTTTAAATTTTATTTTATTTTGGTTATCTTCTATTAATAATAGTATGCTAAGTGCATAATATTTGAGATATTATATGTTATCACAAAATATAATATATTTTTCACATAATTGAATGTTTATTTGTTTTAATTATTAAATTTGAGTTTTTGAAAAAGTAAACATAATCAAAAGTTAAATAGTAAAATTTTACTTTATTTTCATTGTTAAATTTAATTAATTCTATTATATATTTAATATATTCAAATTTTTTTATTTAGTAAATATCTGTTTAAGTTTTTCCATTAATTAAAACTATTATTAATTTATAAATTATTTTAGTATTGTATGAATAATAATAAAGTTTGTTAAGAGCATTATTGTAAGTGGTTGTGAATAAAGTTTTTTATTTTACTTTCTTAAAAATAAAAAGAACATATTAACAGATCTAATTGCAGACTTTTTTATTTATTACAATATCAATTTAATTATATTCTTTAAACAATAATTTTTTGTATGTAAAACAAAATGTGTTGTCTTATTTTCTATTTTATTTTTGGCTACCAAATTATTTTTAGTGGCAGACTTTATAATAGTAACAAATGCAATTTTTATATTTTTTTTTCAAATAAAATACAAGTTTTTATGGATGAATACTTTTTATTATAATATTTATATTTAAATGGAATATAAGTTAATTGTTTTTTAAGTTGTGTTTTTAAGTATAAAACATATTAACTATTGGTCTGTTTATTTGTTATTGTTAATATTAATTGTTAACTAGATTTTTTAAACTATAATAATATTAATTGTGATTCTAAAATCTCAAAAAATTGGTTTGTTTCTTCAATTTAATTAGACCAAAAGTTGAGTATTATATAAGTTTCGATAATAAGTATTTTATTTTTATTTTCAAATTCAAAAACTGGGGCTTTTTTAAATTATTTGTTAAAAGTATTATATATAATTAGTACTTTAGTATATTGATCTTAATATAAAATCTTTAATTCTTGAGTTTTTAATTTAAATTTGTATTGGTTTTAAAAAATTTATCATTTTTAACAAGAACTTAGTATTAAGATACATTTATAATAAAAATATTAACTAAAATAGTGATTCTATTAACTATAAAAAAAAATTATTAATTTTTTTTACAGATATCTTTTTTATACTATTGACAATTATAATCACTATTTAGACAGACTTGTTAATATTTTTTTTAATCATTATATTAACTAATAAATAATAATATTTCTAACAAATTCACTATTTAAAATTAACTAAATTAATTCTTTTTCAACTTTAGTTTTGGTGTATATTATTGTACTTGCTTTTTGTTCTAAAGCTGCTGTATTGCTAAGTAAAAAAAATAATTTATTTGCTTCAAATTCGAATGAAAATATGTTTAAAATATTGGTGTTTTTGATAATTTTTACTAATAAAACCATAATGTAATTGAAAAAAAAGTTTTACTGTTGTCCTATAACTTTATTTTTTGAAAGTACAGTATGGTAAAAATTCTGGTCTTTGAATATTGTAAGATAATTAAGTTAAGTGTAAAAATATTTAAATGGCTGTTAATTATTATTATAAAATAACAATTAATTATTGGGATTAAATCTGTTGTTATTTTATTAAAAACAGTTTTATGATATAAATTGGTTGAATTAAACCAATTTTTTTGTTAATAGTTAATAATATTGTTGTTGTAATGAAGCAGACTAATAATAATAATTAGGCTAAGAACTTAAAGAATAGTAAATAGATATTTGTAATTTATATAATTGTTATTGGAATAAAAAATAATGTTAATTATTTTATTGTTGTAGGTTTTATTGCATTTTTTAGCAATTAAATTTCCAGTATTTTGATATTTTACAATAATGACAGTTTAATTAATAAATTTAATTATTAAAATTAGATAATAATAAAAAAGTGCTTAAATTTTATTATTAAAATAGTTAATATTTTTATTGTTAATTAGCAAAGTAGATTTCAACTTTTTTTATAAGTTGGTCAATTTTTTTTAGTAATTAAGTTGTTTTCACTAATAATAAAATTAACAAGCTTTATATAGTTTGTTTTTTCTATTGTCATTTTGTAATTTTAACATATGCTTTAATAATAGTTAAATTTTTAAATACATATGATTAAACTTTTTTAATAAGTTTATCTTTTAGTCCAGCAATAAATTGATTCAATAATTTAGCATTTAAGTAGTAGTTATTGTTTTTCAACTGTTTAATTCTTCAAAAAAGTTTGTTAAACTTCTTAAAATAGATCATAGCAGATTTAATTAGTTTCTGTCTAATATTTTGAAAGTGATTTTAGAGAATAATTAAAATGTTGTTAGTAAACTGTTTAAAAAAAGCAGTTTTAAAAACTTGCTAATTAGTAAAAGATACTATTAAGTTTTTGAATCATTTAGTTATAGTTTTTTGTAAAAAATAAAAAAAATTTTTAGTATTTTTGCTATATTTTATCTATTAACATTTCTAGCTTTGATGACTTTATTAAGCCACTTTTAAAAACTGGTTTTAAAGTTTTTATTTAAAAATTTAAAGATTTTTGCAATATAAGTAATAACTATTTTTTTATTTTTATTATTACTAATATATTTTTTGTTATTTTTTTTTTTGTTGGCTAAAATTTTTGAGTGTTTACTTTGGTTTTTAGTTAAATAATCAAGAAAATTAATATTATTATAGATTAGTTTTAATTGTTAAATAAAACTTTTGACAAAGTCTTCTGGTCTTAAAAATTGGTTAAAAATAAAGTTGGTATTTATGTTTAAGTAAGTAAAGCTAAAAAAAATGCAATTAAAAATAATAGTTTAATATTTGTTTTTTGTTTAAGTATTTTCAAATGTTTAAATAATGTTTTTGGTGTATTAGAAGTTGTGTAAACAGATTTGGTGTTTTTTATTTGCTTTTGTTGCTTGTTTCTGGTTTTAATTCAAGTTTAAAAATAAATTATGAGTTGGTAAAGTATTTTTTTTACAAAATTTAATGTTGTTGTAATCAAGTTTTTCAAAATAAATAGCATAAGTGTCAACACTAATAGCTTCTGAATTTTTATTTAAATAGTAAATTAAGTTTTCAAGAAAATTATTTTTGACTTGTAATATTATAGTTTTCAAAAAAATAATTATTGATTTAATTTTTGATGTATTAAAAAAAAGTTTTCTTAAAAGCTGTAATTCCATTTTAGATTCCAAATTGTTGTTTGCAATAAGTGTAAATTAACTGATAGTATTTTAAAGTTATTATGTTAAATATGATTATTATTTTAATTTAGTTGTTATTATGTTATTTTTAAAAAAACACCAAATGTTATTAAAGATTTTTTTATCTTTTTTGCGTATAATTAATGTTGTTTTGCTATTAATTCTATTGTTAATAAAAGTTGGTAAACTTTTAATAAGCTAATTTTTCTTTCAAAGTATTTTTTTATAAGCTTATGATAAAATAGCCAATTTTGTACCAATTATTTGTATAGTTATTTTGTAGTAAAAGTCAACTTTTTTACAGAAAAATTTTATTTGTAAGCTTTTTAAAAATATGTATAGTTACTTTGTAGTAAAAGTCGATTTTTCTACAAAAAATCTTAACATAGACTACTTTATAATATAAAAAAAGAAAAAAAGAAAAAAAATTAAACTAAAAAAAAGAAATAAAAAAATGTGTTAAGAAAGTTATTTTGGATTTAAATCTAAAAGTTGCTAACAGTTACTGAAATTGATAGTTAATTAATTTTAAAATGTTAATATAAAATAGTTAATTTTAAAACAAAAATAATTAAAAATTTTTATGTTTTTTAAAGTTAGTTTTATTGGAATTAATTTGTATAAAAGATAATTCTAATTAAAATATTTAGTAAAAAATACATTTTCTTAAAAAAAAAGCTTTTTTTTATATAACTTGTTATAACATTATTCTATAATCTAGCATTTCTTTTTTTCTAATATTTTAATAAATTAAAAATACATTATTACTTATAGAAATTAGGAATTATAATAATAAGTAAAATAGCCAATTAGAAAAAAATGCAAAAAAAAAATTCTAGGATTTCTTTTAAAAAATTGCAGAATTCCAAAAAATCTTATATAATATAAATTATATATATAATGAGAGTATTAAAAGCAAAAAAAGTATTTAACTCAAATAAAACAGTAGCTAACAATAATTATTTTACTTTTACTCCTCTTTTCAAAAAATAGTTTTCTATAATTTGAAGTAAAATAACATCAATATCAATAAAATATCTAATTATAATTCAATTCATGTTATTATTACAACTAAAACAGTTAGAGCAAATAAATTTAAAAAATTTAGATTTACTTTAATGCATGCAAATTAAGCTATTATTCAATAATTTTACTAATATATTTACAAATAAGAATAAATTTGGCAGAACTAATATTATTTAGCATTAGATTAAGACTAAAGATATAATTCCAATTAAATAGAAAGCATACTAAGTATTATCTGTAAGCCATAAAATTATTTATCAAAAAATTAATCATATGTTAGACAATAAGTTAATTCAACTATTAATGAATCTATAGTTATTATCAATCATACTTGTTTGAAAAAAAAATAGAAAGATTCAGTTTTGTGTGAATTATAAAAAGCTCAACAGTATTATTTACAAAAACAATTATCTAATTCTACTTATTCAGAAATTATTTAATATATTTAAAAGAAAGAAATAGTTCTCTATATTAGACTTAGATAGTAATTATTAACAAGTAGCCATAAATTCAGCAAATAAAAAAAAAATAGCATTCACTACTAAAGAAAAAAACTTTGAATTTGAAATTATATCTTTTGGCTTAACCAATACTTCAGTCACTTTTTAATGGCTAATGAAAATTATTTATACTGAATTACTATAAAAATTAATAATAGTCTATTTAGATAACACCAATATATTCTCCAAAACATTTAATAATCATCTTTATTATTTCTAATAAGTGTTTAAAAGATTGAAAAGAGCAAGATCAAAATTGAATGCTACTAAATATTTCTTTGGAAAAACAAAACTCAAGTTTTTGAAATATATTATTGGTAAAAATAGTATTAAAACAGATTCAAATAAGATTAAAATAGTTAAAAACTTTTTAATACTTATTAATTTTATTAAACTCTAATCATTTTTGGAATTTGTTAAGTATTATTAATAATTTATTTACAATTTTTGTAAGTTAACTACTTTATCAGCTCTAAGCAAAAAATACCAAATATAAATAAACAAAAACTTTTAATACATTAAGAAAAAAGCTTATTTAGGTTTTAATATTAATTTATTCAAATTATAGCAAACTATTTATCATTACTACAGATATATTTGGTCAAGTATTGAGAGTTATACTATTACAATAAAGATTAGATAAACAAGAATATTCAGTAACATATGTTAATTAAAGTTTAAGTTCAGTTAAAAAGAACTATAGAATTCTAGCAATAAAATATTTAACTATTTATTGGGTTGTTATTAAATAAAATAAATATTTAAGTCAGAAATTTGATGTATATATTAACTATAAAGAATTAACATCGATTCAAAAACAAAATTTAGAAATAATTAACATGTTTAATAGAAAATAGAATTATTGTTATTTTAATATACAGTATATTATAAAAAAAATGGAAATATTGACAATTTATCATACATAAAACAAATTTAAAAACATTTTAAACAGAAAAATAAGTCAAAAAATAAATATACAAAAATATTAACAACTCTAATATTATATTAATATCTAATAGTTTAAGAAAAAATTATCTTAAAAAAAACAAAACAACATAAAATAACAATTAAAATACTTTATTATTTACTAAAATATACTATATTAGAAAAACAGAAAAAAACCAAACCAGCCACTTAGAGTTATTATAAAACCAGAAAAAAAATAATATTGTTTAACATATACTTAGATCTAATAACAAAACACTTTTATAAAGAAGCCACTATAAAAAAAACCAAAAAAATATATTATTGACTATCAATATATTCAAATATTATCTAATATATTCAAAATTGTAATGTTTATTAAAAAAAAAAGAAACAAAACCCCATAAACCACTAAGATCAATCAAATTAAGACAACTATTTGATTGAATTAAAATTGACTTAACCAGATTATTAACAATAACCAGCAGAAACAATTAATATATAACAGTTGTCATAAATTATTTTACAAAATGACCAGAAGTTAAAGCCATTCAAAAAACAATATAAAATTTATAATTAAATTTATATATTAAGATTTGATTTGTCAATATAGATGTTTAAAAAATTATTGTTAGACCAAAAAACTTACTTTGTAAACAAAACATTAACAAAATTAAGTCAAAAATTTGGAATTTAAAGATTATTATTATTTTTATATTATTTATAAACCAATAGCTTAGTCGAAATATTCAATAAAATATTGTGTAAAAATCAGCCAAAAAAACTAAAATAAATAAAATTTGTTTATATTATTAATACTATTTGCTTATTAAACAATAAAGCAAAATACTATATAAACAATACTATTTGAATTAGTATATAATAAAACAGCAATACTATTAATAAAGATAAATATTTATACATATTTAATAGAACCAATAATAGAAAACAATTGTTAAGAAACATTATTACAAAAAATTTCTTACTTAATAAAAACACTAGAAAAAAAAAAAAAAGCAGTTAATAATACAAAAAAAATAAAAAAAAATAACATAACAACCAATTATCAAACAAATCAATTGAATTTAAAATTAAAGACAAAGTACTTTTATATTATACCAAAATAAAAAAACAATAAAATAAAAAACTTGACTCCAAATATGACAGTTTATTTTATATTAAAGAAATTTTGAAAAACAAAGCATATAAATTAAGATAGAACAACAAAATTTTAGCCAAAACAGCATATAATAATTAATTAAAATTATATTACAATATAGTATTATCTTTTACTAATAATATTCTATAATTAGAAGTACAACAAATATTAGTTAAACCAAATAAGATCTCACAAAATTTAAAACCAATCATAGTTATTGAACAAATATGACAATTTAAGCTACCAAAATAATATATAAAGAACCAGTACATATAATAAAAGTGATTAGAAAAAATAAAAATCTCAGATCATATTTACATATTGGCACAACAATTATTTTAGATAATAAATCAACAACAATTAAACATAAAAATAATTATTAATTACCAAATAAATTGTTATAAAACACAAACAAAAAACAACCAAATCACTTGTCAAATAAAATTATAGAAAAAGTAAAGAACATTTTTGAAAAAATACCAAATATTATTCTAACAAAAAGATTGACTAAAAAAATTAGAAATTATGAATAGAACAACTTCCAAGAACATGTTGTTATTATTAACTAGAACAAAAATTGAATATTCAGGAATTGTATACAGATAAATTTAAAAAAACATTCAATTAACAAATAGTGCAACAAATTAAAGACTTTATTAGAAGGAAACAAGTTTTATACTATATATTAAAACAATTTATTAATTACATATTATATTTTAGAATTACTTTGAAATACTACTGTATTTAAAAATAGAAATAATAACTATTAACCAATAAGGAAAGATAATCAACTTTTAATTTAAAGACCTAAAAACCAGAATCAAATATACAATATTAGAAAAAAAAGTAATAAAATTAAATCAAAATAAAAATTTTAATGAAGCTTAATATTAAAAAAAAATATATATTACTTATAAAAAAAAAGTACAAAAAAGAAATAAAAAAAACAGATCATAAAAATAAGCCAATAAAAAAATAATATTTAATAAATAAACACATTTTTAGAAATGTATACATTCACAAAAAATAAGCATATTGTCAAAAAATTACAACATATTTTCAAGAATATGCACATTTATAAAAAATGAACACATTTTTAAAAAATTATAACATATTGCTTAAGAATAAGCACAGTTTAAAAAATAGTGTAAAAAAAATAAGAATATATAAGATTTATATAATAAAAATTATGTATATTTAGCAATAGT